>JAKUAA010000012.1:0-368345 GCA_030579055.1 Candidozyma chanthaburiensis | reverse complement strand
AATGTTGTCAAGAGGTGGGAGGTGTTTTGGAAAAAGCTTTATGAACATGAGTGGTTATGATTTTACTGCTTTACATCTTTTCAATTTTGGCTCATATGTGCCTTGTCATGATGATGATACATACTCTGAACCCATAGAGTGTCAGCTCTGTGTACAAGAGATTTTGTCAGATCAAACATTGGGACACTTATACAATGATTGTGAAGTATCAAAGTATTGGTGGCGCCAACTAGATTTCAGGAGACCCATGTCTCTTGAAGAAATGTTAGCACCAGTTGATACGTCTTATTTGAATTTAAAGAGATTGAATCAATTTGTTAAAATAATTCGGAGAACTTATTTGATTCGCAAGAACAATGGATTGAATGATCAGCTTCAGTACCCCACGGTTCGGGAATTGGACCGCTATTTAGCTGTGGTTGATCCGTTAGGACGATGACATAAGATAAACTGACATATTAAATTCGGCAGAGGTTCAGAGACTTTCTGGCTTGAGAGGTTCTTTTAGAGGAGAGTCGCGTTCACTCAGCTTCTGTGATAAAAATTAAGGGGTTTACTATGTGGTTTTTAGCTATATAGGTTTGGTTGGGAGGAATTTATTATTCCTGGCGTCCTCTTAATTGATAATCGTTAAAAAAAAAAAAATTACAAGCGATACATATTTTGCAGACGACTGACAAGAACAGGACTACGAACCTCAAGGTGGATGGGATGCAGTGGTCCACTCAAAGTCGTACATGTCAATTCGGTAGCCAAATAGTACTCTACGGAAATATCGCTAGTACTGAAGGCTGGTGGCAAGTCAGGAATAATAGCAGCAAGCCACGAGGGAGGGATATAGGCAAGATACCCTCCACGAGTCCCATCCTTGTGAATAAGGCGATCTCTTTTCAATACCAAGTTTCGGCCATCAGTAATATGTACCAAAACTGCAGCTGTTATGGTATTAGACGCCTCCCTATTTTGGACTTGCATCAGCTCAATACTACCTTCGTAAACGGTGCGAGTTACTGCCTTGTACCTTATTACTCTCACCAATGTCACCGTCAAATCTTTGACAATTGCTAGAATAGTTTCTGGAGCTTTTGTTATTCTTGTGATGTGCTGAAGCTCATCATGTATCTTTGGCAGGGAAATGATCAAAGTGTACGTGACGAAATGATCAAGCAGCTTCCCTGGAACTAACCCTCTCTGTGGAGCTGACTCACTAATCTCTAAAAGTCCCTCTTGACCAAACGAAGCACCAAGCGTCATAGTTTGTGAGTGCGTATAAATTGGAAATGGCAGGTGCCACTGACTTTGCACTAAGCTCTGATTTTCGTATTCCAAGGCGGCATAGTCGTTCGCCTTTGCCAAAGCAGGCATAAGCGAAGGGTGTATTGTACTTGGGTAGGTGACGAAGTTAATGCTTAAAGCTTTTCCCTCAATTCTTTTGGAATCTTCAATTTCGTTATTCAATATCGGCACGAACTTGTAGGAAATACTCACCAGCTCACCATCTTTTCCCACGTACAGAAACGTGGGAGGCAACAGATAGTTCTGATCTCTTTGAAAGGAAGGAAGAGTGCTGGATGAAAGGATGTCTTGCCTCTGGCAAGGAGTTTTTGATTTTGGAAGGCGAAAATTTTTCTTCACAGCCAACACTCGATTCCGAAGTACCTTATTTCTGGAATACACCACCACGTACTGGGAGAACAACACCTTTTGGACGTCTCTAGTAGACATTATTTTATCAGAGGAGCCTTTTGTGCCACGGCGTCGAAGCAGCTCATTCTTAGCGGATGCTACCACAGTGCTTATTCCCTCAAACCTAAAGCCCAAGTTTTTGAGCTGAAATTCGTTTTTGACATGTACCTCCAACAGGAGAGAGATTTCTTCACCGCAGTGATACTCTTTGGCTTCGTTGATAGACAAGAGAACTTCAACAGACATGATTGGAGCCGAAAAGAAGCCGTGTTGTGCTTAGATGACTGGCAGTTAAGGCAAACATAATTGTTTTAAGGTAAACAGAAGAAGAAGAAACAACAATCAAAGAAAGGAAACTACACCAAAGAGGTCATCGATTTGGTCCATCGTGGTGAGTGGACCGAGTAGGAAGCTGCACGAGCCGTATCACGATATGCATTCCTCGTCCAAGGCAATTCCACAGTGAATCCTCATCTTTCACCATAGAAACACAATCAACTCAGACTTACAAACGGCTTTTATGGCCAGGAATCAGCGGTTAAGTTTATTCATCTGCGTCTGCAGCTAACGCGCCATACACAAGAGGCCATCGGCCGAAAAGCGGTGGACGCTGAGATGGAGGAATCAATATTTTTTCCGGGAAGAGCTTCTATTCAGTCTTATCGCAGCGCTGGTACCCACGTGGGGTGCGCTTGTATTAGATTGACCCGATGCAATTAAAAAAAGTGAGGTTTCTGGCGGACCAAGCAATTTCTATTGCAGCAATCTGTCACACGACATCTTTCCCGTTTCTCACACGAAAATTTCCTTGGCCCTGGTTTTTTCTTTTCCTTGCGTCGCCCGACAGATTTTCTCGTGTGACCTTCTGCCTTTCCAGGACTTCCAAGACTTTCCTTTCCAAGCCAAGACCATTGTGCCCTGGAACCAAGAAACCCGATGAAATTTTCCCACTCGCTTAAGTTTAACGCCGTGCCCGAATGGCAGGACAACTACCTTAACTACTCGAGTCTCAAAAAGGTAATTTATGTGGCCCAGCAGAACCAGTTGGAAAATGGCCAGCCTCAAGATGGCTCTTTGGCGGTGAACAACGCCACCATCACCGAGTTGGTTAGAATCGCTAGAAGAAACCAGGCCATCGCTGACCGTAGAGAGGCTTTAGCTAAGGCCGAAGAGGATGATAAGTCCAAAACCTCCAAGTTGATGAATAAATTCAAGCAGAGAAAGAATGGCGTTTCGGCAAAGGCTCCTAGTCCAGTTCCCTCGGTAAGCGAACTAGAAAAAGGCGAAACCCCAGGCGAAAAAGACGATGTCAATGACATACAAGTTACTTATTCGTTTGACAACGATGAGTCCACCTACCGTGGCTCCATCGACTTGGAAACTATGACAGCTGCAGCAGGCAAAATCGCTTCGGAATCTTCGGACCCTCTCCCGGTTTTTGCCAAGCATTTGGTGGATGAGGTAACGAAGATCGATAAATTCTTCAAGCCCAAGGAAGTCGAGGTGTACAAGCAGTACGACAACCTTATCAAAGACTTGGAGTCGAACAAGCAGCATGTGGAGTCTTACCTTTTCACTGCTGCTTACGGTAACGACGACTATGATGTCAATGAGCACCGTAATCTCCATATCAAGTCGACCTTGGAGAGAACTTTGAGTAATGCCTCGGTTTTTGATACAGTTAATCACTTGGACTACGAGGACCTCGAAAAGGCTGATTTTATGGAGGAGGACGATGACGACGAGGACGAGGAGGAGCATGAGCAAGACCGCCAGTCCAACTCTGCTTTGCTTGGTCGTCTGGACTTCGACATCAAGAGGCAAAAGCAAATTACCTTGAAGCAGAGGTCGATCCACATGTTCATTACCTTGAGTGAGTTGAAATCCTTCATCGAGTTGAACAGAATCGGGTTCACTAAAATCTGTAAGAAGTTCGACAAGACGTGCAATTACGCCGTCAAGGAGGACTTCGTGACAAACTTCTTGCCCCAAAACTCCAGAACTTTCTATCCTGAGACTTCCGAGATCCTTGACTACAGAATTGACCATGTGGTCCGTGTTTACGCTTTCCTTTCGGGTAAAGCAGTCAGCGAGGCCTCCTCCGAAGACTTGGAGCCAATCAAGGACGAGCTTAGAAGCTACTTGAGAGACCACATTGTGTGGGAAAGAAATACTGTCTGGAAAGATTTGTTATCGATCGAAAAGAAACAGTTCAATTTGAACCTCGATGAGAGTGCCGCAAGAAACAGCAAAATGGGCGAGGAGGCCAACTCCCAGTCTTTGCTCCATATGAAATGGAGAAAGATTCATTTCCCCTTTGGATGGAAAGTTTGGAAGTTCGACTACTTCAATGTTCCCGAGTTTTTCTTTTCAACTCAAATCATTAAGCTTGCCATCATAATCATTGTTTTCATCATTTTGTTGACAGTGAAGACCATGAATGACAAGGAAGAGGCCCGTTGTTTGGCCGTGTTAGCGGCGTGTGCTATGTTGTGGGCTTCTGAAGCATTGCCATTGTGGGTGACTTCTCTCTTGGTACCTTTGCTTGTCGTGACTTGCAAGGTCTTGAAGAATAAAGATGGTAATGCTATGGATGCTGCTGACGCTTCCAAGCAAATTTTGTCAGCCATGTGGTCTTCAACTCTTATGATCTTGCTTGGTGGATTCACATTGGCGGCAGCTTTGTCGAAGTACAATATTGCTAAGGTTGTGTCCTCCTTTATGTTAGCTTTGGCGGGCACCAAGCCCAGAAACATCCTCCTCGCAATCATGTCTGTCTCATTGTTCTTATCCATGTGGATTTCGAACGTCGCCGCACCAGTCTTAGCATACTCCTTGATTCAGCCGGTTTTGAGAACTCTTCCGACAACCTCACCGCTTTCTCAGGCATTGGTCTTGGGAATCGCTTTGGCTTCCAACCTTGGTGGTATGGCCTCTCCTATTGCATCACCACAGAACGTTATTGCCATTGAATACATGAACCCAAACCCTGGTTGGGGTAAATGGTTCGCCATAGCTCTTCCCGTTGCTATTTTGTCAATGTGTGGTATTTGGATGGAGTTGATCTTGACTTTCAAGATTTCTGAAAATAAGGTGAAGGCTTACAAGCCAATCAAGGAAAAGTTCACTACTAAGCAATGGTACATAACAATTGTGTGCATTGCAACTATTCTCCTCTGGTGTGTGATGAGTGAAATTGAAGACACTTTTGGCTCCTCTGGTATAGTTGCTGTTATTCCAATTGTTTTGTTCTTCGGCACAGGCCTTTTGAAGGTTGATGATGTGAACAACTTCCCTTGGACCATCATCTTATTGGCTATGGGTGGTCTTGCTTTGGGTTCGGCAGTTACAAGCTCGGGTCTCTTGGCTACTGTTGCCAAAGCCTTGCAGAAGAAGGTCGCCGACTTCGACGCCTTTGTTGTCTTGGCTATTTTCGGTATTTTGGTTTTGATTGTGGCTACTTTCGTCTCCCACACTGTGGCTACCATTATCATCGTGCCATTGGTGAAGGAGGTGGGCGACGCCATGAGTAACCCACATCCTTTGCTTTTGATTATGGGTACTGCTTTGATGGCCTCAGCAGCTATGGGCTTGCCTACGTCTGGTTTCCCAAATGTTACTGCCATCAGTATGACTGATGAGGTGGGCCAGCGTTACATAACGGTCAACACTTTTATTACAAGAGGTGTTCCAGCATCTCTTATTGCATATGTCATTACGATCTCTGTTGGATACGGCATCATGACATGTTTGAACTTTTAAAAAAAATTTGCTGGGTGTGGGGTGGAAAAAAAATACTAAATGCATTTCTTGGTTGAGCGAAATTATTGAATTGAGCATAAATACAGTAGTTTGTGATCGGAAAAAGGACCGAATGTGGTATCAGGTGTAGAAGAAGTGAAGGTCGTTTTTGAGTCATTGAGTGGGAAACCGCTCGTCTCTCGGCTAGCCATACAAGCTGCGTCTAACATTTTCAAGGGTCCCCTGATCCTCTAGCTGCTTGAATAATTTGGCAACAGGTGGCGAGTACTTGGGGCTCGTCAAAAGATCTTGCGTGCCATCGGCAAGTAAATGATTTTTCTTCGCCGTCTGAAAGTAGTCGTTCAAAGGGATGCCGTCGAAAACGCCGTAGTCGTAAAGATTACTCAAAATTCTTCCCACCATGTTCATCACGGGTCTTTGCACAGCGGTCAAAACAATGGGGGTCACAATGCCACTCCTCTTCACTGCACCAAGAACAGAGCTGAGCGTCTCGTTGAAGAATTCGCCCTGAGTGGCAGACGAAATAATATTGCTGACAAAGGTGCCGAAGGTCCCCAGATAATCGTTGTCTGCACGTTTCAGGAAAGTAGTTCTGTTGTCCTGCAATTGCGGAGCCTTGCTTTCGAAATGTCTCGCCGTGTTGAAGATCATGTCGAATGTGAGGTCTTGGCCGTGGCCAATATTGTTAATAATTTCGGCAATGTAGGGGCGCTGAGTCAAGAGGTCACCCACATGGTAGGTCAAATTCTCTCTGTTTTTGTCATTGAGGAGCAAATCATCAGCAACACTTGGGATGATGCCAGAACTCATCACAGTATCCAAAAGGGTGCTTGTGTCTATGCTGATGTTAAGCAGCCCAAGGGGCGAGCCGCCAGTCATTAAGTTGACTAGAGCCGAGTAGATGCCTCTAGATAAGTTATCGATCTGCTGCTTTGAGCCTGAAATTTCAAGCAAGATGTCCTCCACGACGTGAGAGTTCTTCACGTTGGTAAGAATCTCGGTCAAAGTGTCTTCCAAGGTATCACGCTTCCCGATGTCATCACTATTATGCTTCTCAAGCTCGTCCACGAATTCAAGGGCGTACTCGTACAATTCGGTAAAGGATGGAGACATGTCTCCAACTTCAGCCTCTCTGGTCATTATCTCTGGATCAACGTCAAATTCGGCTAGCGGTTTCAACGCCATGACAGAAGATGCCACCAAGGGCAAAGCGGCAACGTAATTCAAGAGCCTCATATTTGGTGGTTATGGATGTGCGGTGGCACTGTCGAGGTAAGGTCTCACAGTGGACTGTAGAACGAGCGGGATTAAGGGTGCTTTAAAGGCGGGACCAAAAAGAAGCAGTAGCGACAAAAGTTTAGACAGCGTCTGATGAGCAGAAGAGTGATATATATCGTTGCAGAGTAAAATTCGCTAGAAAATGTCTCTTTTTACCTCATTTGGCCATCTTGCATTTCGATGATTTCGGGAGGAGATGTTTACAATGCGCCAGGCAGGACTGCCCAGTGATTCAGAGCCGCTTGGTGCGTGCTGCTTTTAGAGTGTGGGTGGTGCGTGGCGCTAATAATTGTGCAGATTTCCCGAATTTTGATGAAGCAAATTTATGAAGAAATGTGATTCATAGGTTCCCTTGGCAGATGTAAAGCTCAAAAACACATCTTTTTCCATCAAAATGCCCAAGGTTATGGCGAAAAATACAAGTCATGCGTCACAATTAAGTGTGGTATTGCCGTGTTAGGCAAGTCCATTGAGACGCACCTGCAAATAATATCAAATATGAATTCCTGTTTGGGAAAGAAATATTCTTCCCTACAGTAGCACATTAACACATTAAGTAATTTTGCAACCAAGGCACAACAGTGTGGTCAACTCTCGATCTCCTGTGCACCATATAATTTCCCAAAACGGAGGGTCCGCCCTCTGATGTGGTACCTAGCCCTCTTTTTATATAGTTTCCCCAGCCCCATAGAATTCACATCCTGGAATCTTCTTCTTGACTACCCTAGCATCCATACATAGCTCAAATGAAGTTTGCTTTCGTCTCCACCCTCATTTGCATCTTCCTGGCGGCCACGCTAGCGAGCCCGGTTGCTTTGCCAGTGGGAGACGAGTTTGACTTGTCGTTCATTGAGGACACCCTCGAGGAGAGGTTTGACCCATACGACTACGAAGCCTTGTCCAGCTTCATCGACAAGAGAGATAATAGCGGGTTCGAGCACACCGTCGAGAATCTCTTAGACATTGTGAATGACTCGGGAGTCATCTGGTCCATTTTGGACCAGGTTGCTTACTACCCCAAACGTATCGAGGTCATTGCAAACGGCACTGCTCGCCTTATTGGCGGTGCTAATCTTTCTAGCATCGGTGACATTTTGGGAGGCGGTCTTTTGGACTTGTCTGACGTCAACGTGTCTGCCATTGTGGATGCCGTGTCCGAGTCTGGTGTTGTCCAGAGCTTGTTGGACGGCATTTTGCTCGACAAGAGCTACAGACCACACCTCGTGAGACTTGTATCCAGATTGTTGGAGAGTCAAAAAAACACATTCTTGTGGTTGGTTAAGGACGTTTTTAAGAAGAACAACAAAAGAGCCGAAAGAAGTTCACTCGAAACCTTCATTGGCAACATCATCTCAACCGCCTTGTCTTCGACTCTTGTGGCTGACGTTTCCAAAGATGTGCTTACTGCTTTGAACAACACCCAATTCCTTACTTATACCGTCAAGAGGTTCCTTGCTGACGAGGGTTACCAGAACATGACTGCTCAGCTCGCTATTGATATTCTCAACACTGGCGCTATCAACGTCAACGGAGCCGCCCTCAACGTTTCATCTCTCACCGAGAAGCTTTTGAGCAGACCTGAGGTGATCAGCGGTGCCGTTGGAATGTTGCTTTCTGGAAGGATTCAGCTTGGTGGCTTGGGCAAGTACACAGACGCCGTTACTGATATCATCAAGGATGTTGAGAAGAATGGCACTTTCGCTGACTTGAACGAGTACGTTTTCTCCGAGAGCCACACTGTCTCGACTCCCGTCATTTTCAGGGGCACTGTTGTTGTTCCAAGAACTGCCACTTTCAGCTTAGGCCTTGGAGGCTTTGGCAACGCAAGCGCTACCACAACTCAAACTTCCAGCTCAAGGGCCACAAGATCTCCATCGAGAACAACGACGACCGCAAGAAACAGCAGCTCTACCGATTTGCCTGTGGACTCGGACTTCTCGTACGACTCTACTGCTACCCTCGACAGGCTGCAGTCGGCTGCAGAGGTTGCCTCGATTCTCTCCCTTCTCTCTGCTTCCCCAGCTAGCGAGACCGGTTCTTCAAACACCGAGGAGAGTTCCAGAACCCGTGAGAGCGTCAGAAGCCAAGTTTCGTCCACTGTGGACAGCTTGAGCAGGTTTTTGGAAACATTCGGAGCCTCAACTGACGCGGAATCAACCACCACCGTGAGCACCTCCAGCACCTCCAGCACCTCCAGAAGTTCCCCCAGAAGCTATAGCTCCATTGTCACAGTCACTGTGGAGGAGGATGCAGACTCAGCCACAACAAGTACTGGGGGCCGTGCTCTCGATGAGATTTTGGGCTTCCTTGGCGGCTCGTCTTCCGCTGGCGATCTCCGTCGTAGAGAGGTCACTCAGGGCTCTGACGGTAACATGAAGAGTGTGTCTATGCTCTTGGTGTACTTGCAGGTGTTCTTATTTGGCGGCATTCTTATGCTCTAGTCTTGTGGACCAAGACCTTAATTTTTCTTTCGTTACCATTCACGCTTCGGTTTATATCATTAATTATACCATCAGTTTACCCCAATTAATTAGTAGTGCTACTGTGTGTCTTATCAATATGCGCGGTGGAATAATCATCTAGAGCTAACCACTAATACATTAGACCATGCCCAGTGCGAGCAGCGCCTCGCCCAGTGGACCTAAAAGCGGAGCCAGAGTCTTAGAAGAAGTCGGGGATAATCCATTGACTCCCCCAAGAGCTTATCTCTCTCATGATGAGGATTCTATCACAAGCTTTCACGCAACCAACCTCGAGCCGATCTCTTTTCTGGGAAAACAATATGATGACGACGATGATTTACTCTCTCAGAGTATGCCCAATATGGGGGGCTCTAGTTGGTTGACGCCCCGAGTTGCCAGGCGGAACTCGGAGGTAAACTTATCAAAACGCTCTTCCAAGGGTTACCTTCTGTCTCCCAAGAAATGGTTCTCAAGCTCGAAGCGGAAGAAGAGGAAGAACACAGTCATCGAGGGGCCCTACAGCATTGAATACTCGGTGTTTAGACCGATCAACTACTTGCCTCAGATCAAATCGGAGGCAGACCTCAATGGGCACTTGGCTAACATATTGCGGCAGGAGAATGCAGAAAATACCGACCAGTCCCCTGAAAACTACGTGAGCGCCGCCGATTTTGACGCGTTGGTGTCGTCGATGACCCATGACGTGGAGCACGATTCCGATTTGCGTCCATTGAGGATCAGCCAGGGTTCTCTGGGGAGCTACTTTGTCATTGGCAAAAGAGAGACGGCAATGCACGGTAATTCGGAGTATTCCCTCGAAATTTACAAAAGAGGAATCTTCAAGCCCAAGGACGAGGAGCCTTATGGCCCTTTATCGCCAAAATGGTCCAAGTGGCTCCACCGAACGTTTGTCCCATGTTTCTTCGGAAGGGCCTGTTTGATCCCCAACTTGGGTTATGTTAGTGAAGCTGCAGCGTGTGTTCTCGATAGACAGCTTCTTTCATTCATTGTGCCTCACACAGACATCATTTATTTAAAGTCACAAGCATTTTATTACACTTTCTGGGAGAGAGTGCGGTCGAAACCACCCAAGTTCAAAATTGGGTCGTTCCAGATGTTCTTGAATGGATATGTTGAAGCTCAGCACTTCTTTAATCTATACCCGTTGCCGACGAATATCGACAAGTTGCCTTTCAGCAAAATCATCGAAATCGAGCTGAACAAACCCTTAGATGAGCTCCCAGTACAATTTCGCTGGACGAAAGAAGTCATTCAGCAATTTCAAGAACAGCTCGAAAAATTGGTCATTCTTGACTACATCATGAGAAACACCGACAGAGGCGCTGACAATTGGATGATCAAGCTAGAATGGAGAGAGCTCACTAATGATGGACCATTGAGGAAGGTATATCCTTATCTCAAGATTGGTGCTATCGATTCAGGCCTTGCTTTCCCATGGAAACATCCGGATGGGTGGAGATCGTTTCCCTTTGGGTGGTTGTTCTTGCCATACGCTATAATTGGCCAGCCTTTTTCGAACAAAACAAGGCAGCATTATTTGTCTCTTCTAACCTCAACTTTTTGGTGGGAGCAGACCATTATCAAGCTCCGAAGTGTCTTTGAGCAAGACGCAGACTTCAAGGAAAGGATGTGGCTCAAACAAGTCGCTGTTTTGAAAGGACAAGCATTCAACCTTGTGGAGGTCCTAAAATTACCACTGGCTGGGCCCCTTGAACTTACAAGAAGAGAACGAGTGCTCATTTGGGATGACGAAATGCATGTCCCAACGCAAGTAAACGACCGGATCATGAGCGATGCTTTGGAGACAAGCATCTACGACGTGACTTCAAAGGATCCTCAATTTGACGGGAAGAAGGATGAGACAACGCCACTACTCGAGGTCCAAAAAAGCACAGCTTTAGGCGCTGGAAGTTTAAGCAGTGCTATAAAAAATGATAAACCTATGCGGATGTCTGGTTTTGACTATAACATGACATATGAAGGTGATGATCGTCTCGTCAGTGAGGACATCGAGGAAACGAACACGAAGGTGGTCGTCATCGAGCGATTGGAGAAGGTTGATACAAAACCACCAGTATTTACATGGTGCTGATCATGCGTGCTTAGATTGCAAATCTAGAAAATGTTGCGGGTAGTCGTCGCTATTCACTCCCTTGTAATCTGCTTCATTGATCTTGACAACACCTATCTCCTCCTTAATTCTTAACTGTATCATCTTTAACAATCCGTACAAGGTCGAGAGCACAGGTGTAGGAACTCCATTTTTAGCAGCCGTTCTCAATGGGTTACCCAAGATTACCTCAAGCTCAAAAAGCTGCTTTTTCCTGGAGTCTACCAACATCGATGGGGAATAGAAGAGACCGTCACCTATATGGGTGAAGTAGTCGCTTGTCAGAGCTGGAAGATCTACGCCTTCACTCTTGGCGATAGCCATCACCTCGTCCATGGCTGGTTTGAATATGTTTGCATTGGCGCCTCCAATTTGACATCTGTTGACATCCAAACCTGCAACGGTGCATGTAGTGTTCAAAACCATGTTATAGACCAATTTCTCCCAACGTGATCTCAACGCACTATCTTCTATAATCACTTCATTGATGCTTTTGCTCTCGTTCTGATACAACAGAGCGAACTCTTTGACCTTTTCCATGGTAACTTCACCGGGAATATTAGGGTTGTTGAAGGGGCCCAACTTCAAGGTATCTTTGTGCAGATTGTGAACTTTGCAATTGATGTTGGTGGAACCGATCATGGATATGCCTGAGACAACTGGATTTTTGGGGTAAGCCTTTATAATTGGCTCTTCGTTTCCAATTCCATTCTGGATGAGCACCACAGTGTTGACTCCATCAACTATCGCAGGCTTGATGATCTCATGGCAAGGCAGCGGCCCATCTGGGATGTTTTTGGTTGTAACAACGATAAAATCAAATGGTCCATTTTCCTCAACGGCACTGGAAACACTTCTGCTGATGTGTGCTGGTTTCCAGTTTTTGATCTGACCGTAGGTGACTGAGTCTATTTCGAATCCCTCAGTTGAGGCTTTGTCATAGGCGGAGCGCACCACCAAGGTCACATTGGATCTATTATTCAACGTCAATGCGAGTGCTGCAATGCTACCGACGCCTCCCGAGCCAATCACGAGAACACTGGGGGACATTTTTTTGAGATCTTGGAGAATCTCAAGGCTCGCTTAGCATTCTTATATTGAAGGCCAGGCTGCAGGAGGGGTAGCATTCCGATATAAGGCTGCGAACGAAATAGGAAGTAGCCGTTAGGACTCCAATTGTTCGAAAACACCTCCACCGTTATAATTGTAGTATTCTCTAGCTTGAATAACCCGAAGTTCGAAAAAACGCATCGAGTCGGCGTCATTCATTTTTCCTTCTAGGGTGTCGGAAAGTGGTATTTTTTTGTGCTGGCAGAATTCTTCAAGGCCCAATTTGTGAGTAAGTTTGAGCACATCTGCCATTATGGTAAGGACTTGGTTCACGGCGAGGGCGATATTTGACGGATTGTTGTGAAGTTTGTCTAAAAGAAGTGCAGTGAACAAATCACCAACTCCGGTGAAATATGACTTTATCACCGGGATTCTGTAGTACACCATGGATGAAGCACCTTTGGAAGATACAGCGCAGTATATAGAACTGGGGTCGCTCTTTTGCCCAAACGAAAACCCATCGCCCAAGCTTGTGACCACGATCTGCTTGATGTTGCAGCTCTCGTGAAGAAGCTCTGTAGCTTCCCTGAGTTCCTTTTCGTTGGAGATTTCGGACCCACTGAGAAGCTCCAACTCAAACTGGTTTGGCGTGATCACATCAACATAACCTTGTTTGAGAAGCCTTCTGTAGGCCTCCACACATGCATCATCAACATAGAGGTGACCTTGGTCGCCCATAACTGGGTCACACACATAAGTACACTCTGGGTTGTTCGTCTTGAGCAGAATCACGTTTGCAGCCAAGATGTCGATGAGCTCGGCTGAGGGAATGTAGCCGGAAATGATAGCATCGTAGCTACACTCGATATCGACAAGACCATGGAACAAAGCGGACATGTCGCTTGGAGTAACCGCAGAACCTCTTACATGGCCATAGCCAGTATGGTTGGAAAAGTTGACGGTATTGATATTGTCGACATCCCATCCAAGAAACTGCAAGGGAAAGGTGGCCGCTCTGCCACCGACGTAGCCGTGCACAACGTGGGACTGGACAGAGAGAACTTTTTTCATCTGTTGGAGTTCACGTCTTGAAGAAAGATCTGGAGATGGAGTCATCTGTATTCCGCGCACGTGACACATCACCAGTGTACATAGCGCAGGTGACTCACTAAGGGCAGCTTCTACCACTTTTTGTGATCCTGATAGTGTGGTGGTTGACAGGTAAAGTGACAAATAAAATTCTTGGTATGTAAGCTAGCTCATGAAAGTATCAACATGTGTTGACGCGAGTGTCTTTTATTCCCAAACTTACTTCACAAAGCTTGTCCTCTGATCTCTGTATATGCTAACAATACGTAACAATACGCTGAGGATCGATCTTTCTTGACTGTGGCAAGCTTTCCTCACTCTTACCAAGCCACCTAAAGATGATCGATCCATGATCAGACCGGTGAGTTAGTGAAACGACTGGATTACTCTCTAGGGTCTCTTTTGGCTTCTCTCTGGTAGTTTTAGGGCTGGGTGGCCATTCCCACTCTTCAAGCAGATAAACCGGGCATGAAACCTGAGGCGAACCATAGTAGCTTCATAGTAGGAGAAGTTAAGGATCCGGGGTAAAATGAATTGAGCTAGTACACTTTCTCCAGAGCCGGATAAACAAAATACAAAGGCCGGTGTCACTACTTCACTACTTATCAGGTCAAGCCATTTCAGTGCACTCATACTAGTCAGTGGAGTAAACCTTGAAACACTAGTATCAGCATACTATCTGGATAAAAAATTCTCTCCATTTAGCCCGTAATTGGAGTTCTCCATGTGAGAAACGACTACAATTCAGACAGGCGCTATTCAGTCCACACCGTGAAGGATTGGGACTCACCTTCGTAACATACTCGTTCATGCTTATCAAGAGGGTTGAAGTTTGAAGGGTTTCTCAGCTACTTCCATGCATAAATCCAGTCAGTGAAGACAACGTTTCCTGACACAAACATGATACCATGGCTTCACTAAGGGACAAACACTTAGCAGGCATTCAGGACAAGAGAACATAAAAAGGTCTTTTCGGGTGCTGATCCTACGGGCCGAAGCTCGTGCCGATTCGAAGTAATGTACATGGACTCGCAGCACCTCATAACCACGATGTTTCAGCGTCCTGGGCACGAAAGCCGCAAAGCGGTAGAAGCGGGGAGTTCTTGCGTGGAGAATCTTTCGTGTATTAGGATTTGCAGCCTGAAGGTGAAAGGCAGACCATTGAGGGAACCGCATCAGGGATTGGAAATGAGTGCCCAGAAAAAGACAGTCCAATATGGGAAGACGAATTCGTCAATAGACGTCCAGCTTTGCTTATGCATCCTTGACAGAAATGAAAGCATGCAACAATTGGCTGAATACCAGCGGCTCTTCTACCGAGACTGCCGCAGTGACCAGAATTTTTCACTCGCCCTAGACAATCCCACACCATCGGCTTTCATCAATCACCAGATCCCTCAACCGAAAGAGCCGCACAGAGCCCATTTGGCAGAGCGCCATTTGATACCTTCATTGTTCTTGGTATTGCACAATTGCAGTGTCGAGCGGAAGCAATCTTTTGGGGTAGACAATAGGAGAGCACAATATTACCGCTGGGCATGGACGAGCCGTGGGGTGCCGATCCGAGAGGGACGAGATCGTAGCGATTGGAAGGGACAAAAAAACATGAAAAGGCTCAGGGCAAAAATAGAACAGTTGCAATTGATGGCTACAAAAGAGCAAAGCCTCAGGGCTCTCACCAGTGGAAAATGAGTGGAATGATAAGGCATTTAAACCGTGGCGCGGTAGGCGGTAAGCTGTGAGCAGGCGATAGGCAGTGGCCGTAAGCGGGAAGCGGTGAACAAAGAAGCAGACACCAGAGACATTCCTAAAAATGTAAATCCCTCCAATTCGTAATTTTGAATTGAAAACTGTCATCCCTGTCAAAGTCATGGCCTCCTCCTGCGGCCACTAAACTGCCTCCTGTTTTCATTCGCGGCTCACTTTGCATTCTGAGCCTCTTTAGAAGTTTTCGAGCAATCCTGCTTCCCCCTCCCACGGTGATGAAACAAGTAATTTCTGCTTGGCGCCACCCCCTTCTTGACAACCACGAGTGCAAGGAAAAAGAGGAGATAATTCACGCCAATCCAACCGACGACAAAGTTACTCCCTGCCCCAATTCATATTTTTTCCCCTATTAACTTCGCCTCTCGACGGTGGAAAACAGGGTCTGGATTCAGTGCCTGCACCTCCGCCTCTATTTAATTTTTCTCAGTCGTCGAACCACCGCGCATGCAGTGCCCGATTCGGCCTTTGAGGAGTAACTATATATATCTTGCCTCCCGCCCGCAGACATCCTTTTCTTCAGGTCAACCCTCTTTTAATTACTCAGCTTTTGCTAACTCTCACCAACATCTTGCACCTTTGTCAAGAATCATGACCGTCGCCGTGGACCCCAACTTCAAGTCGTCCTTGCCTCCACGCAAGAGAGCCAGAACCCAGGAGGAGAAGGAACAACGCCGGGTGGAGCGGATCCTCAGAAACAGAAGGGCCGCCCACGCCTCCAGGGAAAAGAAGCGGAAACATGTTGAGTATTTGGAGTCTTATGTCTTTCTGTTGGAGTCCAACCTCGCCACGTTGTCGGACAACTACGCCGCGGTGACCAACCTCCTTTCACAGGACAAGATCGACAGCCTCAACTTGCCCGCTCTCCAGGACTTGACGTCTTTGAAGAACCAGATCCACGCCAACATGTCCCTTGTCACCTCCACCAAGCCCTCCACAATGGGCTCGGTCCTGTTTGACGATGACAACGACGGCGACGACATGGCACCCCACGGTGACTTCACCTCCGAGAATTCTCCTGACATTCAGGTGAAAAAAGAAGAGTCCGATGACGTCCAGGAGTCGGTTTCGGAAGGCTCCAAGACCTCCATCAAGGTCGAGGAGTCCCCACTGAACCTCTTGGCCGCCTCTCCCGCAGGCTACTTCAACTACCGCCTGCCTGTCTCCATAAATTCCCCCATGAACTCGCCAATCGACTTACAATTGAAGATGAGCGAGTCTGTGGATCTCGCCGAATCCTACTCCGGCTCCACCACCTCCGGCTCCATGCCCAGTACCCCGGACATGTCCATGCAACACAACGAAGTCTCAATGATGGATTCAGCTACCTCAGCTTTCGATTTTATGGCGCAAAATCCAGCAGCGATTTTGTCTCCAAGGTTAATCGTGGCTTGAGTGGTCATGCAAACCTCAGATTGTTCTCTGCTTGTCGCACCGTCTCCAGCTCACGCTGGCTCCCGCAACGAGTAAAGGAAAGACGTATATTAAACTATCATACATGGCCTGGCGGTCATTTGTGGAAGTTTAATATGCGTGAGATATTTCCTTCTTCTTTGCAGTGCAGGGTCGATTTATAGCATAGAAGTAACAGCCTGGGTGTGCTTGCATACGCCCTCATTCTCACGCATAACCATTTGGTCCGCAGCACCAGTCGATCCTGTTGTACATGGATCCTCATTGACTATCGGCAGTAAAATGGACGAGCTCGATCTTTTGGGCGGGATGGACATCAACAGTGGCAGTTTAGAACACGGCCAGGATACTAATTCTCTCGATATCGACGAGTTCTTGTACTTATAAGCACTCAATATCGTGGGTCGCTCCTTGTGACATATTTCAGGGCGGTTTAGGAAGGTAAACAAATTTATTGGGATAAACTATAGGGGAAAACAACGAGAAAGGAAAAAAAAGAAAAAAAGGAAAAAAAATCATAAAATACCGAATTGAGATTCAAAACTTGCTGACATTAATTCAAACCACCAAAAAAAGTCTAAAAAAAAAAGAAAAAAAAGAAAAAACAAAAAAAAATTCCCAAAAAAAAAGCTGATTTAGGAATGTTTTGTCTTTTTAAATTTTTAATTTTGGCTTTGAGTGAGTTTATTAGTGAAATGTTTAGTTAGTTTGTGTGGATTGTCCAGACTGAAGCTATTCGGGTGAAGGCGCTCCTCAATAGAGTTGAAGCGACTTCAATCGATGAAGCTTACATAAGTGAATAGTCAATCTCAAATCATGATCTCATGGATATTACCATTGTAGTTGAAGCTCTTCCAAAACCCGATCACTGCCAGCCAGCAAGTTGTCGAATTCCCTAGACGTTTTCACTCGCCCGTAGTAGATTTCGCAATCGCCATTAGAGCAGTATGGAACATACTCTATGCTGGAAGTGTTGTCAAAGTTTCGCTTATTGCAAGCAACACAGATGCTTTCATAGTCCATCTTTTGAGCTTCCTTCTGCTTAACAATAGAAATCACATCTGTCACTAGACTAAGTTCATGTCCAAGACAAAAACGACATAAGTACCTGGAAGACGACTCCTTCAAACTTCCCTCGCATAGATAACACTGCTCTGTTTGAACAAAGTCACCGATTTTGGTGATATCTCTTCTTTTGATTGCAAGCTGTCTCGTCGACTTGGGCATATCTCTATACCACTCCTGAATGTTAACACCCATCAAATTGAAGATTCTTTCTAACGGTGGAATCAATACTCTGGTGATGTAGTACTCAAAATCAAGCTCGAGTGGGTTGTCGGTGCTGTAGGATGCAACGTACTCATCCGGAGAAACAGCTCTGTCTTTGATTCTCTCCTTCCTGGAGTCACGGATGACTAAATAGGGAATACGTTCACGGTATTGAGGCTCACTTCTGTGGTCTCTCGAAGCATTTTTCTGCGCTATTATCGCTCCCGGTGGTAGGTATTGCTCGTTTTTATAAGACCCATACCTGACCTCCTTGGCGAAGCAAAAATCTTTAACATTCACCTTATTGAAGAAGATCTTCTGAAATTGCTCCATGGTGTAGAGCTTAACCTTGGAGAGGTCCTTTGTTTCGAAGAGAATTCTTAAGGTTTTTCCGACCATCTTCAGCTGAGCGGGTATGCCATCTCTTCGAATAGTCTCTATTCCTTTTGCCTCAAATTTTGGCACAACCTGATCCTCAAACTCAAAACAGTGACCCACGTATCGTTTTTTAGCAAGAAGGACGCAAGGGTGGTACACTTTTTCAAATTTAAGCTTGATTGGATCGGGAAAGAAGTCAGACACCTCTTTGGCAAGCTGTTTCCCATGTTGGAAGGCCATATCCTTAGATCTCCCAGGGAAGTAGACAAATAAAGAGTCAGTATCGCCATAGACAACTTTTGCTTGAAACGGGCTGCTTTCTATAATTTCAATGGATTTATTGAGGATCTCGCGTCCTGTGGACACAATGGCGTCTGCAATATCAGAGTTGGGCATTCGACCACTGAAGCTTGCTGAAGTGTACCCATAGGTGACATTGGCGATCAACTTCAAAGCAAGTTGTTTTGAATTGTAGAGCTTTGCAAGCTCAACATCTTCACGGAATGCACCGGATACTGCCTTCACATTGATTCTCATGTTCAAAATCTCCTGGAGCATTCTAGATAGAATGGATTTTCTGAACTTGGTCGACACAAACATCATGCCGTTAGGGGAAACATTAATTCCATTGTTTTTGAGCAATATGTCGACGATGCCTAGAGGAATATCAAAGTGGTGAAGGTATCCAACGGGGTTCTTCTTCTGTTGAAAACCTTCGATTGGACCAAGTAAGGTCGAGTAGCAGTAGTTGTACGCTATCATGATTGATGGATACAAGGACTGAAAATCCAAGACGACCAATGGTGACTTGTAAAAATTGGATTCAGGTTCCATTATGAGCGGTATCGAATCCAAAGCACGCATATCATGCACTTGATTCTTCGATGGCGAGTTAAGAAGCATGTTCTCCTCTTTGGCAATACGTAACAAGATCGACTCAACTTTGAATTGAGACCCACGATAAAAATTTGAATTGAAGTCAACACCGATCAATCTGGACTGCTCGACATTTCTCAAGATGATCTCTTGGACATTCATAATCTTCAAAGTGAGTCCGAGACGATGAAGATAGTATTTGCAGAACATGAGCGTCTTGTTGAAGTTACCGCTCAGAAACCATTTACTTAGATTGAATATCAGAATTCGAGGAAGCGTCTGATGAAGGAGGTGGAAGCACACATTTTCAAGAGAGTAGGCGGTCAAGCTCAATTCTGAGCGAAGCACTCTCCAGATATTAAGTAAATGGCGACCATTGATTTTGAGTGCTGAGGTGTGAGTATACCCCCACCGATCACCAAACTTGCCATTGCTTTTGAATGTGGACCTACTGAGTCGAGCCAAAAGGTTTGTCTCGTAAGTTTCGAAGACTCGTTCGGCCAAATACCCCCAACTGGCAGCATTAATCTCATATCCCGAAAGTATGTCAGGATCAAACCCATCGAAGGATTCTAAAAATGATGCAATCATCTCTTTCTCGGATGTGAAAATCTTGATGGGGATTTTGAGAACCTCTTCTACTTTTTTGAACAACTTCAGGAAGATGAAAAAGTCAAGTCCTTCAAGACAAATAAAAACGGCAGTGGTATCCGAGTCACCATGGTGCATGGTATTGGCATCATCAAAATGGTAAAATATAGCCCTGACAGCGTCGGTTTTTGGATCTGGTCGCTTTTGAGAGTCTGCATTGGCATGAAGTTCCATATGAAAGTTTGTCATGTTGAGAAAGCCGCTAGGATTCCGGGCCACTTTGTTAGATCTGTAAGAGTACTTGAAATCATATGTTTGCGTCACAGCAGGTTCAATTTGAGATCTGAATCTTTCTTTTTTAAACTGAATGTTTTTCTCAATCTTCCCAATCCAATCTCGCACGTATTTTTTAGAGGGAGGTTCGATTTTGTATTGCCAATGCTGAGGTTTACTGGCCGTGATGTCTGATTTCAGTGTTTCTTCAACTTCTCTTACGCCACAGCCAAGACCTCCAAACTCGTATAGAGGCAAGGAGTCGTCGCCCACGTATGGAACTATGATCTTTTTGTTTGCAAAGATGAGAGGCTTTTGATGTACATCCTCTTTCTTGTAGTAAGAAGGGTCACTATATTCAATGTCCATCAACCCTGACTGGTTTAGAGTCTTCTTGAATGAGGATTTTTTGAGGAAAGATGGAATGGATAGTTCGTAAAGGCACATCGGATTTCTGACTATGCAATGCAGTGTTTGTGTGAGGGTTGAATGCAGCGAATTGGACTCACTCGAGTCGACTTGCGAGAATGGGCGCTTTCTTTGAGTTAATTTAGCATCCATATTGGACCGAACGAAATTTGACTGACTTTCTTTGGAAATCTCCATCAGCAAATCTGGAGACAGAATCTCGAGGTCTAGGGGTTGGGGAGTTTGTGAAGCAGACAGGCTGCCATGATCTGAGCCGCCATTCTGATGTTCAATATTAGCAGTGGTACTGGGGCGGGGTGTGTCTGCGGGAAGTTCTGAGTCTTCAGCGGTAAACAACGAGTCATATGTGGTCCATTGGACCAAATCGTCACGGTAATTAAGTAAGGGAAGTTTCTGAAACCGATCTGGTTCAGCATCTCTATCGACGGATTCAAAAGACGTCGGCACAGATTTGGGTAATGCAGGTTTGATTATGTGGTCGTAGTAGTCGTTAGGGTCGTTGAATTTCGTGACAGCGTTAAGTTTAGCGACATATGCTATGAGCTCTCGAAAGCGAGCCGTAGTCTCCCACTCCTGGAAGCCATCCTGGTAAATGTTGGGGAACACCTGAGAGTACAGGCTATGTAGTAGTTGGGAAGTATCGTCCATGTTTCGTATAGCACATTGGTACTTGAGATCCTGAAAGGTGAACTTCAAAGAAGATAAATAAATTCGTTCACCTGAGGAGGTGTTGTTGAATTCAGAAAGATCGTTGTGGTTTGTTCTTTCCACGAGATTGGTCCGATTGAGAATGTCTCCAGCTGAGATGTCTAACTCGAGAATGCATCGGCCTATTCTAGGGTATCTCTTAGAGTTAAGAACGTTGCCTTTCGTGATGAAGTCCAGTAAGTATTCCTTTAGGGGAAGTAAGTCGAGACTGGAGGGTCGAACTAGGGGCAGCCGGAAATGGCACTTCTTTACGTTGAGGTAGCCACATCCATACAAATTGAAGTCCGCGAGGAACTGGGAAGTGTAAGGAATATGAGCTTCATAGAGGTTAGGAGTGCCGTGGGTGCTTTTGAGCTTGCCGTCAAAGTTCCACACATCTATTTTCTGAGACGTGATGAGCTTCACGAGCCTGGTCTTGTAAAGCGGCAGGAGAAGCAGCACCTTGAGCACCTGCTTATAGCCTAGATGGTAACCGTAAACTGGCGATCCTCGACAATACTCCACCGCAGCCACGAAGTTCAGGGTTGGTTCGTCCTCAATGTCACTATCAAAGTCGTCGTCCTCCACGGGTTTTCTCTGGAAAGAATCGTGGATCTTTCTATTAAAATGGTCCTTGAGACCAGCTAAGTACGCCTCGTCAAGCGGTCGAGCCGGACAGTCGATGTACACGTACGGGTAGTAATTATGGACATGAAGCAAGACGTTATAGGCGAGGTAGGAGGCGGCCTCCACCTTCAAAGCACCGTAAACGCGGACAAACGGAACCTTGACAGCTAGTCCATGGAGCTGGTCCAACGGCGTGGCTACGTGTTGGTATGAGTCGAGGTCACAAATCTGGATTTGCAAGGCATGGTCCATTCAGAGGTGTAGCAGCAAAGAACATCGCGGTATTGCGCGGCGTGGACAGGCAATGTGGGAATTGGCCCTACCCATCAGCACCAACAAAAAGGGCACTACTTTTGCCGATCTACATTGGCAATGGTTTAAAAATAGTGGTTCAAAAATAGCAGCTCAAAAGCAGTGGTTATTTTTGGTCGGTTTCGCAGAACACGGTGCTGGTGAGAGCCGCGAGGCAAGCTCGGGACCCGGTGGAGGAAATCGGAAGGTCCGACGGGAGTGCCGTCGAAGCGGCGGAGGGGCGGTCTTGCGCAGGGAACAAGGACGTGACTGAGCGAATAAAATGGAAATTCCCAAAAGTCCGCTAAGTTTCGATGGGGCTCTTTAGAGGCCGTGCTGCCGTTTTTGTCTCTGCGTTTGGGCGCCTCCTGGTACTTCGGCACTCCACTGGGTGCAAATCTGTGGGCAGGCAGCGCACCCAACAAGTGCCCACGAGAAAAGCCTCGCAGAGGAAGCATTGCAAAAAAGATTTTTCGGGATAAGTTGCTTTTCAAGATTTTCAAGGCCACGCAGCCAGAAACTTTTTCCATTAAAGGAGATGACTCAGGTGCTGGGATGGCGCCGAGCCGCCCTGCACCAGTTCACCGGGATTCCTACTCGCAACCAGGAAAAGCAGCCTCAGCAGCGTCAGTGCCCAAAACCACAGCACGCTTCATTTCATTGTTCTCTGCCCGAGTCTGAAATCTCGATTGTCTCGAGCTGCCAGATTCAAACCCTCTTATCTCTACATGCCAGTGTCAGCCCAGAAATGGCCGCCTTGGTGCAGCCCCGTGGCGCCGCCTATTGCTGCTCACTATCCTGTCCGCCCCAGATACCCCATCAATGGCACCGAGGACCCTGTAAAAAATGCACCCAAAATAGTGTCACATTTTCCGATACTACGAAATTGGAAACCGCCTTTCCCTTTCAGTCCCACCCCTTGGCCACCCTCGAACATCCCCAGCCACCTCCCTGAGATTCTCTGAAGTTGCTTGTGCCCGCCTGAAGACTGTATTTACGCGGCTACTGCTTATACGCTGTGCGCCGTCGCGCCAATATCCCCAATCGTCTCACCACATCGGTTTTCATCTTCTTGCTGGCACACTTTCCTTTCCCACCAACCCAGCATGGCCGACAATTCTGACCTGGAAGACGTCGCCGCCAGACTACTGAAACTCTCCGTGCAGACTCCAAAACCCTACGATGGCCAGAGCTCTCCACCTGTGGCCACTGCCCATGGGCCCTTGAGCAGCGACGTCCATGCCCGTATCCTTGCTTTCCAGCAGAAGAGAGCCTCCCAGTCCATAAAAGAGTCGCCGCAGGAGGGCCGCCTGCCTTCGGCGTCGGTGCTGATGAACATGCCCTGTGAAGCCTTGCCCCCTTTGCCTTACAAAAACCACTCGGAGAACCTGGTGTCCAAAGTGGGCCTTGTGGCTTCTCCATCCTTCGATCTGCCTTCTCACGACACTCCCAAGGGCCCCATGCTGCCTTCCCAGAACACCCCGTTCGACTTGGCGAAGAAGCCGTCCCTCTCCCAAAGACGCGGCATGAAGCTCAACATGAAGAATCTCGGCTCCACCCCTACGTCTGAGCCGCCCCACCCACCTCATCTCAACTCCACGGGCGAGCTTGCCAGACGCCTCTCCGAGAGAAAGAAGCGTCCCGACTTCAAACTCAACCTCAACGACCAGTCTTCATCCGCCAGCTCTGAGGCTCCCACATCCGACGTCAGCTCCGTCGAGTCCAACCAGCCTGCACCCCAGGAGCTCAAGGGCCTTTTTGCTAACTATTCCAAATACGTAGACATCAAGCTGGGCTCGCTCAACTTCGCAGGAAAGGCGTCTTTGCATCTGGACGGCATTGACTTCTCCTCTGGCCTGTCCTTCCATATTTCCCTAGACGAGTTGCAATTCCTAGAGGAGCTCGGCCGTGGTAATTACGGTGTGGTTTCCAAGGTGCTTCACAAGCCTACTGGTGTGCTTATGGCCATGAAAGAGGTTCGTCTTGAATTGGAGGAAAACAAGTTCACACAGATCCTCATGGAGCTTGAAGTGCTCCACAAGTGCGACTCGCCCTACATTGTTGACTTTTACGGCGCCTTTTTCGTTGAAGGTGCGGTCTACATGTGCATGGAGTTTATGGACGGCGGGTCTCTTGACAAGTGTTATGGCACCGGCGTCCGCGACGAAGCTTGTTTGGCCTACATAACTGAATGCGTTATTCGTGGTCTTAAGGAGCTCAAAGACAAGCACAACATCATTCACAGAGATGTCAAACCAACCAACATTTTGGTCAACTCCTTGGGCAAGGTGAAGCTTTGTGATTTCGGTGTCTCTGGCAACTTGGTAGCCTCGTTAGCGAAAACCAACATCGGCTGTCAGTCTTACATGGCCCCAGAGCGTATCAAAACCATGAACCCGGACGACGCAACCTACTCGGTCCAGTCCGACATTTGGTCTTTGGGTCTCACCATTTTGGAGATAGCAGCGGGAAGTTATCCTTACCCACCGGAAACTTTCGACAACATCTTCTCCCAATTGAGCGCCATTGTGGATGGCGAGCCTCCCAAACTTGACGCATCCCTCTTCTCCAAGGAAGCCCAGTTTTTTGTCAAATCTTGTCTCAACAAAAACCCAGAACTCCGTCCGCCATATGATGTTCTTCTCGAATCCCCTTGGCTAACTAATCTCAGGGGGGCAGATCCGCATATGGACCGAGTAGTCCAGGAGAGCTTGAAGGCCCGCAAAGAAGCCAAGGCAGACTCCAAGAGCCTGTTGAGACCGGCCGCCAATGTCGCCAACGCAGGTGCAGCTCTGGTTATGGGTAGAGAGAATGTTTCTTCCTTGCTTAAAAACAAGGTCAACGCACCTGCTCTTCATAGAGGCGGATTACCATCGCAGCGGTTTAGGCGATGATCGTGGAACTCACGCATCTCACGACAAGCCTCACTATATGATGTCTATCGCATCATCATCATAATCATCATTAACACCATCATACTGGGTTCATTTCGCATCATCATTGTGTATTATAGAATATAATTTACTCATGAAGTACCCTTGGCATCTAGACATCGAGACTTTCGTAGACATTGGTGGACATTGGTTGATCAGATAGATGATCCAGCTTTGCTCAACACATAACGAATCAAACAAAGTACTTTGAATTCATAAAATTTACATTTCTGAACATGTTAATATACTCCTTTACATTTGCAATCTGGGGCTAGTAGAATGCGCATAGCATGAACACAGCATATTTACAAATTCGAACTCAAATGAATTTTATTGTAGAATAACACCGGCTTAGCGAGATGGATATATCTTCAATCGCCACTTCTTAGGAAAATACTAATAATTAACCTACTCCGTGTCGCAAAAGTCCTTGGCTGTAGCTTGCAGGCATTTAGCACCGGAGATCTCTGCAGTATCGCACAACCGAACCCAGGAAACCGCTGTTCAAGATATAATACCAACTGTCATCCCAGAAACTGTCAGCGAAATGTTGCAAATCGATAAAAGCAATCTTTTGATTAAAAAGACGTTGACCGAGCGGATATTCCCTGATCCGGATGCCCAATTGAAATCTTTGGACAGAATTATCAGTGACTTCGACTTCACCAACTACCATGTTTCCACCTTGGAAGACAGGCTGTTACTTTTGTTCTCCGTGTACTTGCAGTGCTGGAACGACTTGACAAAATACGGCGTTGTTGAATACTTGAAACTGAAGTACCAGAAGTTTTCCCAGTTTCTAACCACTGTGGACGATGTGGAGGCAGGCTACAACTTCAGTTTCGTGTTGGACACTGGAGCCTTGTCATCTCAGTCGGATGAGGTCAAGCAGGAATTGATCGAGGAGTTGGCATTGTTGAAGAGACACGCCATTGCTTCTGCCTTTGAGAAAGCTTTCAGCCGTTACGACCAGCTTGCCGAGCAATTCAAGGACCAGGACACCTATGCAGAGGAGATCAAGGGTGAATTGACCAGGGAAGAGGTTCTTGTGATCAAGTATAGAGGCGAAGATGAGTGTATCTACATCAAACCTTCGTTCGACCGTGTGACCGTTATCTTTTCCACTATCTTCAAGGACGAAACCGATAAGATTTTCGGTAAGGTCTTTTTGCAAGAGTTTGTGGATGCACGTAAGAGATCCGTGCAGACTGCTCCCCAGGTTATGTTCACTCAAAAAGAGCCACCTTTGGACATTCAAAATGCTGTACCTAAACGCAGGGACAACGACAACAAGGGCTACGTCACCTTTGTGTTGTTTCCTAGACACTTGATCAAAGGAGAACGCAGGGATAACTGTATATCTTACATCCAGTTCTTCCGTAACTACTTCCACTACCACATCAAATGTGCTAAGGCGTACATGCATACGAGAATGAGACACAGAGTGAGAGGATTCTTGAAGGTCTTGAACAGAGCTAAACCAGAGAATGTTGACGATGACGGAAAGGCCATTGACAACAGAAAGACGGCCAGTGGCCGTAAGTTTGAAGCTGGAAGGGCCTAAGCTACTTGTTTGAAGTGGTGGTGGTAACCATGTATAAATTTTGTAACGCAATTAGAAAACGTCTTGGAGCTTTTGTATTATGCTATTTATTTACAAGGACACAAGCCCTAATCCTTGGGCTTCTTGACACCGTATTTAGACCGAGATGTGGTTCTATTGGCCACACCCGCCAAGTCCAATGCACCTCTCACCAATCTATATTTCACACCCGGAAGATCCTGGACTCTTCCTCCTCTTACGAGAACAACGTGGTGCTCTTGAACATTGTGGCCCTCTCCGGGAATCAAGGCGGAAATGACATTTCCAGTCGAGAGTCTGACTCTACAGCATTTTCTCTGGGCGGAGTTGGGTTTCTTTGGTTTCAAGATCATGACTCTGACGACAACGCCCTTTTTGAACGGATTTCCTTGTAAATGAGGAGCCTTAGGAACGTTGGGTTTGGTAGGAAAGCCCTGCTTGCCGCTTCTTATCTGGTTTAACGTGGCATATCTTTTCTGACACTGGGTCACCACGGATAGTATGGATGGCTTTGTCTGGGGAATGTTGGAACATACGGAGGCAAAGTATGGAGTCACAGGATGCAACCCCACAGATGGCCTGGTCATCGCAGCTAGCCTGCGACCGAACAACGATTTAAGCATAGCTAAAGTTGATCTCCAAGTCTAGTGAGAATAGATGTACTGAAAAATTGTGTACATACTGCAGACAGTGTTAGGTAGTCCCTGGTTAACAGAGTTGCGGATACCAATACAACAGGAATACAAACTTTAATAATACCAGGAAATGAACTTTGGTAACCCTTTCCCTCTTTGGGCTGCGGCAAGACGTAAATGGGGCCCGTAGACCTTTGGATTGATGTGGTCGTGCATATACCATTACTTGTGAGGGTATTCTCCAGTAAGAATTCAGAGCTTATAAGCACATCTTCAACTATGTTTAGAACGGCGTTGGCCAGGACCTTGAGACTCAATACTGTGCCTTTGAGCACACAGCGTATTACCGCTTTACCAAAACTTGCGATCCCCCAATTCGCCCAGGCCTCCAGATCCTACGCTGGTTTCCCTGCTTTGACTAGAGATATTGCCAGAGAGAGAATCATTGAATTATTGGAAGGCTACGACAAAGTCACCACCAAGGACATCTCCGAGAAGTCCAACTTCGTCACTGATTTGGGCTTGGACTCTTTGGACGTTGTTGAGGTTGTGATGGAGGTCGAGCACGAGTTCAACATCCAAATCCCCGACCACGAAGCTGACTCCTTGAAGACTGTTGGTCAAACTGTCGACTACATTCTTTCCCAGCCTGATGCCTGTTAAGCGAGGGCTATAGCCTGGAATGCCAGCTATACATACGTTCATACATAACAAATACTGGGACTTCCCAGCGGCATATCACTGAAAAATCACATTGTAAGCATAAACAAGACAGCTAATTTGACTTGCAAGCAAGCTATAGAATACATCCCTACTCTTGTTCTCGGGATGCGAGTAATGAGGTGCCGATATGCTCGGCTGAATCGCCTATGTAAGCCATTAAAGGCAGCTTGAGCGAGAAGAGAGTACTATATTTGCTATTCCTAACCAAATTACATCCTATCTATTCCAATTTTGGCAGATTCATGGGACTTTTGTGGTAGGTATTAGTTTATACTGTATATAATATTTCAGTAAGCAGTGTCCCACTGTATCCAATAAGTGTGCGAGAAAATCTGTTGATGATCAATATCTGCTAAACACCTCATACAACAATGATTTCGGTACGTGCAATCAAATCGCCATATCTAAGACCAAAATTTACTAACAGCTAAGTACCTCAGAGGCCCAGCTTACAAGGTTTCTAAGATCCCATTCAATTTCGCTGCTGCTAAGTCGTACGGCAAGGACTTGGCAATTTGGGGTGGTGCTGCTGGTGCTGCTGTGGCCACCTTCACTGACAACTGGCCTTTGTTTCAGCAAACCTTTTACGCCAAGATCCCATACTTCGGTGAGCACTGGATCTCTAACCCAGACCCAGAGGACATTCCAATTTAAACTAGACACACATAACCAAATGAAAAGCATACTGAATCATGGAATATAGTGAAGTGTCTGCCCATCCTCAGACCGCCTGACGTAGTGTTGATTGATCAAGTACTCCACTCTTCTTTTGATGTCAGTTATCAGAACCTCTCCACGTGGCTTGAGTCTCATCAAGACCTGCCCCATTAGCTCCGGATACAACATCGATTCCTTCTGTTTCAAGATGTTGCAAACAGCTCCCGCAATTTCATCTTCCCTGTCACGTCTGTCGGCCTTCTTAATTGCTTCTTCCACCACCGTCTCCTTCTCTCTTGACATGGGTGGTCGAATCTTGGCAGACTTGTCCCAAAATGCATAGTTGAACGTGTAAAAGCCATTCTCAAGCTGCAAAAGTGGATACTTATTAGAGCTCACCGATGCGATGACTCGTTTGAGTAGCTTCAGCTCCATTCCAGTCTTTCCAATAAACTGCTCGAAAGATAGGCTGTCATTTTCCGAAAAAAGTAGAATGAGAACTGCTTGAAGAAGATTGACTTGAAGATCTTTTGGACCTTTATCAAAAGTTACCAGAATTGTGAGTTGATGCAAAAGATAGTTGCTCCAGTCAAGATTCTTGTATTGGCCCTTTGCATCCTTGTTGCGAAATTCCTCAGTAAAAGAGCTTAATATTTTTTCTAGCTCGGGCGGTATCTTCAATTCAGTTGCCTGCTTGGGAATAACAGGCCAATTGGACTTTTTCAATACGAGGGGAAAGATCTCGGCACCATGATGATCATGTCGAAACTCAGAGTCTGATTGTTTCACATCATGAATCATTGCTTTGAGGTTGGTGCCATCGAGATTATCTCCCACTTCATGAAGTAAGTTGTCCACGAGGCTGAATTCTAATGGATAGTTGAAATTTCTTCCTAGAAGCAATCTCTTGGAAAGATCCCTCTCGTATGTCTTGATGAATTTACTTTTGTTCTGCACCAACTTAAAAAATACCCGAGTATTGGATTCAAATTCCAGGGCGCTAGCATCCTTCAGCTTGAAGAAAGCGTCACAGTACTTGGAGAACATCATAAGGGAATTGCTCTGGTACTCTGGCAGCGACAAAACATTAGAGAATGCAGCTCTTGCCTCAAAATCAAAACATCCTGGGGTATACTTGTCAACCTTGGCACATGCGACGGACAATTCAAGCCTAAACTTGACAATTGCAGGCAAGAGATCCTTGCTTGAAACCTCAGTTGAATTGATAAGCTCTGCAACCTTATTAGTGATGTATTTTCGGAAATGAAATGTCACCTGTTTCAGATAATTGCAATTAACGTGAGCCTCTTCGATTTGTAGAAGCTTTGTTAAAATGCCCAAATCAGTATCCATATGGTTCTCCATTAGTGCTGGCACAGATGCAGCCAACACTTCAGAGAGCTCTGGAGTAATGGTCTTGCGCAAAACCTCCCTCGCAAACCCAGCAGCCATTTCATGTAAGCCCAAAAACTTCATGAAAGCTATGTCATTTCTCAAATTCTCGAAGATTTTTCCAACAAATGTACTTGGATTCTCCCACCAATCATCTCGACAAGCATCGTAATTAGATAAGAATATGTCGGTAATGAAAAAGTACTCCGAGTGTTTTTCAAAGATCAACTGTTCGTAAAACGTTGCAAATTGCCGCAAAGTTCTATAGTTGTCCCACTCAGGTCGCTTGGGCTTGGAAGGATGTATGATATTGAGATGCAAGTTCTTCAACACGCTATCGAGCAAGGAACATCGGAGTGGCGATTCAAAAAAGCTTTCCGCAAATAGCCGTGATCCGTATTCATGGATGGGTTTCTTCTTCGAGTGCTCGAAGAGGTATACTCTGTCTAGAAAGATAAAGAGCCTCAGTAACAATTTCAACTTCGCTTCCCACGCATTGAGCTCAACGAGGAAGTTGCTGGCCATGTTTTCCAGCCGCAGAAGGCTTGCAATGCGCTTGGCGTGAACATCCTGAAATTCTTGTTTCAATCTCTTGAGTATGTAGTCACTGAGCCGAGCTTGTTCGGAATGCTTGTATGTCGATAATGCAATAACTTCTCTATTCACACGCGAGAACGAGAATTTTTCTTCACTTCCCAGTATAACTGAGTCTATAACGTGCTCTAGTGATGCCCTAAGCTCTTCCAACTGTTGTTGGTGCTTTGAACTGTCATGCTCCGACGTTCTCGTACTCTTATGTCTTTTCCCTCTAGACTCCAAAACATTCCGCTCCAGGGGTGGCGTGACGCCGGACCCCAAATGGGATTCCATGCCTTCAAATTTATCAGTGGCGTTGCTGTTGCCAAAGTGTAGCACCTTGTCCATATATGGTAGGGTTTGAAAGGTATGAGAGCGCGATAAGTAATCGCATCCATAATCAACTCTTTAGTACCCTCAACACGAATATGCCAAAGCATGCAGACCTACCCCAGAAAATTGATAACAAGTACCTTACACTGATATATAAGAAGAATGGATCGTTTGATAAGCAGCGAAAGAGATTACTTGAAAACTTCAAGACCTCGCAGACACATTCTAACCTTCTACTCAAGCTCAAGCTAATGGTGGAGTCAAAGGTGAAAGCAGACCCCTCTCTCTTATTGAAAAATAAAGGAAAAATGGCTGCATTGATTCAAGGAGAGATCATAAGTAATAATTCGGGCTCAAACATTCTAGATATTGTTGACAAGGATATCCAGGAGAAAATTATCGACTCGCCCGAGTTTCACAACAAACTCAAGGTCGAACTCAAGGACATACGACGTAAGGCCCTAGGCATAAGCGACGAAGATTACGTCAAGCAGCTAGAAGAAGAGGCCAGAGTCGAGAAGGAGGAGGCCGAAAAGAAACAAAGAGAACAGGCTGAGAAAGAGTTAGCATATAAGAACAACTTTAAGGTGAAGCAGCTAGCAGCACCCCCCAGACAGGCGAGGCCTCCACGCTTCAATTTACCAACTCGTGAAAGAGATAGTTACCGTGGAAGAGCCAGTAGTGGGAGACATACAGATAGGTATGAGAGACCCGGTTCTAATCTGCAATGGTCTCACGATGACCGTAATGGAAAGCCATCTACCGGCCATATGATGTATTAATACTACGAATCAATCTTGTCAATTTCGTGCATTTTGTAATCGAAGCGAGCGATTATCAGGCCATAACATATTTCATTCATCAGCATCAAAAATCTCATTAGCAATAAGCATTAACTCCTCCACCACCTTCGTCTTGTGGCTCAAGTCCTGTGGAGACATCGAGTTGTCGTTAAGGAGAGCCGGGCCCCAAATAATAGCTAGCGACTTGGCCGTCATACGGTTGTTGTGTTGATGGGCAGTCACCTTGTTCAAATGGAAGATCAAGGCTCGCAAGGTGAAATAAGCACCGTCAGGCAAATTGTATACCAAATGGTGCAACTTCTTTGCAATGAATGTTTCGTCAGTAGACTTAACAGTCTCAATGAACGACTGGTAAGAAGCGGAAGTCAAGAGCGGCTCCGGCAAGGACGCAAAGTAGATTTTCATAAGCGAAGCGGTGCAATAAATCTCTGCATCCAACACGTTATTCGGATCAATATTATTGCCAATTAATAAGTAGTTAGCGAAATTGGAATCAATAGACTCCTTGAGCTGTTGAACTGTCGTTTTGTTGCCACTCGTGCGATAAATGCCCTCGATATCGAGACCGTAGTTTTCGATGACATCAATACAACGTTTAACAACGAGAGGAACATTATCAATACCAGCGTATTGAATGACGTCCTCGATAGATGCGCCGAAAGTGGGCTGGGCGTACTGGTTCACTTGACTCAAAGACTTTGGTCCAGTCAAATCGCTGGGATGTGAGCTAGGATCCAACGAGTTATAAGTGAATGTGCTTGCTGTACTCTCAGCGGGTGTTGCTGGTGCCCTCGAATGCTCGTTTGAAGTTTGGCCGCTGCTCTTCTGGTTTTGAGATTGCAGGGACTGAGTAGGAGCCAAGGTTCCCGAGCTGACTGATTTACTAGGAGCGTTGTTGCCGTTGGTGGTATTAACGTTGTTCGAGCTGGCAGCGTTATTAAAAAAAGGCTTTGCGGGCTTTGTGTGCTTGGCGAATGAAGGATGTGGGGTATACTCCACTGGTGTCAACAGCTTGTTAGTTGGGTTCTTCGAGTTCTTGGAGATGTAGTTGTATAAGTCAAGCTCATTGTCAATGCTAGCAGCTATAGCTTTCATGGATGGTTTGTCGGCCTGCAATGGGCTGATCAAGACACCCGAATTCATTATGAGAGTTTCACTCCAAGTGGCAAACTTCTGCAACTGCACGTTCAAGGCGATGTCCATCTCCAAAATCAAGTTCTTCAACTTCTTGGTGTTGGTTGGCCTGTAAATCATCAACATCTCGTCCTTCAACTTTTTGCACGCGGAGACCTTGGTCTTGTAGTCTTGGTCAGCCAAGTCCACCTTTCTTTGTAACTCCTCCTCTTCTGGCTTACTTTTAAGAAAAGACTTCTTGTTTGGATCGGACATTTTCAAGCGCTCCAAGTCGTCACAACAGTGGTAGTATTTCTGCTTCGCCTTCTCGGCCATTTGAATTGAATCGGCACACTCTTTCTCCTTCCTCTTGGCTTCATCCTTAATATTCTTCCGCGTTCGGCTGACAGTGCTCACCAACGACACAATTTCATCGTGCATGGTGTTAAGGGCCTTGACGTATGAAGAGCCAACTGAGTGGAGTCTCTCGTCAAACTCGATGATTTGGTCTAACTTTGAAGAGAACAGATCGTTCTTGTTCTTCGTATTCTTCAACGATCCACGCACATTGCCCGCATACTTTTTGAGCTGATTATAATGATCATCTTCGATTTGGGCTTTTCTCTTGACGTACTTTGCGATCTCGTCACCAGTGCCTATAGACCTCTTAAGCCTGGCCAAAAGCACTTCAAGGGCCCCATCGGTGTTCATGAAAGTCTTAATGGTCTCCAGCTCCAAGAGCCTGGCACCCTCTGTTTGCTCTTGGGAGTCTTGATTGCTCATGATTGTTTGAACACAGTGTAGTACTGATGGTAGTAAAAGTTGATCACTACTAGGCGCGGTTCGCGAGAATGGGTGGCATTGTAAAGGTCTGTACGTTTGACCTCATACGCATGTGTATAAAAACAAAACGTAAAAATAGACTTTGGATGAGGAATTGACTTGACGAGTGAGTTTTTTACGTGAGAGTACGAAAGAGCTGTTGTCCTTTTGGATCAATTATTAGGTTCCTGGAAACGCGCCGCACCCCCAGAGGAATGAATCCAACTCTTGTATTATATTTTTATTGTCAAAGCCAGAAAGAGCGACAAATAGCTTCTCTAGCATGAACGTATGCACAGTTATATTAGCAGCTCAAAAAAGCGTGCTGTATCTCTTCTCCTGCTCCCCAAAAGCGGTAACACCTTGTTCAACATTGGCGACAGAGAACTCAAGGTCATCCACAGTAATCATGTCCCAAAACTTGTAAACCATCATGACAGCGAATAAGTTGCAAGCAGTAGCGAAAAAGACACCATCCACATAATGCTTCGTGCCCAGGCAGATCAGTTTGTTGAAAACGTACATGAGAACCTGCCCAGCAACGAAGAAGAAGCAGAATAACACAATTGCACCCAAGTGCCACCACGAGTCAAGAGCGAAGAAAACAAGCACTAGCTGCGAAACGACATAAATCGCCAATATAATTGCGTTGATGACATAGGCCACAACGAAGAGTGCTGTTGTGCGCCGGTCATCCAAAGCAGACCCCCAGGCGTTAAATGTAGCCATAGCTATCACAAAAGTGACTATGCCCCACACAAAACTAATGATTCTCAAGCTCCACATAGACCGCGTCAGCCCATCTTCCCAAAACTGAAAACACACAAAGCCGTTGTAAAGCAAAGATATACACAAAGCGCTAATCAAAGCTAGTTGAAGCGCTACAAACCAAGGATAACTGCCAGATCCTGGAGGGGTCACACCACAGTCCACAACAAGAGAGCTGATGGTCAACGCCAAATATATGTAGAAGAAGTGAAGAAGTTCCGACCTTCCGATGGCTGTATACTTGTTCCTCACGTTGAAGATGATGATAAGCACCACAAGAATGGCGCCAAAGTGGATGAAAGCTGCGCCGAGATTGAAGATCATGGTGTTGGCCAACTCAACTGGACGAGGGTAACATTCTGGTACTATTCCCTTCTCAAATACAGAGGTTGTATTGAGCGAGCCCACCACCGAACATAGCGGGAGCATGGTTTTGTTGCAGAGAACATCGAACTTCCCGAAAGTCATGATTGAATGATGTCTTTGATCCAAAAGGGATGATGCAGCAAGAAGTTGGCGGGTTCGATTATTTGCTCGGGTTAGACCTCAAGAAACAGCAAGACAAGCGAAGGAATTTCAATAAACAAACGGAGCTCCTTGAAATGATAAGTTTTAAAGATGTAAATGAATGAAGCGCACGTTAAAAAACGTAAACGAAATCGCGCCTATTTTTATCTGGACCGAAAACGGCCAAATTACAGTGTGCAATCGCGGATCTGTCAAGGTGCAATCTCATCTAGGGCCAAGCGACCCACGATGGATAATAAATATTCATAGCTATATACGTAATCCCGTTATCTCATAATCATTACATGTTCAGCGTGACATGGTGGTATGGTGGTGGTGGCGCCTCCATCTCCTCGTGCTTGATAGGGCCCTTTGTGGCTTTAGGCTCATTAAGACGCATAAGCTTCTCGTTAATCCGCCCAATATCTATGTGGTTGAGGGACTTTTTGACTTTAAGCTGGTGAGTCTTGACGTCGTGTTCTTTCTCTCCAATCTCTCGGATACTCACTGGTGATGCGGAAATAGGAGGTGCGTTTGCAATGGTAAAGTTGCCAATGCCAACGCCACCAATGAAGGACGAATTCGAACTCAATGGTGAAGGGCAGCCACTGAGACTCGTGTGTGCGAGGTGGCCATAGTTGGTAACTATAGGGGGCCGCTTGCCGTGTTGCAAAGGCTTAGGATGCTCCACGATAGAATCTTCCTCCACGAACGTATCGGAAGACGAGTCGCAACGCTCGGTGGTTGACGCATCTTTCGCTCTCGTTGCGGCGTTCTCAAGCTTCGGCGAGGGAAGTGCCGCCTCAGCTGGAGCCTTCTTCTTGTTCAATCTGTGCCCGATCTTGATCGTTCTTCTCTTGGGCGACATCTTGTCATTGTTATTAACAGATTTGAACGTCTTTCCCTGAATGTTTGAGATCTCCTTAACTATGCTTTCCACGTTAGAGAAGTCTTTTTGAGTGAAAAGCTCTATAGGAACGCTATTGTTGCTGGAAGATGTCGATGGGGTGGCAATATCCAACTTAGAGTACAACGAGTTGACCAAGTTTGGATACAAGTGCTTGTTGAACTTCTCCAAGCTGTTTCTTTGGACAACACGCTTGAACTTGGGTACCCTGAGGTCAAGGGTCTCTCTGGTCTTGTAGAGAGTCGCAAGTCTTCTCAAGTTGTTAGACGATATCATTTGCGATTCAGAAAGGTCCAAGCTGTTGACATATTGAGGAGAATTTAAGTGATCCTTCAAGTTGTTCATGACTTCGTTGGGTGTAAGCGCCGAGACGTATTTCAAACTGAGTTTGTGAAGAAGTGTGGGAAGGGTTTCCCTGAACAAGTCCCTAATTTGAGTTTCGATTTGCTTCTGTAAAAAGTTGGCCAACACCTGGACTGTGTCGAAAGTGGAGCTAACTTTGATAGAGTCTAGAGGGTCATTGCGGAACACAAGTGTGAGACCTTTGCTCTTCGAAAAAACGATGATTCCAATACCAGAAATCTTGATGTCGCTCAATTTAAGGTCAAGGGGAAGATTGAATGGCTCCACGGATAGCAAGAAGTCAGGTGTGATAAATGACTGGGAAGGAGAAACCTCTTTCTCGTGTGAGTTATCACCGTATATCTTGAGCGGGTTTGCTTGCACCTTGGTGTGTAGTGTGAGATGGAAGTCACCAGAGTAGCTGATCTTGAAAATGCCTCTAAACCGGTCTTTGTCAAGCTCACCAATCTCTAGAATCTCGAAGTCAGGAGCAACTTTGCCGAAGTTCAAGTCTTTTATCTGGATGTCTGAGGCCAATATGTTAGGTCTCTTGCCTGAGTTAAGAGCGTCAGTGAGCAACTCTGTAGTCCAGGACCTCAATGAGTCTGTTTCTAGCGTATTCCAGTTTACTTTGAAAGACATGGCGGGTTATATAACATGTGGAGTCGAGCGGGTTCTTGATGATGAGGTTCAAAGTCCGGAGGGGCTCGTGAATACTTATGAGTGAAGCTGATTGGAATTAACGCCGGAGTAAAATTGCGGAATCCAGGGTGGAATTACTCAAGAGGATCGGTGTTAAGTGATGGGGATCTTCAATAAAATATGGGGAAGTGAGGAAGGAAAAAATGTAAACTTTGTGCCTGCCAGCCCTGTGTTGCCATAGAATCGCACCACACCCGTCCCTCTCAGAACAATAAAAATCGTGTGATTGATGTGGCCCGGGGCGGTCAAAACCGGAAGGGATTAGTCGCGCATTATATGCAGCACATCTCACTGAGTTCTGTAGGACATTCCCAGCAAGGCAGATCTGTGGTAATAACTAGCTAAAGTAGCAAGGCTCATTGTCTTCGAATAGTTCGTTCCTTTTTTTCGTGCTTCTTTTTAATTTTCGTTGAGATTCCGATCAATGTCTGGATAAGCTAGTTCGACATGACGGTGACCATATGTACGGGTGCATCATGTAAGGTTAGGCATCTATCAACTCCGAACGCCCAAGCTTTTCATGCTGTATTGACCTGCCCACCCTAAAGGTAATAGCGGAGATGCTGGCATTTTATGAATTGAGCACGTTAGATGGACTGCTGCAGCCCTTCAAATTTGAAGGCCTCAAGGGGAAGGTTGTTATGGTTGTCAATGTCGCGTCCCTATGTGGGTTCTCCCATCAATACGATGACTTGGAATTGCTTTATAATAAGTACAAGGACCAGGGGCTAGAAATAATAGCATTTCCTTGTAACCAGTTTGGTGGCCAGGAGCCCGAAGCGGACAGTACGCTCGAAGCACTCATAAGAGAGAAGTTCAAGTGCACCTTCCCAATAATGCAAAAGACTTTTGTCAATGGTGACGACACCAACCCAGTCTACAAATATTTGAAACTGAAGAAGGAAGGACCTCTCGGGTTTAGAGGTTTACGATGGAATTTTGAGAAATTCTTGATTGATAGAAGTGGAGAAGTCAGATATAGGTTTGTCTCCGCTGTCAGCCCTCTTCAGTTAGAGCCTGTCATTGTAACATTACTTGAGGACGCCTGATCTCCGTGTACATCTAGTTAATAATATATAGAGCGTCGAATTTGACCTTCGTACGCAGCTGCGCTTACCTTTTGCGCTTCTTGTTGGCCGTGCTCTTAGTTTCTTCTTTCCTCTTCGTGCTATTACTCGCTCCTGTCTTTGGAGCAGATGTCTTCGATTCGTGGGGGTGGATCTCCTTGTAGACACATTGTATCAAGGTGCTGCATCTTCTCGAGATCTCGGCCGTGGACCTGGATAAAAGGAAGAAGTCGAATCGGAAAAGAGGACTCATTCGTATCACATCTCTAATCCTGTCATAAAGGTCTGGTCTATCAAGCCCGAATCTGTACATCTGAACGATCAAGAATCTGTCTTCCTCATCAGTAAATGTCCGCTTGTTGGTTGCGGCTGGTGGGTATTTCAAGACTAGCTCCTGAAGTGGGTACTTGTAACTCGACACTTTCCGGCGAATGCTCTCTTTCTGTAATTTCACTCGAACCACCTTCTCCTCTCCAAGCTCTATCTGATTGATGTACTTTTCGAAACCATCGATTTCCTTGTAGCTCAGCCAGAATTTGCGAGCATATTCTCTAACCTCATCGATAGTCTTGTCCTCAAACTCAGCAGCAATCATCGAGATGGCGTTACGACCATATTTCGTCGATACAGCGATGAAATGAATAAAATCTTTACGGTTCCAATTCGTGAAACCTTGCGTCAAAAGCTCCTCCTTGAGTGCCTTCTCCTCCTCTGTCAATGGGCGAGAATTCTCAATTTCTTCCTGTTCAAGCTTCTGCTCCAACTCTCGCTTCTCCAAATCTTTTGCTGAACCCTTCTTGAGAGCCGCTTTGTAACCAGTTAGCTTCTTGTAATAATTCTTCTCCAAGTCATGAAGCTCCATTAACTTGGGCGGGAAAAATTGATGGTCGTAGATGTTCAACTGCTTGGGTGGTTTGGGTCCTGTTCTCGGTGTTGACCTGCTACCCGACTTCAAAACATCCTTGTAGTACATGTCGATCGAGTAATTTTCCTTACGTTCTCTCTTGCCGGGGTTTATCCAGGCATGGCCGATATTTGTGATGGCAGTGGGTTCCTTCTTCTTGAAGTTCTCACCGTTCCATTCATAGACTGATTCATCGTTCGTAAAGTTTTGCAATGCGTTCAAATCCAACTTAGCGTATTTCTTGTTGAGTTCCTGTGTTTTCCTTTCAGAGTCTGCGAGTAAGGCGTCGATATCAACGTCAGCATTGCTTGCATCATCCCCATCTTTGGCCTTGAAAATTTCTGCTGCTCCATGCTGAATCATGTCTAACAACTGGTCTTTAGAAGAAGACTTACCACCCTGTTGGGCACCACCACTGTTTCTGCCCTGTTGAATGACCAACTGATCCAATCTCAATTTTTGTGCTGCTCTCTCGAGGACCTTTTCTTCAATTGCGTTCTCGGTGACAAATCTGAACACCTTGACCTGTTTGGTTTGGCCAATTCTGTGAGCTCTATCCATGGCTTGTAAATCTGCTTGTGGATTCCAGTCACTGTCGAACAAGACGACAATGTCTGCAGTTGTCAAGTTAATACCCAAGCCACCTGCTCTAGTCGTCAACAAGAAAACAAACTTGGAAGAACCGGGTTTGTTATATTCATCGATTGCATTGACACGGTCAGCATGGTCAGTCTGACCATCGATTCTGCAATACTGGAAGGAGCGGAACAAACAATAGTCCTCGAGAATATCGAGCATTCTCGACATCTGTGAAAAGATCAACACTCTTGAGCCTTCTTTCTGGTACTTCTTCAAAAGCTTGTCCAAAATGAGCATCTTCTGGGCATTATAGACCAAGTGTTCGTCTGTGGTATATGGTGGTCCAGGTTCGGCGCCCTCAAACAAATATGGATGATTGCAGCACTTTCTGAGCTGCATAACAATATTGAGCAACCTAGTTTTCGACTCCTTCTTGCCGTTTGCACCGTTGACGGCATCGATATCTTTCTCAAGAAGCTTCTGGTACCACTTCCTTTGCATGTCTGTCATCTTGACGTAAACGTTGAGCTCTTGCTTTGGCAAGAGAGACTTTTCAACATCAGACTTGATACGACGCAACAAAAATGGTTTGAGCACCTTATGCAACTGGGCAACGACGTTGTCATCTTGCTGTTGGGATGGATCTTCTGTGGCACTGAACCATTGATCGAAGGCATCCGAGTCGCCAAAGACATCAGGCAAAATAAAGTTGAGCAAAGCCCACAATTCGTGCAAGTTGTTCTGCAAAGGGGTACCAGTAATCAAGAGTCTATTTTTGGAGTGGAAAAGACGGATGATCTGGGAGAGCAAAGACTCTTCGTTTTTGATTCTATGAGCCTCATCAATCACAATGTATTCCCAGTCGAACTTTCTGAAGGATGCCTTTTCACGAATGACGATCTCGTAGGAGCTGATGGCGACGTCGAAATCGCATTTGAGTAAACGGTTCTGGATCAAGTCCAGTCTCTGGTCCTTGTCACCTTGTAAGACGAAGACGTTCACTTCTGGGGTCCACCTGGCGAACTCTCGGGCCCAATTATCAAGAGTAGATTTTGGTGCCACGACTAAATGCGGTCCGTTGATTCCACGCATATAACGCAAGTAGCCCAAGAAAGAAATCGTTTGCAAGGTCTTACCCAACCCCATTTCATCCGCCAAAATACCGGAGAGGTTATTCTCGTATAGCGATACTAACCAGTTTAAGCCTTGGATTTGATACGGACGGAGCTCGCCATGCACGTAACTGGGACTTTCGGTGAACTCGGTTATCGTTGGTGTGTCTTGCTCATCATCCAACAACTCTGCATCCTCTTCCTTTTCGGTCTTTCTTCTCCTGGCAGCACCAGCGTTGCCCTTGGGCTGCGTTTCGTTCATCTTGTGCAAGACCTGGGCAAAAACAGGGTCCTTTCTAGCCTTGGAGTCAATGAAGTGCTGAAATAAGTTCGTCAAGCCTAGTAAGTACTTGAACTTCTTGACGGTGTCATCAACATCGATTTTTGGTTTCGTGTCTGGAGCAAAGTACTTCCTGAGGTTATTCTCGATAGACGGGGAGAACCCATTCTGTTGGTTAGTATAACTCGTTGTGGACGTCTTCGACACATCGTGCCTTGAGCCTTTGGTGATTCTATGATTCATAACGTCACCGTGTCAGGTTTTCTGGATCAGTAGCAAGAAACATACAATAGGAGCCGGTGTGACCTCTTCACTCATAGCTTTGATTTGATTACTGTATGTGCAATGGGAGGTGCTGTTTGAGATTCGACGTTTTCAAGGCGCGCTGCTCAAGCATGGAACCGGATTGTCAGACGCTGCCCACAATCGAGCAATCGATGATTAGTATGAGGTAAATTTGGATTTTTCTCTTTGGATAAATCAAGGGCTTGCTCTCTGGTTTAATCTTAAGTTCACCTAGAGATCAAACTATTTGTTTGTAAGTTGGTGCAATTTGCAGCCATTGTGCGTCTTAAGGCATAATCCACGGATTGGGCAACCAAACAGGCTGATAGCGCACCACTCACCAATATCTCTGAACATTCAAGGCTATCAAAAACTTACTCGGAACAATGCTTTTTCAACAAAGGAATGGAAATAAAAGTTAAATTTTGGCCTTATCAACACCGGCCTCTCCAATTCACATCCACCATGGCACCCCTATCTACACGTGCGCTGAGAAAACCACACGAAACCAAGTCACCGACTTGTTTCAATACTACTCAGAGAAAAATCGGACCTTCCGGATCTGTCAAATTGGCGGATAATTGCTCTACCAGCAAGATCTGGCACCCGTAAAGCATTGAACCTTGGGTCAAACGAAAGTTCAAATCGAGCATGTCACTTGCACCACTACAGCACTCATAACTTGGGCCCCTAGCACCAAGATTCAACTTACAAGTTAATCCCGGAGCAGTTGTGGTGTCCGTCTGTCAGAATGCAACGTCTAGCACGTGATGAAGTTGCAATGTACAGCCTCCTACCATAGACATGATCCTTCCTGTTCAGTGCCAAGTCTGAAAAAACGTCACTCAACATATGTCTTCTTTCGTGGACCCTGACCTACCTTCTTACGAAGAAGCACAATTACAATACCAGGAATACGAACACCCCCAGGATGGTGCGCGGCTTCTACAAGAGTGCCCACCTCCACTTCCTCGTCGTGCTCCAACTCGAAGACGACCCCCATTGCCAGAGAGACCGTCAACCCAGCAACCACAAACTGATGAAGATGCCAATGGAAATCAAAACTTCTGGAAATTTCATATCCAGTGTTTTGGCGATGACATGTACTTGAGTACAAATCCAACTATGAGGCACTTGCAGTGCCGCAGTCTTCCTGGTTACTTCATGTCTGTTGAGAAGGAGCAGGGTGGGTTCACCATCAACTTTGAAGAATTCGAGTCGGGAACGCTGATAATGCGGTTTAAGAAACTACCGGACGGCACTTTCAGATACAAAGTGAGAAGAACAAGAAGAGTCGTTGACGGTGAAATCGTCTCGCTGGACGAGAACCACCAAGTGCACGAGGGCACCATAAACCCAAAGCGAATTGAGCCACAGTACTACCCGATTCCGCCCCCTTTCCAGATGAAAAATTACGACGTTCAGGCCGTGGACGGATCGAGGTGGGACTTGGGTGCAATTCCTAGAGTGAAGCAATCATGGTCATTGAAAGGTTCTGAAGCGCCGAAATACGTTGGCAAGCAGAATGTCTACTTCCACCGCAATTTCAAAACCAAAAATCTACGAATGCAAGACGAGAAGTTTCCGCCAGTCACTGCGCTATTCCGGCCCTGTGAGTCGAAAATAAGAAAACGTGCCATTCAGTCGATCAACAGACTTTCAAAGCTTGAGGAGAGCAGGATCGATCCTCAGCTGGCCCAAATAGATCCATTTTCTGAGCAGAAGGGGTACTTCAAGTGCGGAGATGGGCTATATGGGGAGCCCTTTCCAAAAGATGACGACCCTGACCACCACTTCAAGCTTGGCTGGGTTACGGTCTTCGAAGATCAGGCGCTTTTTAGAATGGAAGGCATGTTTGATTTGGCAGTGGGCACTACAACGGCAATTGCTTACGATCAGGAGATACAGAAGCGATGGAAGAAGCTATAATGGGCGCAGATCAAGCCAAGGACATCAAACGTTGATAATCAGAGACCATAGAGTATTGCTCCACTATTTATAGATTTGTTTTGAAAATAGATATTTATGTTAGGGGTCCGAAAGAAACCAAAAATAGCCCCATCCTTATCTACACGCGCCCACTATCTAATGATGCGCGGCTAGAGATATCAATAAAGTCTTGGGTATCTGTCGAGGTAAATCTCTATTTCCAAGCTTACGATCGTAGAATTTAAACTGTCTCTTCTTTCAGCCTCCTTCGTATGTCGGCTCCAGCATTCCGTAACCATGCATACCTGTCCGCGAGATGATTGCGGAGTTGAGATCAGGAATATCAACAACTCCAGCCATGTCCATTGAGGAGGATCCTTTCTTCCCCAATGCCACTAGCACGGGAAATGATCGATGTGCTAATTCCAGACAGACCTATCGAATTGCGTTGAACATAAAGGCCGTCATCGACAGAGTCATTCCAACCATTTTCGATGAAAAGGAGATTGTTCATTCACACCTGGCTGTGCTCAATCCCAAGGTCCTCCGCCTTATTTACCGATGTGCTGGAGGAAAAGGCAACGGTGCTGCTGGAACCTCGTCTTACAAGTACCGTGGTGCACTTATTTTCGCCTTGTTGAAGGTTACTGATTGGTATTGGCAACAAGCCGAGTTTCGTCTTTCAGACAACGAATTGTACTCCATTCGGGCCATTGCAGCCCAGTCTTTGGCAGTGAGGATCATTGATGAGACAAGAGACGATGAGTACTTGTTCTTGGGTATGCTTTGTCACCGCTACCTGATGAGAGTTGGAGGAGAGGATTGTGACCCCGTGAGTGCGTTGGAGTTGGCTGTGGACATGCACCTGACCATTGTAATTGGCTGTTCTGGCTACCAGAGATGTGTCAAGTGGTTGTGGCGAGGCTGGATCGTGCAATCGTCAACCGATCCCCATTCCTACGTGCTTTACAAGGGCGTGGCCTCGCAGTCTATCAGGACCCACTTTGATCCCGACAGAATCAAGACTCCAGCTTACCAAAACAAGATTGAGATTGCGTTCAGTGTGTTGTATTTGATCTTTTTCACGATTATTCTCAATACTCACCAAACAATCACCACAGACATCGATATATTCGAGGGCCTTTTCTATGCATTCACCTTGGGATCCATCATTGACGAGCTCACAAAGTTCTATCACGTTGGGTGGAACTATTTCGGTTTTTGGAATGCTTTCAATGACGCCATGTACTCGATCATCGTGGTTGCGATAGGCTTCCGTTTTGCATCGTTGGAAAATGCCGGAGCGAAAAGAGAGAGGTACGACGAGATCAGTTTCCGGGTGCTTTCTTGCGCTTCTCCCATGATGTGGTCTCGACTTCTCTTGTACTTGGACGCACAACAGTTTGTCGGTGCCATGATTGTTGTCATCAAAACAATGATGAAGGAGTCCATTCTATTCTTCTTCTTGCTTGGAGTGGTCATTTTGGGTTTTTTGGAGGGGTTCTTGGGGCTTGATGCTTCGGACGGTAAGAGTGAGGCCACTAAACACATCTTGACGTCTTTGGTGAACGCTGTTATTGGCGCATCAGGCTTCAATGATGTTGAAAATCTAGTCCCGCCATATGCGCTGATTCTTTACTACATCTATTCGTTTGTTCTTCAAGTCATCTTGATGAACATTCTTATTGCATTGTACTCTACGGCTTATGCAGCCATTGTGGAGAATGCTACCGATGAATACTTTGCTTTGGTGGCCCAGAAGACATTGCGGTACATTCGTGCGCCAGACACAGACTTGTATGTTCCACCATTCAATTTGATAGAGTGGATCATTTTCCCATCATATTACGTGGTTTCAAAGAACACATACAAGTACATCAACCGCGTTGTCATGACTATCATCTACTCACCAATGCTCTTGTACATCACCATGGATGAGCTTGGAAATGCAAGGAGAGTTCAGTATAATAGGTTCAAGGGTCTTCCTGATGATGCCAACGAGATTGATACCGAGTGGGATCTTACCGATGGCTTTGACGTTGACTTGTTGGTTTTGGGAGATAGCGGGATCGAGACAAGAGACGACGAGGTGAACGATGCAGTGAGAGAGCAGCGTATTGCAGAGAACAAGGATCCAGAATTTGCTGCAGATTTTGCTTCTCTAAAGAACGATATCGAAGATGCGATTCCGCCAGTCGAAAAGGCTACTGACAAGGGTATGAGATGGGACCAATACGCCTTATACGAAAAACTCGACCACTTGTCCAGCGTCGTCAGCAATCTTGTAGAGGAGAACAAGATCCTCCGAGAGAAGCTAGACAAGAAAATAAATCTGGAGGGGGGATGAGACAAGAAAGGCTTGGGTGCGAAAAGTACTTGGTCTAAGACAACGACTCAAACCGTCGATTCGCCCAGGGTCTGACCCCAAAAACAGCAAAATGACCCAAATGTTGTATTTATAAAAAAAATTGTAGGCTGCTTTTTCTCATCATCCGTGTACTAGTACTAGCTCACTAATGTAAGTGTCTGTCATTTTATGGTGGTAGGCTTCGCGAGAAATGCCTAACAAAATCAATTCTCAAGCACAAGAACTACGTCTTAACGTCAACATGACGGATGCCACACAATACAAGAACGGCACCAACGTCCAGTTTGATTACTCGCATGAGCCGAACAATCACAGTATACTGAACATAGATCCAGGCTCCGCCAGCAGCGCTTCCAAAAAGAAGAAGAAAAAGAAGAAAAAGAAGTCCAAGTCTGCAAATGATGATCCCCATACAGAGGAGCAGCATCCAACTGAAGAATCAATGTTCTCCATAGATGATGCCAGAATTCATGATCCCGAGGCCGATTACCCCACATCCAGGGTGATTAAGGTGGGACCATCTGGAGACTTAGTTGTGGAGAGCTTGGATGACGAATATCCTCAAGCGGAAGAAGCACCAGCGCCCAACTACCCCGACCAACAGAGCAGGGAGCTTCTAGATTTCTCTCTATTCCATTTCCATAGCGACGACGAACGAGAATTCTGGGCTAACTTGCCCGATGAAGACAAGAGGGATATACTACGTGTGGATAAGGAGCACCTTATGGAAAACCTACGAAATCTCAGACGCAACAATCCCAACAAGAGCATGCCTTTCAACCAATACGGCACTGGTGACCATCACACTCAAGATAATGATCAATGCAGCTGTGCCTACTGTGGAAGGAATAGCCGCTACATCGAGGACGAGATAGCCATAGCATACAGCCAGCACCTCGATGTGATTGCTAATTATCTAGAGAGCTGCATGAACGCTAGGGCTGAGTTTCCTCGCAATATATCAGAGCCTCGCTTTTATCCCGGCATTTCATATCACGACCAGCATCCCATGGATCTTTCAGCAGAAGGAGCTTCTCCCAGTATTCCGGCCACTTCTCACCCCGAGAACGTGCTGGCACCTTACCCACCGGTCTCATATGAGGAGATTTCAACGCAAGAGGCTCCAGAACCATATCACGATGAAGAAGCCGAAAACGACCATCCCAATGCAGACGAGAAACTCTTAATGAACTTAGAGCCACAGGAGATGCTAGATATACTCGGAAAGGCTAAGAAAGTTCTGGAGCTCATCAATCCCAGTACGATTCAGGAGCTTGTCAAGTATGAGCTTCTAAAACGAAAAATAAAACCTGAAGCGGCGATTGACGAGTCAGCCAAGAATCTCACCGAGATTTTTGCCAACATCAAGAAGGATGATGCAAATGGACTCGCAAAAGCAGTCGAGTTTATAAGGTGTTGCAGTCGCCTTTACAAAGAGTCGAATGACCAATTCAATGATGTACTGCAATTTCTTTCCAACTTCGCTGACTTGATAATGAAGAACGATGGCAAGTCATTTGTTGACATGCTAGAGTCCCTCACTGACGCCAGAAATGCCCGCATGAACCTTGTGGATTCCAAGATCCAGCAGATTCAAGAGGGGGGGTCAGATACGGCACAAGAGCAGGTTCTCCAGTCTCCACTCAATTTGACCGATACTGCTGAGAATGAGATGGACTTTCCTGTTCCTGAATCTGAACTGGCGTACAATACTAATCACGAGGAAGATTATCATGGTCAATACGACGGGGAGGAACATGAGGGCCATGAAGATGGCCATGAATATGTTTGCGATCACGAGTGCTCTCACGGCCAAGAGTGTGATCACGAATGCCATCACGATGAATATGATCAAGACGACGACTTGGACGATGATGACAGCCACCAAGGCTATGATGATGGTGACCTAGATGACGAGGAGGCCCAGCGTGGGCGGTCTCAAGAGATTCGTGGATTTGTTATGATTCAGGCCGTCAACATGATTCGTGAAAGATTCATGGAAGCTTACGAACGCAAGCTATCTGAGGACAGAACTCAGAAGTTCATCGCAGAGCTCGAGGCAGAAGAGAATGCTAAGAAAGAGAGGGAGGCTAAGAAGCTCAAGGCGAAGGAGAAGCAGAAGGAGAAGAAGCGTTTGCAGCAGCTAGCCAAGGAGGAAGAGAAAAAACGCAAGGAAGCCGAGGAGTCCGCTCGGAAAGAAGAGGCAGAAAGAAAACAGGAGGCTATTCGTGCCATGCAGTTAAAGAAAAAGGAAGAAGCCAGACTCAAAAGGGAAGAGGAGAAAAGGAAGCGAATCGAGGCACTCCAAAAGAAAGAGCTTGAGCAGCAGCAAGCCGCCGATAGGAAGAGGAAACAGCAGGAAGACCTAAAGAGAGAGAATGAAAAGAAGCAAGAAGAGAAGAGAGCTCTCGAACGGAAGAAGCTTGCGGAGAAGAAGCAAGAACAAAAACTTAGCGATGAAAAGAGACTCAAAGAAAAGCGCCTCGGAGAGGCACGACTAGAAGAGAAACGACTTGAAGAGAAAAGAGCGGAGGAAAGGAGACAGGAAGAGAGGAAAGCTGAACTGAGAAACCTTGAGCAGAGGAGAACCAGCACTCGTGACGTGGGTGACACCAATTCAGCCGCGCCATTACTCTCCCAGGCTCCAATGGGCAATGATAATATCAACGAGACCGAAGACTTCTTGAATAAGCAACAGCAGGAACTTCTTGAGAAAGCTAACAGCTTGAGTCTTGATTCTAACAATCCGTTGATGCCCCTCGATGAATTGAAGATGCATTCAGAGGTCCCAACTGCTTCTCCACCGAGGAACCACCTATTGGAACAGCTCTATCGTGCCAAACCACAATCCCTCTCGTCAACGACTGCGTCGACTCCACACGGCAAAGCAGCCGAGCTTAATCACTTCGGCCTACCAGAGCAGGCACCGCAATATGTTTCGCCCAACAAGAGCTCCGAGTTCAACCCACAGCTTGATGGGTTCAGAGCGATGGAATGGCGAAACAGCAACAGCGCGTTTCCCAATCATCAGAGTCAGCAGGGTATGAGTGGAAACCAAAACACTCAATTTAGTCCATTCAACTCGCACGCTGTTTTGGACCAATTGCAACAACCTCCATCGGTTGATGTGTTTGTGGGCTCATCTATCGGTAGCAACACCAGACCGAGCGTTCAACAGAGCAATAGCTTCTTGTGGTCCAACAACGCCTCGAGAAACAACTCCATATGGAACCCTTCTAATGCTGAGACGCCGCATGGCATCTGGAACAACAACACTACACCGCAGCCACTCAACAACGGGATGCTCCCAGTTGGACCGCGTTTCTCGCTTTCGGACCAGAAGCCAATGGTCGATGCTGAGGCTATCCAGAAAGCTGCATTCGACGCTTACACCCTCATGCTGGCTAATAATCAACTCTCCTTTGACCTGGCACCTGTCAACAATATGTTCCAAGTGGTGAAAGGTCTTTCGGGTAATTCTACCATGGGAATGTCTGAATTCCTCAACACTTTGAAAGTGCCTGGAAGGTATCACTTTGACCTTGTACATGACGACCGGGGCAATGCTACGCACATCAAGGTGACGCAAAACCACGCCAATGGGTCCCATTCGCAGGTTCCAGCTCCCATGGGACAACAAGGTATGCCGCAGCCACTCAATACTCCCTTACAGTTTGGGCTTCCAAACCCTAGTCTAGGCCCCTTCCAAGGTCAGCCATTTCACCAGAATTTACCGAGCATGCCGCAACAACCGTCAACGAAGCCTGTTAACAGTGTCCCACCCAAACAACATGAAGAAAGTGACAGCCTCAACACCAACAGTTTCCAACTACCGGGCTCAATTCCGGGCCTGTTGAACCACATGGGTTTTGGTCAAGGCGGCAGTATATGGTAATATGATGATGTCATAACCGGCCGCATTTGGCCGGAAGTCTATTCTACATTTAGCAGGACCGAGCCGAACCTTGTGAATACGAGAAAAAGCAGATCAAGATGCGCCTTAAAACTCTTCTGAAGTCATGGCCGATTACTTTTTAGGAAAGTGCCAATGGTAGTGTTTAGTCCACGCATGGGAAAAAGTGCGAACCGCAATTGTGAGAACCTGCAGCTTCTGGAAGTGCAGAGATGCACAACGAAGAAACCACATAGTCCTCATACCTTCTACCGGCCTAAATAAAACCGTAAAGTCCAGAAACTGTCACTCGTATACAACCATTGAACCTACTTCAGGTGTCCACGATTCGAATTGACAAACGAAGAACCAAATAGACTTTAGCACCGCCTGCATACTATCCCCACAACGAACCTCTTGCTTCCAAGGTTACTAGCAACCTTGTCTACTGTCTATAAGAAGAAGCGCAGTTCCTCACTCGAATAGGCGAAATCAAAAATTCATCATGGGTGGATCCATCATCAACAAAGATATCGGCGAATTGCCTACCAAGGCTCCAGAGGCCCCCCGCAACATCCTTGACATATTCTCTTTGAAAGGAAAGGTAGCTTCAGTGACCGGCTCTTCCGGAGGAATCGGTTGGGCCGTGGCTGAAGGCTATGCCCAGGCTGGTGCCGACGTGGCTCTATGGTACAACTCCCATCCAATTGAGGACAAGGTCAAGCACTTGGCTGAGCAGTATGGCGTCAAGGCTAAGGCCTATAAGTGCAACCTTTCGGATTCCGCCGATGTAGAGAAAGTTGTGCACCAAATAGAAAAAGATTTTGGTGGCATTGACATCTTTGTTGCCAACGCGGGCGTGGCTTGGACCAAGGATGCTTGCATTGATGTCGAAGGTGTGGAAGACTGGAAGAAGATGATCGACTTGGACTTGAACGCTGTGTACTACTGTGCCAAACCCGTGGGCAGAATCTTCAGAGAAAAGGGCAAGGGATCCTTCGTCATCACTGCATCGATGTCTGGTCACATTGTCAACGTTCCCCAGCAGCAGGCCGCTTATAACGTGGCCAAGGCAGGTACTCTTATGCTTGCCAAGTCGCTTGCGGTGGAGTGGGCTCCTTTCGCCAGAGTCAACAGCGTGTCCCCTGGCTATATTGCCACGGACATTACCAAGGGTGCCGATGCAGAGAGATCGGCTCTTTGGAATCTGCTTATTCCTTTGGGCAGACAGGGCAAGCCTCACGAGTTGGTGGGTGCCTACTTGTACCTTGCTTCCGATGCTTCCTCGTACACTACGGGCACAGACATTTTGGTAGACGGCGGTTACACGCTCCCATAAATATGAACTTTTTGTATGGCGTTCGAATGATGTAGAATTGACGTGGGTTGATATGAAGTTGGTGGTAGTATGGGGCTGTCCTGCACACCTCCACTCAGACACCTAACCTCCGATTCTGTGAGTAAATACACTCATTACTCCGCCATAATGGATAGCGATTTGACTGCATCCCACTGGGATGACGTTCTACTGCCCTCTACCAACTACAATAAGTCGTCCTCATTCCCCTCTCATTTGGGGAACCAGTTCGCTGACATGGGTCTTGGCGAGGAAGACAGCAAAGACGACGATGAAAGCGAGGAAGAGGAGGATGAAGACAACAATGGCAACACCGAGTTTTCAGGCAGCAATACATACGGGTCGTCCTCTTTTGGTGTCGGTACCCAGCAACAACATCAAGCTGAGTTGGACCAGATACACGAAATGAGAAGGGAGGAGCTCAAGGAACAGAAGTCTGCATTGATGTCCGAACTTACAGAAGGCTCAGCATTCGATGAAATGGAAACGTCGATAGCCAATCCCTCGAAAGTGACCTCCTCAGATCCATTGTTCGGCGACAAGGGAAAGGTACTCACTGAAAGCAATGCCACTGAACACCCAGTTGACCACATACAATCGCCGAAGAAGACTCTGCAATTGAAAGGCTCGCTGTTTCGGGCTCACCGCTCTAGGAAGTACCCTTCCTCCACCGTTGTCAAGCAATTGAAGGAGGACATTGGCATCAGTGACCCCTTGAGTGCCGTGGCCAGTAAACCTCAATCAGATGCTACTGAACAGTCCACCAGCCCGCAGAATAAAGCCAGTGATCTCGTGAAGGAGTCAAACGCCCCTTTGTATGATATACAGCCAGAATCCACCAAGGATGAAGAGACTATCTTGTCCAATACCGCAGAGAGCTCCTCTGAGTCCAAGCATAAAAGAAAACTGTCTGTACCTGGAACCGATATCTCGGTTGGTAATCCGATCAAGGTTGGTGATATCACTAACGCCCACATAGTGTACTCCATCGAGACGAGAAACCTACAGCTTCTGCCTTCTGAGGAGGCCCAGCTGAATCGCTTCACCGTTTCAAGGCGTTACCGTGACTTTTGTTGGGTTTACAAACAGCTCCAGATCAGCCATCCAGGCAGAATCATTCCTCCTCCTCCATCCAAGAAGACATATATTGGTCGGTTCAACGAGAACTTTATAGAAAATAGGCGATTGTCGCTTGAGAAGATGCTCCAGAAAATCAGCAAGATTGAGGCATTTATGAATGATCCTAGCTTTGTGATATTCTTGACTTCAGATGATTTTGTTAGAGATTCCAAAGAGAGAGAACGCACTGGTGGTGTCGCTCTTGATGAATCCGGGGAGCCCGAGACCGATAGTATGCTGTCGACATCCGTGGTGACTGGCTCAGGCACTGGTGGCTTTATGAGCTCACTCTTTTCTATCCCCACGAAGCTACCGGAACCTGAGCCTTATTTTTCACGCAAAAAAGCATACATAGAGGATTTGGAACACAATCTCAAGACGTTCCATAGATCGCTTGAGCTAATTGCTGGACAAAGGATCGAGATTGTCGCTGTAACCGAGGAAATTGCTACAATTATTGACGAGTTGGCGGATCTCGAAATTCTGAAGACCACCACGCAATTACTCAAGGCCTTTGCGGACATCCACGTCAAACTCAAGGAGAACCTCGACAGAGTCAACTTGCAAGACCAGCTCACTCTTGGATTCACCATCGAAGAGTATTTGAGAATAATAGGCTCTGTCAAGTACATCTTCGAGACACGGACCAAGACGTACAACCAGTTCTTCACCTTCCAGCAGGATTTAATTAAGAAGGAAGAGTCGTTGAACAAGGCGAGCCACAAGGCCAAATCCGAAAAGTACAATATGTTGAAGTTCGAAGTCGATAATCTTAGGCAAAAGACTGCCCAATTCGAGAAGAGCTTTAACGCTATCAGCGAGACAATTAAGGAAGAGATGGATAATTTCGAGATGGAGAGAGTGGACGACTTCAGAAACAGTGTCGAAATTTATATTGAGAGCTCAATTGAGTCTCAAAAAGAAGCCATCGAGCTTTGGGAAACTTTCTACGAGAGACAACACCTAGACCAGATATAATTGTATCTGGATTGTTGACTGATTGGGCGGACCATTTATGAATCATAGTGCTGCGTAACCGCGCGCATCCGCAGGAACGTGAAGGGGATGATTCATGTCCTGCTTAGATCTACAGACAATGAGACCCTGACTCAAATCAAATCTTTCAAATCAACAACACTGCTTCTTCCTCAAAGAATCCTTTTTTCCCCTGAATTCCCCAGTCATGAGTAACCAGGTGCACCTTAACCCTATGAAGCTATCGATACTATCGATACCGAGAGACAGAGTGTGGCTTTTCACTGCCCTGATACTCAAACTCTTACGACAGGAGTCACTCAAGAACTCGATAGACAGTCGAGATTCAGAGACTGATCAAGAATCCGAGAATGAATGGTCACAAGATGATCTAAGTGAAGATTCGTCTAGCTCTGCTGCCAGTGATTCCATGACTAGAAGCTTGCATCACCAGAAAGCAGAGAATGGCGTTGATAACACAAGCAAACCCCGTCAGCCAAATGGGCCTGTCAGTGCCGCAGAATCAGATTCTTCGGCTGAGGAGGATGAAGAGGCCGTATTTTTCCATTTTGCGTTGACACCAACTGAATGTACTGTCATATGCTCATCTGCGATTTTTGAGGAAGCTTTCAGGGAGCTGCTTAACGTATGCAAAGAATTGAAATATGACGATGTGGTGGTGATCGAAAAGCCTTTCATCAATCTTCAGGTTGACAGCGATGGCGAATCCAACAACTCTAGGATATTGGAGTTGACCCGTCCCCTTTCGGAGAACGATATTCCTTTGTTCTTTTTGTCAAGCCACTTTACAGATATCGTTTTGATCCCACATATGCACAAAGACGAAGTTGTCCGCATCCTCACAAGCAAGTCATTTCAATTTTCCGATGTCTCCAATAGCTACTTGGTGAGTAGTGATGTGGAGTCCAAAAGCGAAGACGAGGGAAATGACACCAACAGCCGGGAGTTGGAGGAAAAGACGGTCAAGCTTTTCCAAGAGAACGGAATTCATCCAAAGATAAGCAAAAACAAAAAGCTCCTACTAACGGGAGCTCGGCCCGGAAAAGTTAAGGATGCAATCGAGAAGGCAGCCATGTGCATTGGCTCCGGATTTCTTCCTGAATACTTTGTACTCACAAGAACTTCCATCAACGAGCTTTCACTTATTTTGCCCGGCTCAGCTCGAAAGCGTGCTGCGATGGGCTTTGACTTCAAACTGATCATAGGCTCGGCTCTGGACATCATTCTACCAATTCCTATTGACTTACGAATGCTTCCGCTTGACTTGACGGGAATAGTAGCTGGTCTTGCGGGGAGAATTTTGAGCTCATGCGAAGCCAGTATAGAGATGAGCTACCTATCTATGGCCCGGTCTGGTGTGGTGATGATTCCTGAGGAAAATTTGAGTTCCGTTGCGCAGGTGGTTAACAGCATCAACTACAGAGAGTGATTTGGTGCTTCCGTCCATTCATCTTGTATATACGAAGTCTAATTCTTTTTGCCCTTCTTCTTGGTCTTGCTAGTGCTCCAGCCCTCGTCGTCCACACTAGGGATCTTGTCGGCGCTTGAAACAATAGCAGTGGACCAGTTCTCACCTGTGCCAGGGCCCACCTGTTTCTCCACGGCCTGTCTCCTCTTCATAAACTCTTGAGCAAATCTACGACCATCCATGGTGGCAGAGGAGCTGTAAATGGTCTCAGAAATCAACTGGCTGGAGTCAGGGTGCATAGGCAAGGTAGTAAAAATCTCGAGTAAGTCGTTCTTGGAAACAGAAGGATACAAGTTGGTCATGGCAGAACGGGCCCAAACCAAAAAGTCCTCTCTCACGGCATTTCCGTTGATAGACAGAGAATTGGTGTTCGTAGAAGAAGCAGCACGCAAAACATGGGGCGAAATGGTGCTAGACGAGGCACCAGCAGCCGTGGAATACGACACTGGAGCAGCAGCAGGCTTCTTAGCAGGAGGAGCTTTTTTGCTCACAACAGTAGTCCATGCCTTGTCCTCCTTTGCTGGAGCGGCTGCCAAAGAGCTAGCAAGAGAGGTTTTAGCAGGAGCTGAAGCTTTAGCAGCAGCAAGCTTGTTCTTAGCAGCCTCAGACTCTTCCTTTTGGATCTCAGCCAAAGACTTCTTGCTGACAACAGGCTGAGAGGGATTGCTGGCCCAGTTGAAGGTAGGCTTTTCGGCAGCAGCGGCCTCCTCCTTTGAGAGAGCGATTGCCTCGGCCAAAGCAGCCTGTTGTCTCTTTTCAGCCTTAAGCTGTTGCTCTTCACGCAAGCGAGCAGCGTCCAAAGCCTGAATTTCCTTCAATGTCATGGCTGGCTTGGTGTTCTCAGCAGAAGAGCTTGCGTTTTTAGCCCATGGAGCCAAAGCAGCTTTCTCTTGCTTGATCTCTTGCTTGATCTCAGGCTTGATCTCAGGCTTGGTGGGCTCTTTAGAAGCAGGCTGTTGCGGTTCGGGTTCAGGAATCTTTTCCTCAACAGGCTTGGCTTGTGGAGCTGGTGGATGTTCCACGGCAGTTTTTTGTGGTGATGCAGTTTGAACCTCTTCCACTTCTGGAACTGGAATGAAGGCACCAGGCATTTTGGCGGTTGGGTCCTCCGCAGGAGTTTCAGCAGGTTCATGTTTTGGCGCAGGTGGATCATCCAAAGACTTGCGACGGTGATCGTCATCGTTCAAAATGCCAGTCACCATCGAGTTGTGGATGTCATGAAGAACAGGATCATCTGAAGTGGGCTTAATGATATCAGAGCCCTCAGCAGAGACAGACCCTGTTAATGAAGATGAGGGTACAAATGGTGAGCTCACTCGGGAAACTGATTGAACACCAGAGAGCCAAGGAGACATGGGGCCCTGATTGCCAATTCCAGAGAGATTCGTATTCACAGCTCCGGGAGTTTGAGGGCTTCCGCCCATCAAGCCGGAAGCAGAGTCCAAGCCCCATCCGGAGCTATTTCTGCTCAAGCTGGGTTGCTGCTGTTGCTGAATCTGCTGCTGGAGCAAAGAGGGCATATGCAACTGGCCAAAGCTACCAGACAAATTTTGGCCCAAATTTTGGCCCAAGTTCTGTCCCATGCTTTGGCTCAAATTGGGGCCCAAGTTCTGGCCCAAATTGGGGCCCAAGTTTTGGCCAAGGTTCATGCCAACAGGGTCGATACCAAACTGATTGTTAGCAAATTGGTTCGGCTGGTTCATCAACGAATAGTCATGAGAGCCCATAAAATCGAACAAGTTGTTCGAGTTGCTCATTCTCATGGAGGCTGCACCGAGGTTCAGGGCACCTCCATTAGGCAAAAGAGAAGAGTACAAGTTTTTCTGACCAAATGCAGATTGCTGGTTGGCATGGTCCATCAAGCCAGTGTTTGGCGTCTGCAGGGAATCACGAGTCTGTTGAGCTCCATCTAAGTCAGGCAACGGGACCTTGAATGGCTGGACGTAATTCTTCACACCCTCACAAAACAGTTTCAAGGTGTAGAAGTTGGACTCTTCAGCACGACGAATACGCAATTCGAAATCCAAATAACCATCTGAAAGCCATTCTTGCATGACAATACCCAGGAACGGGCCCTGCTCATTGCCAGATGGGTCAAGATAGAGCCAAAAGAGGTTTTCTGGTTGAACCAAAGCTGGATCCGCCGAATGAGATCGTTCTGGCGGAGCGAGATTGGGAGGCGGCGCCAGCTTCTTTCCAACCCCTAACTGAGCCATTTGATCCTCCAATGAAGGGATCTGTCCTGAGATAGACTGGGTCAGCGACTGGCTTTGCTCATTGAGATTTTCCAGCTGGCTTGAGGTTTCCACAGGCTGGATTCGCATGCCACCCTGTGCCTGTTTCTGCAAGTTCAAATGGTGAATCTCCTTGGGAACGGAATGCTTGTAGTTCTCATGGGGCTTGCACGCAGCGGACTGGTTGAGCACTTGGTCCTTCACCTCATACCATACGTTGAAGACATCTTGAATAGGATACCTCTTGGAGCCCTTGTTGGCAGGGATGTTAAAGGACTGGGATGAGGCTGGAGCACCTTCGGAAGGCGCCGATCCGTCATTGTTTGAATGTTCCTTGCGTAACCTTGGATCGTTGGTACGACCTGGGGAAGAGGTGGTTTCACTTTGACGAGAAACATACATGTTGGTATGCGAGTCGGTTTGCATTGGGACGGCTTTTTGGATAAGCTCTGGAATTAATGCTAAAACTGAGAGCTTTGGGTTGATACGTGGCTTTTGCTGAGGGGAAGTCAACGCAAAAGTATATGTGTGGGAAGTATAGTATGGAAAATTTTGATGCGGCAGTTTTTTAGTGCCGCGCTGATGTTTCGAAATTTTACTAATGTTGAAATACATGCTCTCTTGAGATTTGGCAATTAGGGAATTGTAGGAAATAGTTGCTTAAGTTAATTTCCGTGCTTTTGGAGGGAGTTTATATTCAGTGAAATCGTTGTTCCCAGATCTCTTCTCGGTTCGCTGCTTTGCACGCACAGAGTTTCTCCAGAGCTTTCAATGATGGGAACTATTAGTTCATATTTTGTTGAAACCTAAACGAAAAAGTCTCTGAGATGCTTTTGTGCTAGCTGTGTTTGAATGTTCTTCTTTTCGGTAAACTGGATTGGTTGGATCGGTTTTCTGGGGTCCGTGAGACTGGAATCAGCATTCCCGGAACGTTAGCATAGTCCTCCATCCCAAAAAGTACGTGTCGCCTAGACATATGTTGAGTAATACTTCTTTAGGCAAAGCTCTTGGATATTGCTGGGGACCTACTACGATCCAACGCCAGAGCTGTCTCCTTCCCACGTATGAAATCTCAATGATGGGACATATATAAGACTGTGAGACACTTTCGCTATACATGCGGCCTCTTTGACCCTAGCTCTTGGCTCTATCAATTCGGAAGATGACTTCTGGCAACTATTGTCTGGTCAAGGCCATCCTGTTTAATTATGGAAAAGTGCTAGGGCTTGTCAATGACCTAACAAAGCAAAGTCAGTAGAGCGTGAAAGCTAAATTTCGAAGTAAAGTAAAATCGAAGTAACAGGCGTCTTTTCCCCAGATGGAATTGCATTCTTTGCAAGTTTTTCTATTGATTAGACCAGACTATCTAATACCTTGTAGCACACACTCACTCTTTTACATCCACGAAATGAGAGAATAGTTGGAACAGTGCCAAGGCAAAGAAGTTCAGTCCAGTTCAAGAGAATGACAATCTACAAGCTGGAAGTTCGACTTGGCCACCATGCTTACTCACACAGAAAGCGCTCTGACCAATCAACAAACAAATCACTTCAGGATGCTTCATTTTCGTAAAAGATTTATTCATAGACATTCTTGTATTTCTCGAGCCTTAGATTCCAAGCCTCTTCTCCATTTCGCTGTGGAAATCGGGCACGTTTCTGCCAGCCTCAAAGCCGCCCTTGTAGATGTCCTCCCAGTCGACCGTGCTCTCTCTGTTGTTCAAAATGTCTTTATGCAACGTGTCAGAGCCACCAAGAACTTGGGGCTTGAAATCAGTGGCCTCCACGAGGTTCAACTCCATGGTCCTACGAATTGGCTCTCCTGCTCCAAACACACGTCTGTAAGTTTCCATTCTGGTCTCTTGCTGGGTTTGCTCCCAGTTCTGAATTCTCGATTCTAATGGATGACGGTTATTAAGTTGGGAGGCGATGTTCAATGGACCTTCCTGTGCTCTTAACGTATCTTGTAAAGCCGGCGTGTTCTCAGATGCCTCCCCGAACGTGGTTGTGGAAACAGTCGTATGGTTCTTGTTCTCTGGAATTGCACGCAAAGACTAATGTTAGTTTAAACCTCTAAATACAATCACGCAATTGACATACCATCTTGTTTAGTTCAGTGGTGGCAATATCGCTATGTATGTGAGCGACATATCGTTGAGAATTTGGTCACGTGCAACGATTTCCACCAAAGCTAGTTAACCATCTTAAGGTGAAATACATTTTTGTGTCAAAAACTTTTATGTCTAATTTGACTGACTATGTTGACTATTCAACTTTTTGCTTTTTTGTGTTTCCTTGCATGAAGTAGCTCGCTGTTTTGCAGTCAGCAATGACACTCACATCCTCTCGACGGGCTCATCCACAACATCGATCACCCGCTCATTTTTATGTGCTCTATCTTTGAGGTATTCGGGAACAAAAGACCAATCCTCTGGTTGAAGGACACCATTGAAGCAAAGCGTGCCAAATAAGAGGGTCGCGAAGCCAAAGAATTGTAAGAAGCTAAAAGACTCCCAGCCCAAGATCATGGCAGTAAGCCAAACCAAAAGCGTTCTGCAACTGTCAATGGTGGATCTTGCTGTGGCAGAAAGCTTTTGTGTGAGTGATACACCACAGAAGTTGAAGGTGGAGATGCAGATCATGATTGCAAGCGAGGATATAAGCACTTGACGCAGCAGGAATGTCTGAGCCAACGATTCGCCCAAATTGAAAGGAGAGTCGACGAATTCTTTTTTCGACTGGAACAGGCCCATTATAAAATTAAGCATCACCATGCAAACTGTTAAAATAGTCACGCCAAAGAAGCCCTCGGTGTATACCAAACGCAAGGGCGTGAAGTGGTACTTAGCAAGGATTTTCTCCTCGACCACAAATTGAACCGCTTGAAGCGAAACGGCCAAAATGATCAAGCACATGCCGAAAATAACGAGCGCCGGTTCCTCCTCGTTGGTTTTGCTAGGACCTCCTCGACTTCCCGAATACCCCACAATTCCAATGCCCAAAGTTACAATAACCAACGCAATCCATTCCAAAGGTCTGATCCTCCGCTGAAGGAACAACACGGAAAGAATCGCCACAAAGAGCACAATGGCTCCTCTTGTCATCTGGTAAATCGAAACAGGCGTGTAGATCAAGCCCACGTTCATACAAGTAGTAGCCAACATATCGCACACAGACGGAATAGCAAGAAGGAAGCTCTTGCTTTTCAGCGTGGGCGGAGTGAGCTCCCCCAAGGGCTGGTATTCGGCTCTTTTGGCAAATGGGGCCTTGTAAAGAATGTAGTAAACCATGTAAATGCCAAGTTCACCTATGAACATCTGAAGCGTTTGAATAGCAGGCTGTTCGAAGTTCTTGTGAGTGCTCACATCGGGATTGGAACAATTTTTCACACATTGATTGTCCTGGTATTTCGTGAGAAGGGAGTTGAGACACCCACACACCATGGTGCCAACAACTATGGCTATCGTGTGAAGAGACATGGTGTAGTAGGTCTGTAATTAGTCGCAGCCTAACATGTAAACGGCACCGGTTTCACCGTCCGTTGACAGCCTAATCGAGGCAAAGACAGCTGTATGTGCAGGTGGCATATGATAACTTGGGCTTCATGACGAAAATGACGTCTGTGGCCATTTTTTGGCTGAAAACTGGTTTATCGCATTATTGAGGGCATGCTCGGTATTCGTATTTGTTTCAACGATAATTGAACAATTGTGGGGCGAGATACGTCAAGCCGAGTCCCAATTAGGTAATCGCATAGTAGAGTGCGTGCCGCACGATGGGCATCGTTTTCACTGGAAGAGGCTACCTATAGCTCCACCAGGAACCCACACAAGAAATAAATTTCTTTTTGAAATACCATCAGTGTAATCTCTGAATTTCACAGATACAATTTCGATGCTCTTCGTTACCTGTTCATCCGTAGCAACCCGTGAAGACTCATTCAAAGACCATTTTGAGTAGACTCTTAGGCAAAGTTCTCCTTTCAAGCTGTTTGAATCGTTTCCTTACTCACCAAACAAACACAATCTTTAATTTAATTCATCAAGGCTTCTTAGAAAGCCATGAATCCATCGGGACATGGCCTGGGGGCCGTTTAAACGTCGCTGGAGTATTCGGATTTGGGGGTTACCCGCACACCATCAGTGGAGCGCACTCTACTGTAGAAAAATTTTTCCCATTTCTCACACTCTCTACCAAACATACCAACAAAAAACCACACATAATATGTCTTTCCCATCCAGAGGCGGTAGAGGCGGTGCCCGTGGCGGCGCCAGAGGCGGATCTAGAGGCGGCTTTGCCCCAAGAGGCGGTAGAGGTGGTGCCAGAGGAGGATTTGCTCCTAGAGGTGGTAGAGGTGGTGCCAGAGGTGGCGCCAGAGGTGGTGCCCGTGGTGGTGCTAGAGGCGGCCGTGGTGGTGCCCGTGGTGGTGCCAGAGGCGGTGCCAAGGTTGTGATTGAGCCCCACAGACACGCTGGTGTCTTCATTGCCAGAGGTAAGGAGGACTTGTTGGTCACCAAGAACATGGCCCCAGGTGAGTCTGTGTACGGTGAAAAGAGAATCGCCATTGACGAGCCAGCCAAGGAGGAGGGAGCTGCTCCAACCAAGATTGAGTACCGTGTGTGGAACCCCTTCAGATCCAAGTTGGCTGCCGGTATCATGGGTGGTATCGATGAGTTGGGTATTGCTCCAGGCAAGAAGGTCTTGTACTTGGGTGCTGCTTCTGGTACCTCCGTGTCCCACGTTTCCGATGTCGTCGGTCCTGATGGATTGGTCTTTGCTGTTGAGTTCTCTCACCGTCCAGGCAGAGAGTTGATCTCCATGGCGAAGAAGAGACCTAATGTGATTCCTATCATTGACGATGCCCGTCACCCACAGAAGTACCGTATGTTGATCGGTATGGTTGACGCTGTGTTCGCCGATGTGGCCCAGCCTGACCAGGCCCGTATTATTGCCTTGAACTCTCACTTGTTCTTGAAGGACCAGGGCACTGTTGTCATCTCCATCAAGGCCAACTGTATTGACTCCACCGTCGATGCCGAGACCGTCTTCGCTAGAGAGGTCCAGAAGTTGAGAGAGGAGAGAATCAAGCCATTGGAGCAGTTGACTTTGGAGCCATACGAGAGAGACCACTGTGTTGTCGTTGGTCGTTACGTCAGAAGTGGCTTGAAGAAGTGAGCGGTGGCAAGCATTTTAGGGAAGCATTGAGCGGGCATACCATGTATTTTAGGCAGATTTGCATCGATAATAAAAAAGACCATAGGACACAGGAGTAACACTAAACGGAATAAGGTATAGAATCAATGGGTGGAGAATCGATGACGCCTCTTTTCGAAAAATGGATTACATCGCCCGGGAAAAACCCTCCCCCTTACTTTCCTTCATTGTGGCGATGATCTCGGAATCATTCCGCTTGAAGTAATGTCACGTGCGCGACTCAGCTGCAACGCATTTAACCTCGATTGGCATCTGTTGTGTCAGCGACCAGTGCACATCTAGACACGACACGCAAACTTTTTTAATCTAAGATCACTCAGCTTTCTTATTCCCGCTTTATCAGCAACCGAACTTTTTCTTTTGCATGATATCCATTTCGAGCCCATTTTCACTACGACAAGATGAGTGAGCAAGATACCAAACAGCCATCGATAAGACGGCGTTCGAGTATCATCGAGGTTGCCAGCGATGGCGAGGAAGCTGTTTTTGCCCGACCACAACATGAAAATAGCATTATAGAGGTATTGAGTGATGCTGGCCTGGGAGGCTCAGATGACGAGCTCGAGATTGTTGGTGAAGCTACAGCTCCACCTGTGGACGATGACGATATACAAATAACGGGCCAGAACGAAATGAGGTCTCCTCTCCTTCAATATCCAGGCGCTCCTATGGAGGCAGTTCCCGTGGGTGAGCACGAGGTAAGAGGATCGACACAAACTCCGCCAACTCCCCAGGTATCCGTGAGAGGCCCCCCTCGACAACAGTCTTTCTTTGGAAGAAACGTAAGAGGAAATGCCAGGCAAATTCCGCGAGAACGAGGAGCGCAAGAGTTCATGGCAGGGCTCAACTTGAATGTCCCTCTAAGCTTCTTTAATCTCACTGATGACCAGCAACGATCGTTTTTTAACTATTTGCATGTTAATGATTCCAGCGACCAGATATCTGGAGCGATATTAGCCCGACTAGAAAGAGAAGATGAGCTGGCTCTCGACCGCAAGATTGAGAAGGAGAAAATCTATAACAGAGACATGCTTCGCAAGAAGAGAAAAGAGGCTACAGAAGAAGACAATCTGCATACCACGAACATAACTCCTGAGGAAAACCTTTTATGCGAGCTATGTGGAATCCAGCTCGGAGAAGGCATCCCAGAAGATTTCACTCCTAACCCCAGATATAACGATTCCTTGGAAAAGTATGCCGCAGACTTCAGAGTGCAAGCTCCGTGGTTCTGTATGACGCAGTGCCTTGACAGTGACCGTGCTCTATCCAAGCGTGTCTTTGTGAGTAAATGTGGCCACGTATTTTGTGGAAGATGTATCAAGAACATTGGAAACAGGGCTCCTCGGCGCCGCTCTAAGAAGAAAGACCAGGAGGTGTCGATTGACAATCCTCTCATAAGTGCTCCACGAAAATGCCCAGCTGAAGGCTGTTCGCATCAATTTTCTCGTGGTAAACGTGCATTCACAGAGCTCTTCCTCTAGGGTGGGCTTTTTGACGATCATTTAAGGTTTGGGATTTAGGGATGGTATAACTGGCATGGATATAGACCTCGTAATTTCGTTTATGATAAGTATAAATTTGAGCAAAGCGAAGAAGAAATGAACGCACCTGGATTAGTCGACTCTAGCCTCGGATAAGGTCAATGGTTTGATGTTATTAGAGAAGATTGAAGAGCCGGTCTTGAATCTGTTGATCTTCTTCAACTTCTCCCTGACAACCATAACTGGCACCGTGGATTTTGTCACTAGGTAATTCGACAACGATCCCAAAAGAACACCTTTGATAGCACTCAGACCCTTGGAACCTACCACCACCAAAGTTGGCTGTAGGTTGTCAATAAACTCCAAGATAAGATGACGTGGGATAGGGTGATGAATAATTTCAATGACAACATGGATCTGAAGTTTGGTCAACTTCAATAAGTTCAAAACTTGCTGTTTAGCACGATTAAGCATATTGAGTCGGGCTGATTCCCTCTCGTTGGGCGAGTTGTTCTTCAAGTTGTGATTAGAGTCATTCTCTTCAATAACACAAACAATGAACAAAACCGAGCCATCAACTAAAACGGTTCCCAAACACCATTCGAGGGCAAAGATGGATTCTGGACTGAAGTCCATACAAAGAAGGAACATCTTAGGCTTCACTTTGGGATTTATGAGCTGGAAGAAGTTACCACGAGTGATTGTCTGAATGACACGCGAGTGTGAAAGGCTAGAATCTATCTCGCCTTCCTTGATAGTCTCATTCAACTGCGATGCAAATTCGGAGTCCAACTTATCTTCTACAGCCGAGGTGTATGGAGCCAAAAACCCCTCGCCCTCGGCATTTTCCTCCTCCCTTGCGGAATTGCCTCCATGAGGGCCTCTCAATTGCTCATTCTCCTGGTCAATGATCTTCCTTCTGTATGCTTGATAAGTCTCCAACTTCTGTCTCCTGGCTTCTGCATCCTGGTCCAAATTGGACAAATCCAAGCCATCCTTTCCTGTGAGAGCATGCTTGTTCTGTGTGAGTTTCTCGACAACACCAAGGTCGACATCTTTGCCAATGTTGCGGGCATTCGCTACGGCACGTTCCGTGGCGGTCAACTCTTCAAGCTTTTTGATTGTCTGTCTGTCGTTCAAGTTAGAGTTCTGCAATATCGTGGAGATCTCCAGAATTTTCTCGTCTTGGCAGGCGTAATTGGGCAAAATGTTCCCCGTTCCGTCGTATTGGAACTTCTCGTTATCGTCATCATCACTGATATGCTCTTCCTCAGACATCTCGTTTTCCCAGAGAGCGTTGGCACCGTCTGCATCGTGCTCTTGCTCTGCAGGGTCTTTCAACCGTTCCAGAGGGTCGTGATTGGTGATGGACCATTTAATGTCCTTATTGTTGAATTCGTCATTCAGGGTTGACGAAGACCTGCTGTTGCTATTGGAAGGGGAATTCGAACGGCCCCTAGACATCGACTTCTGAATGATGGCTAACTTTTCGGCCTCAAGTCTGGATTGACGGCTGGCCATTTTATTGATTGATAGAAAGTGTTGAGATTACAGAAAAGAGGAGTTGTCGATTGTCGCAGCCTCAATTGATTTTTACTATGTGCCAAGCCCCGCATATTAGATACCAGTCGCACTGGGCTCACCGTAATTATGCATTCCGGTCATTACATGTGGCCGTTTATCGTTCGCCATTTTTCTATCAAGTATGGTTCAACACCTTCTTGACTGATGATCATTAAACTTGGTGAAGGTCGTAGATCCTGCCGTGATAACGTCTTTTTTCGCAGCCCTCGCTGTCTACGCTTCATCATCGTCTTCACTTTCTCCAAGGTACTCCACCATGATATTGTCGCCCAGCTTCAACTCGTCAAACTCTTCGATTGTCTGTTGGACGCAGGGCAACACAACCTTGGGAATAGGCTTGAAGAGCTCGAACTCAAAGTCAAATCTCTCACAAAATTCTTCTAGTGTCAAGTCTGACTCTTCGTATTCTTCATCCTCGTCCCTCTGGAATAGCTGTGTCTCAACGAATAGGTAGATAGCCACTACCGGCATGCTCTTTGGAAACTTCTGAATCACACGACGACCATCGGGAATCTTGAACGAAACCCTTACCAGGTCCTTGGGTGTCGTGTCCTTTGCCTTCTTATCAAACCATGCTTTTTCCATCAAGGTAGCGATGAATCTTCTCCTTATCTGCTCCAACTCCTTTTTCAGATCTTCCTCCATCTTCTTCCTCTCCTTCTCCTGCTTCTTCTCCCTGTCTTGTGCAAGTGATTCCAAGTAGGCTTCGTCCTGCTTTTCCTTGAGAAGGCGGCTCAACTCCATCTCCTGTTTGTCATAGCGCTTGGACACAAGCTGAGGGTTGAAATGGTTGACGCTCTTCTTCAAATTTCGGAGAACTTTATTGACCACCTGCCGATCCGCATCGTCTTTGTCGTATAAAAGGTTGGACTTAAAGATAATGGACATGGAAGACATGACCAGGGGATTTCTGGTCACATTACCCAAAAGCATGACATATGGAAGCCTTCTGATTTTGTATGTGTGAGCGATCTCAAATGCTTCGGGGCTCTTGTCTATGTTAGCCAAGTAAATCTCGTTGTCAGGACATTCGTCTAGAAGCAGCTTCAATTGGGGCGATTCGAGAAATTGACGAGCAAACTCGATGCTTGAGTCATCAACTAAAATAGTTGTTAGGAACTTGAAGTCCTTCTGACTTTCATCGTGGCATTTGTTGAAATCCGTGGTTCGTATGTGGAGTTCCTGGGAATTGACACCTTGGGCGATGCTAGTGATGTCATATGTCTCGTCATAATTTTCCCATTCAAACAGATTAGGGATTGCTCTGTGCAATGGAGATGTGTTCCAGCCCAACATGAATTTGAGAAAAGAGAAGAGCATGGAGAATGCTCTTGGTATAATAAGAAGAATTATCCACAAGATGGAGGGCTTCTTCGGAGTGGTGGCCTGCGTTTCCTCCATAGTCTTCTCATTGGACAACAACGCTCTTCGAGACATGTGGATACCAAGGTCAAATTGCCAGTGGTTACTAATCTTGGGAGCTTTGGGTAGTTTTGGTAATAAGTGATCCATGACAAAATCTTCATGAAGATTCCTATGCACAGCGCTGGACTCAAATCTTTCGAATCCCGACGCCAGCGGATCCAGTAGGATTGGCTCCTCGATAGGTGTTGGGTTTCTCAGCACGTTATCTAATCCGCTTTCAAAGAACGATAGTACAGCATTATTCAAGTTGAAGCTATGGTTCTGGAGCAAAATGACACTCTTCTCTGACTTGTCTTCGTCCTCTAGTGACACATTCGTGATTGCCACGAATTCGTCGAGCACACTCCTCTGATCGTCTGTCAAAGAATCCATGTTGGTTGACGTGGTGAGGTTGATTCTAAAGAGTACATGGACTGCAGGTGCGGGGCTTAACTCCTAAGTCTGGTGAGGAAGGAATCCAGAAAAGGGGCATTTTAGAGATTGATAAATCATGGAGAGAATTAAGCGAAATATTAAGCAATCAACATATGACTCTGAAAATGTCGCTATTTGAAATTTAGTGTCAACGAGTCGATTTTGGCAGTCAAGCAAAGGCGTGAGCATTATCTCCCAAATACAGTCTGCCGTTTTGCACCCACACATGGATTCGAACCCATTTTACTATTGAGATAAAATAATGTGGAGAAGTCCTGGATCTTTTGGTTGGGGCAATATCGAATTGAGGCTCGTAGGCGAATGGCGCAACAGCGGGGCGGCACAATTGACACCTTGCCAGCCAAGCTCAGAGCATTAAGTTGGTCTCCATAAAATCTTTTCTAGAGGTCATGTTGATTGGAAAGTTAGCAGTGTCCTGGGACTTCGCTTTTTTTTCTTTTATCTCCACACATCCATCAAGACGATCAGTTATTGTTACCAGATGGTATAGTGTGACCCAGGCCTGAGGAGTCAAGACTACAGCCATTGATTCTGACAATTCTGTCGTGAAAAGTATACTCTCAATGAAAAAGAGGAGAAAATTTAGTATTGGCAAGGCCGAAACTCCCGCTCAAGTTGATTGCCAATGTCCCACGAACAAAGTCAATCCTAAGGTCTCTGCCCATGATTTACGGCTTCCGCAGTATTGAATGTTTTGTCGGTTGGAAGATGGAAGACTTGCTATGCATCACAACTAAGCAAAGTGATGGCTTCCACAGATCGAGAGAACTCAGAGCTCTGGGTAGGTATTCAGACGGATAACAGTGCAATTAGGTGAAATCAAATTTCAGCATTTCAGATTTCAAAAGGGAGCGGACACTTCCCGTAAATTTTCAATCCTGTAGTCTCATCTATGAGGCCAGCTTGAGAAAGGTATGTCGCCAACAGGTAAATCTACAATTTTCCTTTTTTTTTTTCTTTAATTTTGCAATCTCCCCTGGCCTCGTTTCTCTTATAACTTATTCTCTTTAAATTTGCTCTCCAAAAATTCAGACTCCACTCGAAAGGAATTCCGGTGAAGCAAGAGTTTCTCTTTTCGGTTGCACCTTCGCATAAACCGCATGAATTCGAATTTGCAACCTTACATACACCAAGTGAACATCCACCACCCCAGCCTATAAAAACCACCAATAAGCAAATAATGTGAAAGAGCTCACTGCCTACAAAAGAAGCCACACACCAATCCAGAATCGCAAGCCCCCCTCCTAATCAAATCTGTACCACTTCAGCTACAATTCCTTGCGACACCGGCCGGGTCGCACCATCACGCAATCACACCAATAAAAAAAAAAACACTGCCGCCTCGCGATCTAAGACACCTCCTTCATCTAACCAATCAAGTCTGCACCCCAGATGCACTGGAGCAGAGGCACCCGGGCCCAATCACATGACGGTGCGGATCAAAGGCGCCTGGGCACCCTGGGCTCCGTTGGTGCGACACCGAGGACCACGGCCGGGACCACAGAAACTAAACGTTTGAAATCATTGGGAATTACCGCCAAAACCGTAGTCAGCTTAGTCTGTCTTAAAATGAGTTTCTCATTTTACACGGTGGCAGTTGATCCGGTGCCCCGCCCCCGCCATACGGCTGCTCGCTTGCTTCGGCCTCGCGGCCGGAAAAATGAGAAGACGTTTCTCACACCCCATGCCAATCGAGTGGGAGCATATGCCCAGCAGCTGCGCACTGGCATCCTCGGGGCATTTTTCGCAGCCATTGGCCCAGCTCGCTTAACAAGAAACAACGACAAGGAGGATCGGTCGAGCCTGCCTGGTCACGCTGGAGCAAAGTCAGTTTTTTTTCTTTTTGATTGTCTGAAGCTTCGGCGGGCATTGGCCCTTGCGATGTGCAGCACCGTTTTCCATTCCTCCATCCGGGTTCGTGGGTCGCTGCCGTTGCTTTAATTTTCCTGCCCCACTACCCTCGACTTTTCACTCACCGTTGCTGGCTCGGCTCATTTTTTTTCTTGCCTGCCACATCTTTTTTTTTTCGAATACACCACTTCTTTTCTTCAAAAAGGATGTCTCGCTTTTTCAAGTCAACATTCTTCAAGACCGCTGCCGCTTCGGCTTCAGTGGTTGGTGTTGGTGTTATCTATCTCGATTTCATCAAATCCCCAAACCCCACTAACTTCAAGAACAGCTATGAGCCTCTCCGCAAGAAGCTCGATCTTCCTCCTTCCAGAGAAGAGCTCTTGAACAACGTCAAGAAAACTAAAAACTTTGACGTGTTGATCATCGGCGGTGGTGCTACCGGTACCGGTACCGCTCTTGACGCTGCTTCCCGTGGTCTTGACGTGTGTCTTTTGGAAAAGTACGACTTTGCCTCCGGTACTTCCTCCAAGTCCACCAAGATGGCTCACGGTGGTGTCAGATACTTGGAAAAGGCCATTTTCCAGCTTTCTAAGGACCAGTTGGACTTGGTTATTGAGGCCTTGAACGAGAGAGGCAACATGCTTAGAACCGCTCCTCATTTGTGTTCCGTTCTTCCAATCATGATCCCTGTCTACAAGTGGTGGCAAGTGCCCTACTTCTTCATTGGCTGTAAGATGTACGATTGGTTTGCTGGCCACCAGAACTTGAGATCCTCCACTGTGTTTTCCGCCGAGACCTTCGGTGCTATTGCTCCTATGATTGACACTGCCAACATCAAGGCTGCCTGTGTGTACCACGATGGTACTTTCAACGATGCTAGATTCAATGCTACATTGGCTGTTACCGCTGTGGACCACGGTGCAACCGTCTTGAACTACATGGAAGTCAAACAATTGCTCAAGGAAGACGGAAAGTTGGTTGGTGCTCTTGCTGTCGACAAGGAAACCGGCGAGGAGTACAAGATCAAGGCTACCGCCACTGTTAATGCTACTGGACCTCTCGCTGACAAGATTTTGGAAATGGACGAAGACCCTCAGGGCTTGCCTCCTAAGCAGGAGCAGCCTCCAAGAATGGTCATTCCTTCTTCCGGTGTTCACATTGTGTTGCCTGAGTATTACGGTCCTGCCTCCATGGGTTTGTTGGACCCATCCACTTCTGACGGTAGAGTTATGTTCTTTTTGCCATGGCAAGGAAAGGTGCTTGCAGGAACTACCGACAACCCTTTGAAGAAGGTTCCTACTAACCCTGTCCCTACCGAGGAGGAAATCTCTGACATTTTGGGCGAGTTGCAAAAGTACATTGTTTTCCCTGTCAACAGAGAGGATGTCTTGTCCGCCTGGTCTGGTGTCAGACCATTGGTCCAGGACCCATCCAAAATTCCAAAGGGTAAGGATGCCAAATCTGGTACCCAGGGCTTGGTGCGTTCCCACTTGATTCACACTTCTGAGACTGGCTTGCTCACCATTTCCGGTGGTAAGTGGACTACCTACAGAGAGATGGCTGAGGAGACCGTTGACACTTTGGTTAAGAAGTACGACTTTGGTGGAAAGAACTTGAAGCCTTGCCAGACCAACCACATTTTGCTTAACGGTGGTGAGGACTACTCCAAGAACTACTCTGCCCGTTTGATCCACGAGTACAAGATTCCCTTGAAGTTGGCCAAGCACTTGAGTCATAACTATGGATCTAGAGCTTCTCTCATTTTGGAGTTGTACCAGCAAAACGACTACAACAAGTTGCCTATCACCTTGGCTGCCACTCACCAGTACACTCCCAACGAGGAAAAGGCAACGGATGGCACCATCTTGACTTACCAGTCTTTCGACGAGCCCTTCACCATCGCTGAGTTGAAGTACTCCTTGAAGTACGAGTACATTAGACACCCTCTAGACTTTTTGGCTAGAAGAACCAGATTGGCGTTCTTGAATGCGAGAGAGGCCTTGAGTGCTGTTGATGGTGTTGTCGAAATCATGAGGAATGAATTCCAGTGGGACGACGAGACTACCAAGAGATTGTCCGAGGAAACAAAGGAATACATCAGCCTGATGGGTATTTCCTCACAAAAATTCAACGTCACTGACTTTGTTGTTCAGTAGTCAGGCTTAATGTTCCACGACCAAGGTAAAAATGCCTATTTATTAGATTCAATAGATCAAGATACACCATTCTGCTATCACTACAGCTGTCAAACAGGCATCTAGGAAATACGCATCCAGTTCCAAATACTCTCACGTGCCCGCACGCCTACTAAATGCTATGGTCAGACAGAGATACCTCTCCTATATAGCACTCGCAATTGCCGTCTTGTGGTTATCTCGTTTTATTAAAATTTCACAATCACTGAAAATGGTTGCCATAGACCACCCATACGCGAAAGAATTGAGGATTGCTTCCCTTGCAGTTAAAAGAGCTTCAGTACTCACCAAGGGCCTCAGCGATTCCATAGTCGAATTGTCCAAAAGTGGAACTCAGATCAAAAATGACAAATCGCCTGTTACCGTAGGTGATTATGCATCACAGGCTTTGATTAACAAGGCCATCAAACTCAACTTTCCTTCTGACAACATTGTGGGTGAGGAGGACTCTCTGTCCTTGAAAGATGGTTCTGAAGAAGCCAATGCGCTCAGTAAGCGTATTTTGGACCTCTTATACGAAACTCAGCAAAAGACGAACGCATCATCTGGCGAACTTGGTGAACTCAAGGACTTGAGCGAGGTCTACGAGAGCATCGACTTCGGGAACTACGAGGGTGGATCGAAAGGCAGGTTCTGGGCACTCGACCCTATTGACGGCACTAAGGGATTTTTAAGAGGTGATCAGTTTGCTGTGTGTTTGGCTCTTGTTGAAGACGGCAAGGTCGTTCTTGGAGTCATTGGTTGTCCCAACTTGCCTGAGCATATTTCTCTGAACGAAAACCAGTCAGGTACTAAGGGAGGTTTGTTCTCCGCTGTTAGGGGAGTGGGTGCATTCTACACACCTCTTTTCACTACAGATGACTTTGTGCCCTTGAAGGACCAGGAACAGATCCACATGACTTCAGAAACATCGCCTACTACATTGAAGGTTGTCGAGGGTGTAGAAAAGGGCCACTCATCCCATTCTACCCAATCACAAATCAAAGAGAAATTAGGTTTAAGCGAAGACACTGTGTCTAAACAGACCATCAATTTGGACTCTCAAGTCAAATACTGTGTTTTGGCTAAGGGCCAGGCAGACATCTACTTGCGTTTGCCTGTTAGTGACACTTACAGAGAAAAAATTTGGGATCACGCAGCGGGTAATGTCTTGATTTACGAGAGCGGTGGCCAGGTCGGCGACATTACGGGTGAAGCCCTCGACTTCGGCAGAGGTAGGCACTTGAGCTCCAAAGGTGTCATTGCTGCCAACAAGGCTGTATACCCTAAGGTTATCGAGGCGGTGAAGAGTGTTTTAAGCGATGATGCTTGATCTATGTACATGTAAGTGGTAATATACTTATTTTGTCACCTCGACAACGTGGTAGTTTTGTTTCCCGGATCTGACAAGGAACAACTTTCCGTCCATCAAATGATGATCCTTGTCAAAAAGAACGACATCATCCGGGTCGATAAACTGGTCCCTGTTGACGCCAAAGTATATCCCACCGCCTTTTATGAGATTCTTGGTTTCGTTTTTAGACCTATCAAGAATCTTAGCAAGTAATGTACTCATCTTCAAGTCGTCTGGATTGGGAAATGAGTCGCTGAGCAGTATTTTTTGCAAAATACCCGAATTTCTAAACTTCGAAATTAACTTGTCAGCGGTGATGTCGTCGTCGAAAGGCTGATCAGGAGTGGGAAACAAAAAGCTGGTGATATAAGCCATTTCATCACCAATCCCTGGGCCATGAATCATGTCAACAACTTCTCTGGCGAGTACCCTCTGAGCAATTCTGTTGCCTGGGTCTTTTTCGTGTTTCGCCAACACCACTGAATCAATAGCTTCGGTAGGTAACAATGTAAGTGCTCTGAGAAGTTTGCTCACAAGATCGTCGGGCGAATTGATGAAATATTGGTAGAGCTGGTATGGAGTCGTTAGCTTGCTGCTAATGAATACAGCATTTCCAGCGGATTTACCAAACTTCTCTCCTGAGGAGGTAGTCAACAAAGGAACGGTCATTCCATACGCTGATATTTCCTTGCCATTTTTGCCAACACCACCCGAATGACGCTGGACTCTGGAGATGAAGTCAACACCAGCTGTTATATTGCCCCACTGATCATTGCCTCCTAATTGAACGTTCACACCTTCATTCTTGAAAAGGTGCCAGAAATCGTAGGCTTGCAAGACCTGATATGCGAATTCGTTGAAGCCAATGCCCTGTTGAGACTTCAAGCGAGACAGTATTGAGTCTCTTGCAAGCATTTGGGAAACTCTAATGTGCGTTCCGTAGGTTGACAAAAAATCGAGAAAGGAGATAGATTTCCACCATGTGGCATTGTTAGCACTGGAGATGGACCCAATGTTACTCGAATCCACCTGTCTGGACTCTGCGTATTTGATTCCGTTCTTCAAGAAGTTTTGCATCTGTAGCTGGATGTTTTCCACGTTGTTGATTCTCTCCTTACTGTCGATCATGGTTCTCTCGGTGCTTCTTCCACTGGGATCACCAACTGCACCAGTGGCACCGCCAACAAGACCGACAGCATCATGACCTCTCAAAACAAAATGGAGGAGGACCATAAGAGGAAGCAAGTTCCCAAGGTGTAAGGACTCAGCCGTTGGATCGGCTCCGCAGTAAAGCTTCATCTTGCTTGCATTTGACTCTGTTAGGCGGTATAAATCGTCACTTGTTAAAGATTCAACGAGACCTCTATTGAGCAAATGGGCCGCGAGGGAACCTTCCAAGTCAGCTTTGTAGAACTCTGGTTTAGTGAGTTCTGCAACAGAGGGCACTATGGAGATTGTCTTTGGAGGGGGCTCCACAGTGGCAACATTGGACTGCGATCTTCCACTGATGGTGCTCCAGCTCTGAGCTGGAAGCTGTTTCAGGCCTCTTGTAAAACGAAGTCCTCTTCTATGGAGTAGTCTAAGCATGCTGTAGTTGAATGTTCGCGACATGATTTGGTAGGATGCTGTGAGATACGGTGAAGATAGAACACAACGCAATCTTGCGTTGTTTCACAAAAAAAAATTGAAAACAGCACGGCTCATATTAAGAATGTAGAAAGGGCTCTGGGAAGTACGATTTTATAAGTATCATGAAAATGTATTATGCTTTGGCCCCACATCTTCCTCTATCATCGCGCACCTCATCTCATTCAACTAGAGCTCTCACAACTATGTCTTCTGGACCAGCACCGCTAGGGCTGGATGGCTCCGGTTCCAAGAAGAGAAAAAGAAAGAGGTCCAAAAAGTCTCACATAGTGCCCGAGCAAGTAGCTGCAGATGTCCATCCGGTTAGAGTTAATAAGAAGACAAAGTTCGATGAAGACGAATCGACTGTACCAAGTGAAACTGCTCATACAAAAGAGGAGGATTTTGGTGAGCCAAAGACTAAAGAACCTATTTCAAGTCTGGAGAAGCCGGTCAAAAGAGCTCCACAGAATAATTCACCTAAGGAGTATAGGTCAGATCAGACCGCTGAGACTGAACTACCAGACAAGAACGTCAGCAATGCTGCTAGCATTTCAAAAGCCAGAGGAGATCAGCATCCTAAAGAGCAAGGGAAGAAATCCAAAGCGAAACGTGCTGTTTTTTACGACGAGGGAAGCGACGATGAGGAAGACAATGAGACTTTTCAAAGAAGCCGATCAACTCCCAAAGCAGTTCTCAAAGAGAAAGCTCAAAAGCTCCTCGATAGCAGAAAAACTCTTCCAATCTACCATCACAAGGACAAGATCACCTCATATGTTCAAAATAATCCGGTCGTGGTCGTAATCGGTGAAACTGGTTCAGGTAAATCTACCCAAATACCTCAATTTTTGATGCCGCTCAATAAGAAAAGAATTGCAGTTACCCAGCCTCGTCGAGTGGCGGCCGCTTCTTTGGCAACAAGAGTCAGTGAAGAGTATGGCTGTCATTTGGGCGAAGAAATTGGTTATCAGGTTCGTTTCTCTAACCTCACCTCTCACAACACTAAGGTCACTTACCTCACTGATGGTATGTTGATTAGAGAGCTCATGTTGGACGAAAATCTCTCCAAATACAGCACAATTATCATTGATGAGGCCCACGAAAGGACAGTCTTGACAGATCTTACGCTAGGATTCTTGAAGCAGCTAATCGTGAGTGGAAAGAGAAGAGACCTCAAGGTTATCGTCATGTCGGCTACCTTAAATGCTGATTTGTTCAGCAAATTCTTTGACCACGCACCTATCTTGTATGTTGAAGGTAGGATGTACCCGGTGACAAAGCAATATCTCAGCGGATCTTCGGAAGACATCGTCGACACTATGGTGAGGACGATAGTCCAAGTCAATATGTCAGAACAAGAAGGTGACTTTTTGTGTTTTCTACCTGGCCAAGAGGAAATTGACAATTGCGTGACTATCTTAAACACATTAGCACCAGAACTTCCTAAGGAAGCTCCCATGATTGTTGCATTACCGCTCTACGCTGCATTATCGCCCGCTCAACAGATAAAGATATTTGAGAAGCTAGGCCCCAGGAAGAGAAAGGTTATCTTGGCTACCAATATCGCTGAAACATCCATCACTGTGAAAGGTGTAAAATACGTCATAGATTCTGGATTGAGAAAAGTCAAAGTTTGGAGGCATCTGCTTGGCTTATCGACATTGCTCACAACACCCATATCACAAGCCTCAGCGAAACAAAGAGCAGGTAGAGCAGGCAGAGAAAGCGAAGGAAAGGTGTTCAGACTCTACTCAGAAAAGCTTTTTCTCAATAAATTACCGAAACAGCAAGAATCAGAGATTGTCAGGAACGACATCATTCTTCCTGTCTTGACTCTTAAGAAGATGGGAGTTGAGGATCTCTTGAACTGGACTTGGCTTGAGCACCCTGGTAAGGAAGCAATTCTTGGTGCTCTTCACACATTGCATTTCTTGGGCGCTCTTGATGAAGGCGGAAAGATCACCTCACTTGGCTATAAGATGGCTGTCTTGCCGTTGCCCCCTTCACTTTCGGCAGTGCTTATTTCAGCATTTGATTACGGTGTGCTTCAAGAAGTAATCGACATCGTGTCATGTATATCAGTGGAGAACTTGATCCTCAACGTCACTGGAAACGGCGATCTCAGAGATGAAATCAATTACAAGCGAAGACAATACTGTCCTTTGGGTACTAGACTGGGTGATTTAATCGCCCTTAAGGAGTACTTTAACCATTTCAAGGAGCTTAATGATTCCAAAAATACTGCTGAGCTCAAAGCATGGTGTAAAGAGCTATTCCTCAGCTACAAGGGATTCAAGAATGTGATGAGAGTTAGGAAGCAGATCACCGACTATATGATATCGACAATCAAGCAGGACGACTCCATATCACAGCTTGAGAAAGACAATCAACTTCGCAGGCTCCATAGCCAACTAAGCAGTGACGCAAACGAAACTGACGGAGATGATGAAGATCCATTCGTTCAACTTTCGAAGTCTTTGGACATACCCTCGATTCTCAAATCCTTTGTGAAGGGGTTCGCTCTAAACACCGCTATCGGAATGCCCGATAGATCATTCAGGACGTGCTCGACTGGTCAGCTTATCAGCATACACCCTTCCTCTAATCTATTTGGCAGGGCGAATATCGATGCCATCATGTACCTCGAATTCGTTTATACGGCCAAGGCTTACGGAAGAAACTGCTCAGTTATCGAGCTCGCATGGCTTCAAGAAGTTGCTCCTCATCTTCTTGGAGGTGTCAAAGTCAGCATCAACGAATAAATAAATTTAGATTAACAAGCTTTAGATTGGTATTTTGCAACCAGTCTTGGTGCACGGGTGTAACTTGTGCATTCGAGAGTATTGGAATGTACACTGAGTAACTACATGTTCGATGATGAGCCGCTTCAATTGATCGTGCCTGATGCCGATTATTATGAAGCAGATGAGTATGAAGGATACTTGAGCTTGAAGCAGATCGGCGTCATCATAATCATATCTGTTTGGGCGATATTTCTAGTCTCAGTGAACAGCTTCTTCGAAATTTGGAGATTCGTGATCTACCCTTTGAAGGTCCATTCGGAGACTATTGCATTACACAAGGAGCTTGAGAAATGGTTTTTGACCGTAGATTATTACGTGGTGAGTATGTGGTGCCTATATGTTGTCTTCTGGTATTGGGCTGTGTTTTCTTGGATCGGCTTGAAATTGTTCAGACAATCGAAAGGCTTGCAGACATGACCTTCAAGCGCCATCCTCACCTCGTGCTTTTGTCCATTCGGCACTGCCACTTTGCCTTCCCTGTGGCATGCTTGTTTTACTTGCACTGTTAAGGTGAGCTCTCTCTAATGAAATAAGCTCCTTATTGTGGACGAGTATGAGCTCCTCATACAATTTGTCGAGTTTTTCGTCCTCATTGTTTGATTCAATGATGTGATGCCAGAATATGATCATGAGACGAGCGTTTAGTTTTTTGATGTACCTCAGAATCGTCTGTTCACTTGAAACGACTGTCAGTTTTGGTATGCGCTTAGCCTCGTCGGTGATGTACTTATCGCTGAGGTCGATTATATAGTTGTTGCCGACACCGATGACATAGCTCATCTTCTTGCCCCAATTCTCACAGTATAGTGACGGTTCGTCAAAAACATTCTCACAAGGATCAAGGTGAACCCAGCGTTTTTGCTTCTTACTATAGTATTCACACCAGACATGGTCCTCCATGTTCCAAATGTATCTAAGCTGAGCCTCCGGACCAAGCACAGATTGTAGGACAAGCATGAAGCAATTAACCCATTCTCCACAACGACCGCATCTGGTTTCCAAAAGCTTCGTTGGATTATTGATTCTGGGGAATTCAAGTTTGCTATCACAGGATTTGCACTGGTACTGCTCTATCATGCCTATCTCGTCTGGATTGACGACAGGAGGGCCTGCCACACCTGTGGACTCGATCTTGTCGCCGTCACTGCCACAATTTGTGCATTCTGGCTGATTGACCCATTTGAAGAAGTCATTTTTAAAAAAAGCTAGCGTCTCTTGTACAAGTAGGTCTTCGTATCCCCAAGTATCATCTTCCTGGGATTGTTCACGCAAATCAAGCCTCTCGAATATTTTGCCCAAATCCACAGAATCTAGTGCCTTTTCAGCATCTGCTTCATTTCTATAGCGGTCCATCTTGTGAACTAATGAGTTGATGGTGTTTGCCAAACGAGCATCTCGTTGATCTGTCAATCTTTGGGGACCTTTACTATCGAGCTTGACTGCCTTCTCGAGAGTACACTTTGCGTAGCACGATATGAGTCGTTTCCCTAAACTATTCCAGTCTGATTCGACGCCCATTGTGTCAAAAAAAAGTAGCTTGGTAGCACACGCTTTCCAGTAGTTCGATTTCGAGATGGAAAGCTTAAACCAGGCAAAAAGATAACGACAACTGCAGGACTCGAACCTGCGCGGGCAAAGCCCAAAAGATTTCTAATCTTTCTCCTTAACCACTCGGACAAGTTGCCAGATCATAGTGGTAATGAGGGGAGGTTAAATAATCTATAAACTTTGAATTTTGCAAGCCTCTTGTGATCTCAGTTCTATGGATAGCGCCTTCAAATTTTTTTTTTTTCATATTTCTCCGATCCACTAAACATTTCACCGGTTTTTTGACCATTTTTGAACACATTTTGCACCAAACTTTTAGTAGTCTACTAACTGGATTGGTGGTTCGGTTATGTGGTGATGCAGAACTCGTTCTTGAGCGAATTGGCAACACTTCACCCGAGACACTGAGACACCATTTTAATGCATTCGTTGAGTACAAAGTAGCAAACGTCAATCAAAAAGAAGAAATAAGTTAAAATTTCAACCCTTTTTTACCATATGGCTCAAATGGCCAAAAGTGTGGGGAGGTCTTTGGTTTCCTCTCGGACATTTCGATTTCCCTTGACTACCTCCTGATTATGATGCTATTGATTTTTGATAAATCAGAGGAATCACGTTCGCTAAAGTGATGGGAGATGTCTAAACGCCAACAAAGTGCAATGGCATACACTCATTTTTATTCCCAGATTGAGGTGAGAATTCCCAAAGAGCGCTTTACTTTCTTAACCAGAACCCTCTGAACTTAACCCCGCTTAACAAGTAGAATTGATGACGATTTCACTGATGTGTACCGAAGAACTTGATTCATTCTACTACGTTATCCGCATTCCGAGATTCTCGGACTTGGAATAATCTATGGAGGAGAGGCGAGGGCCTTCTAATCCCTCCATTGTTGTACTATTTCCTCAAATAAGATTTATTTGTCAGGAAGAAAAATAGAGAATCTTAAAAAGAGCGGTGAAGAACTGCCCCAAAGTTAAATAAAGAAATCCCCCTAACGATTACAAAGAGCCCACGTACATTCATGGGCCAATTTCCAGAAGCTTAGTCGTTTCGTCTATTTGATATAAAATATATTTCCTAAAAAGAACGCAATTATGCCGACGCCGAGAAACTTTTTAATCTTCAATATCCTGCGCTGTGCAAGCTATATCGCATTTTCAATAGTGGTGCAGTTTGACAAAGAATCAACAATTTACGAAAACATAAAACCATTCCATTTATCAAAATCACGAAGAGAGAAAAAAGCAGCTTTTTAGATCAGTTAGTCGAACTCAGTAGTCGAAGCTTGAATGCCGAATTTATTAATTTTGATGGACGGATGGAAGTATAATGCCTACAGTAGCTCCAAGGCAGTTCCACTTTTACCGTGCTGGACTATTTCGATTGACCTTCGTTTCGAACTCTCGTGACCATTGTCACTAAAGCTGTCCAGACTAAAGCGTACCAATTATCCTTCAATACACATACCAAGTAGCCCGTCCATCTGGAATCACGATAAACGACGATGTCTAGACAATTTTATATCAAACTCACATTAGTACAAATCGACTGTCAGAATTTCCAAGAAAAGAACGAATAGAATTGTCCCCATTTTAATGGGGTAACGTGCACCGTCTGTTCTCCAGATCTGCACAAAGACTTTCCAAAGTTCTGCGATCGCTTCTATACTACATCAACTATGGGGAAACAGTCGGCAAAAAAAAAGAAGGCGGCATTGCCCAAAAAGCGTGCTGTCGAAAAAGAGAATGAAGTCTCCTCGTATAAACAAAACCCATACGTGAAAACCCCGTTGTACGATCTCTTGCATGTGTTCGAAAGAGCACCTGACCAGTGGGCCGCCAGATACATATTGATATTGAGTGCTATCTTGCTAAGAAGTGCTGTTGGACTTGGGCCTTGGTCAGGAAAAGGTGAAAAGCCTATTAATGGAGACTTCGAGGCACAGAGACACTGGATGGAGATCACGACTCATCTTCCAATCAACAAATGGTACTTCTACGACTTACAGTACTGGGGTCTTGACTATCCGCCAATTACTGCCTACCACCTGTGGCTTTGCGGAAAAATTGGTAACTTGATCGACAGCTCGTGGTTTGAGCTCGACAAGTCTAGAGGAATTGAGACACCTGCAATAAAGACGTTCATGAGATATACAAGCTTGGTCAGTGAGCTCACCGTGCTTTTCCCGGCTACTCTTCAATTGGTGTCCTTACTCGGCGGAAAAAAGCTTAGACTTGGAAGAATGCATCAAATCGTCGTGATTGCCGTTCTCCTCATGCAGCCAGCATTGGTATTGATTGATCATGGCCACTTCCAATTCAATTCCGTCATGCTTGGGTTCTTCTTATTTTCGGTATCGGAGTTGCTTAAAGACAACTTGATGATGGCGTCTGTATGGTTTGTTGCCTCCATCATGTTTAAACAAATGGCACTTTATTACAGCCCGTTCATTTTCTTCTACATCTTATCCAAACTATTCAAGCCTCAATCGAAGCTTTCCAAAACGATTGCGACATTCGACGTTCCTAAACTTGTTGCTGTTGGAGCGACAGTGGTTATTTCGGTGATAGCAGCTCTCTTTCCGTTTTTCGTGGCTGCCCAAGATGTGACAGAATTGGAGAAGCTAGTCAGACAGATTGTGACCAGAATGTTCCCATTTGAGCGTGGCCTTTTTGAAGACAAGGTTGCCAATTTCTGGTGCGTGACGAACGTCTTATTCAAGTACCGGGAGCATTTTAGTCCGGAACAACTCAAGGTCTTCTCACTCGCCTTGACTGTCTTGTCAATTCTCCCGGCGTGTTTGATAACATTTTGGAAAAATATCACCCGCAAGTCAACTCCACCCACATTGTTGATCTACGGCTTCAGTGCTACAGCTTGGGGCTTTTACCTCTTTTCCTTTCAAGTGCACGAAAAGACTGTCTTGGTTCCGTTGATTCCATCCACATTCTTGTTGCTTCTGACTGATCCAAACATGGTGGGTATAATTCAGTGGATCAATAACATATCTTGCTTCAGCATGTACCCACTTTTGAAGAAGGACGGCTTGGTTTTGCAATACTTCACCTTGACGCTTCTCATCAATTGGCTAGTTGGAGGCTTTAGCAGGCCAGGTAAAGGCTTGTTGTGGCCAGCAACACTGCCCACCATCATGAAGCTTGTTGTGATCGCATCCTATATTGCAACAGTGGGATTTCATGCCGTTGACTATTTCCTTGACCCGCCAGCAAGTCTTCCAGACTTGTGGGTTATTATCAACTGTGTGCTCTCCTTCGGATGCTTTTCTTTCTTCTTCCTTTGGTTGAATTACAGTTTGTTGAAGCTCTAGACTATCTACACACTGGCAACACAGCATGTTCCTTGAGCTGCTTATCAGAAGAGAGTATACCCCAGTGACCCTCCCAAGCATTGTCGCTAAGCTCGGTTTCTGGCCACCAGGAATGGTCGAAGGCCTCATGATAGTACCAGTTGTACTTTCCACGGGTGCGATTGCCAGCATCGCACAACCATGAACGCATAAAATGATTGGATGCATCCAAGGTTGCCAAAGCAAGATCCTGAGACCCTCCATAAGAGGGCCAGCCGACCTCAGAGATGATTATCCTGGTGGTCAGAGGGACGAGCGGCTCGATGTGCTGCTCAATGAGCTGAAGTATCCAGTCGGTGGCCAGTTCCACCGGTATTCCCTCACGAAATGGATTGATGTTGACTCCAATGAAGTCACATTCACGGGCCACTTTAGCAGAAATGGCACCGGCAGCCTCGCTGGTTCCCACCGGGATGTTCTTGCCGATCTCTTTGATATAATCTTTCAAACTCCTGATGTAATGAATCTGATGGTCTTCCAGGATATCACCGCGGTAATTGACCTCGTCGCCGACAAAAATACTCTCTATGCTTTTTTCTGGAAAGTCTGCCACGAGTTTTTTGATAGTCATCAACTCAATATGATTTTTGGTCTCATCTGGGCTGAGCCAAAGCCCCAAGGAAACACGCAACGGCAGTTTCGTGCTGGCAATGCTACTGAGAAGATATCGTGCTTGATCGCAGGCTGAACTGTAGGTACGGACTCTGGATGTTAATTTCGAAAGGAGAAGCACGTCATTTTCGGCCTCCTCTTGTGAAAAACTGCAAGTTGAAAGCCCAATTGGTGAATAGTTGATTCCATCAAAATGTGGGGTGAATTGACTGTCAAGAAATGCCAGAAAGATCCCGCTCGACATATTCTGAGAAGCAGTCGAGAAGCCATATTTACTGTTCAATACTTCAAGGAGGCCAACACGGGTATTAGGTGACGTTATGGTGAAGAAGTTCTTCGTAGAGAAGACACTACCTATTATAGCGAAGACAGTTGCTGGGACAAGACATCCTGCGCTAAGGATGAGAAATACCCAGAGCAAAATCCGTGGACTTTTCTCTCTCCTCGTTACAACAAGCTCAACCAGGCTCTTGTCGTCAAAATCATCCAGCTTACTGTGACCAAGGTGTGCGTCAACACGAGTCAATTGCTGGTCAAATGGAGAGTCATCGCTATTTGCTGAGACTTCGTGTAACGGCTTGAACACCACTGTTCCGGACGACAGCTGCTTTCGAAGCTCAGCCAAATCTTTGATCGCACTGGAGTGGTCTGTTTCAGCAGAACCTGGACCGGACACCTCTTCAAGCTCGCCATTTTCCTCGACCACTGGTATCAGCGGCTGCTGTCCCACAGGGTTTGGGGAGTTCAACATCTCTGCGTTTGTACCGATATTCTGTGCTGAAGAGGGCAGAGAGGACATTTTAAGAGTAGCATTAAAAGAAGGCGACAGATTGAGGTAACCGATTTTCTGGAGTGCTTTCCCGTTCTTCAACTGCTGAAGAGCAAGGTCTCTCAACTCGGAGTCAGTTTGTGGGGACTCGGAGTCAGTCTGTGGGCTTTGCTCGTGAGGGACAGAATCAGAATTGGAGGGACGCTGTTTCTGACAATTCTCAACTACAGTGGGGCCCTCTGTCAGTAGCGTCGCTTCCAGCCCATGAAGGTCCGCTGTCGGTTGCTGTAACATGGGCAGAGATGAGAGATGGTGAAATGTGATAGAAACAGAATGGCTGCAAAACACAAGGCTGGGACAGTGGCTGCAGGAAGCAAGAATCAAAGGGATCGCGTGGTGATCCCGGAACAATCGGATGAATATACATTCCAGGAATATAATGTAGACAGGAGCCGGCCCAAGAGATTTGCGGTCTAAAAATGCAGCTGGCAAACTCGGGATCGGGGCCTGAGGGTAGTAGCGAACTAAAACTGTAGATGTGCGGGTATATGTCAACAAGCTCAGCACTTGCAAAAACCAACCATAATATTGCCGAAAAAGGCCGCGGTGGAGCTCAAGCAGCCCTCGCCTGTAGAAGGACAGCAGGCATCACAGGCGCCAAAGCAGATGAAATAGTCCTGGCAGAATTCCGTGCACTCGTTGGTCTCTCTGTGATAACCAGACCACGTCTCTGAGACTGTTTGCATCGATGGTCTGGCGTCGGTGCCCATGGGAGATTGAGGCTCAGGCTCCACGGCTATGGGCTTGTCTTCATAGACGTGTGAAGAAGCCAGAGGCTCCTCGTTGTTCAGGAAAGGCGATTGCTTCTGGTCTGAGTCCGAGTCTGTAGAGTCGTGAGACATGGTATAGACAAGGGAAGGCCGCTGGCGGGCACGGGGGATCAGGCAGAACTAGTGTTGAAAAGAAGTAGTACAGCGAATCGGTAGTCTTTGTTTCAAGCAAAAATCTAGCATCGGTGCGTGCATATATCCTTGAATCAAGTGTCCCTCTGAGCTAGGAGGCCCTTCGCGATGCACTAAAAAAAGGCTCATTACCACCGCGGGGATGGATCTCTTTGACAAGAAAATCCAGCTCCTCCAGCTCTACTACCCCCAGTACTCCGCTGCTGTGCTCACAGAGATCTTGCGTGGTTGTCATGGCGATGTTGCCCAGGCCCGTCTGCTCATTGACGGCCCAGCAAAGCTGACGGCTCCCATGCAGCGCACCCTTCCTGTGAAGCGCAAAGATGAGTTTGAGCCCCAGCCCCAAAAGCGAGCACGCCCAGGAAATGGCGCTGGAAACACCGCCAGAGCCTCCATCACCCTCAACACTCCAGAAGACGTGGCACAGCATTTGGGCCGCTACGCGCTGCTCCATCCGAATTTTTTTCCCAAGGAGCTTGCCGATGGCTTGCTTGAGGAATTGGCAGCGTCCAAGGAAAAATTCCGCCCCCGCCAATTCTACCTTTTTGGCACCCTCTGTCAGCTGAATGTGCTGGTGGCGCCGTTTGCAATCCGCGACAGCGAGCGTCCTCCCTTGGTGTACGATGGACTCGCGGTGGGGGGCTCAGCTGGGGCCCATGAATACTCGCGCCGGTTTGATCTTGCTGCGAAAAAGTTAGAGCACTGGATCAACGAGACGGTGATTCCCCTGGCGCCCCGGCTTCCGTTTCAGCGAAAGGACAAATGGAAAGCGGGTTTTTGCGTGGCTAACATGTACGAGAAACTCAGCAACCACTTGGACTGGCACTCGGACCGCCTCTCCAGTATTGGTCCCCACAACTTCATAGCGCTGGTGCTGCTTGGGCTGACGCGCGTATTCAAGCTTCGCTCCACCCACACTGCTGGGCCTGTCTACCTGGTGCCGCTCCCGCACAACAGCGTTTTTCTAATGCGACCGGGGTGCCAGGAGGAGTACAAGCACACTTTGGGGGCCATGACGAAACTGGTGCTGGTTCACCCGGTCGTGGGCACCCTTCGATTCAGTCTTACGTTTCGCCACTATCCGACGGATTTTATTCGAAACTTGCCCAAGTGCCGCTGTGATATTCCCATGCTTCTACGGCGAGCGTTCAAGAGCAAGGAAACCAGGAGCATGTACTTTTGGCTGTGTGAAAACGTGTACCAGAACAAGGACTGCGGGGCGTTTGAGTGGGCGAACTTCGATAATTGGGACGGTCATTTTGTAGCGGCTTCGCAGGCCGAGGCCTCTCGATGGTTAGCGCCGGAGTAGGTAAGGTGGTGCGAGGTGAACAATGTAGCTAACGCATGGAGCAAAAATAGTTGGATAAAAAGAGATTGAAGAAGAAAAAAAGGAACTATCAAATTGATGCACGATCCAATTGCGTCAATACCGCTCGTGGGTGTTGTGGATATGTTGGCTTTGAAAGAGACAGCAGGATGCGTTTTGATTAAAGTCTGATTATTGTTGCAACGAGAGATGAGATACTTTTGTGCCCTGACCTGGCTGTGTTAATGTCTTTTACTTCTTTGACATCCCTGAAAGCAGAACACATCAAGACTACCACGTTCCGCATTCAATTATTTTTGGCTCGTTTGAGACTTATTTCATCTGGGCAGTCTTAAGTCCGGTGAAGTTTTAGTGTCGTATCTATTTTGACTGATTTGTCTATATTTACAATGAAAATGTTGCTCTGTGACAAGCACAATTCCAGAGGACATGTAGGAGACCCTTCTCTAATCAAGGATTTCGGCACCGAGAGAACATCCGTCATTTTCTCCAAACTTCAGTAAACTCCCCTTGAGCTTGGCCTCTCGCTTGCACAACTTGATGGTAGAAGACGCCAATATTAAAAAACTTCAAACTGGAAATGGGTGCAAAAAAGTAACGACAACTGCAGGACTCGAACCTGCGCGGGCAAAGCCCAAAAGATTTCTAATCTTTCTCCTTAACCACTCGGACAAGTTGCCTTCTGATGTAGGAAACCACTCTTACTGTAATGATAACTCCATGCCGAAATGCTTTCAGCTTCAATTCCAAAACTGATAAGTGCACGAAAGATTTCATGTCTTTTTGATATAATGTGCAGAGTTTGAGCTACCCAAACCCAAAATGAGTGAATTAGCGAATAGGACTATATTGAGACGTCCTTCGAAGCCCAAAACTCGACCATGGGTAGCTGCAAATACTGCTGATACACTGACCTAATTTTGAATTATTCGACCTTGTACTCATAGAGGTGTGGCGCTTTTAACCATTCCATTTTGCTTCTAGTGGTGCGGGCGCTCTAAGCGCAGTACTATCGATAGCACTGATACTCAACTATTCCCTGGAAGATAGCTCATGAGTTTGTACCATTGTCTGAATTGCCAGACGCCCATTAAACTAGATGACACACTCAATAATCTTTCGAGAGCCCAAACAGACCTCATAATTAAGAAGGCCACCCAGGCCCCCAAGGTTCCCTTGGCTTCACCATCCAAGTTCATTCCCCAGGACAGGCTCAATTTGCTCGAGGAGGCTATCAATGAGTCTGGTGATGCTACACACTATAGCAATGAAAGTAACTTGACTCAGGAAAAACCTCTGTCGTACGACTCGAAGCACTCATATGTCTACGTTCATGATCACGAGGAGGACCCAGGTATGGAGAAAGAACACCCCTCTTCAACTACCACCGAGCAGGAGGAGCAGCTTCCAGACTTCTCCCGTATAAAGTCCTTAGGACTAGTTTTCGACATTTTGTCTCACAACCAAGATGTCAGCCATCCCATGAGCGCAGAGTGTGCCCAGCTTCTTATCAACAACTACAAATTTAAGTTTGACCAGAGTCAGCGGGAGAAGGAGTACTACATTTCCTTTTTGAAAAAACTTCGAGAGAGGGAACGCAACTTTTCGACAACAACAGAGGCGGATACAGATGCAAAGTTGGCTGAGACCGCCCATGAATTGGAGCTGCTACATGCCCTTGAACAGAGCAAGCTTGAAGAGCTCGAGGGCCTCGAGAAAACGCACGGAGACTTGCAAAGTCAGCTCCGTGAGCTAGACGAAGAGCTTCATACCCTTAATACTGAGCGTCTCGACGAAGTCCTCCTGCTCAAGAACACACTCACCATGGACCTATCGCAGAAGCAGAGTCACCTTGACCACATGAAAGCCTTGTACCAAAAGCAGCTCGATCATTTGGACTCGCTACGCACGCTCAACATCTTCAATCGCTTATTTCAAATTCTGTTTGAAGGCGAAGAGTCCTATGGCAGGATCAATGGGTTCAGGCTTGGATACAAGGTTCCATGGCCGGAAGTCAATGCTGCGCTTGGCCAGGTTGCACATCTACTCACATTCTTCATGAAAAGACTAGATCTTCGAGTCGACGGCTACAAGATTGTCGCCATGGGCTCAAAGTCCTACCTAGTGAAGACGACCAAGCACACCACCGAAGAAGGCAACAGCCGCAGCTCGTCCATTCTTCAATTGCACTCAACAAACGAATTCACACTCGGCAAGCTTTTTAATTTCAACAAGCTCGATGTCTCGATGATTGCCTTGCTAGACATAGCCAGCCAGGTGGAAGCCAAGGTCATCGAGCTTGATGAGGAGTTTGAGCTCCCCTACCCAATTGCGCCCAATCACGACAAGATCGGAGGCAAAAGCATTCGTGTGACGCTGAGCAACCGCTGGACGGAAGCTTGCCGTTTTTTACTCACCGATTTGGCCTGGATGCTCACCTTTGTCAGTGCTCGAGCCGAGCTGTCTAACAAGTAGATTGCATAGGAGGCGCGTCACAGATAAATACCACTTTTCTTCTGTCATGAACGACCCGTGGCACTTTTTGCCGTGTAATTACAACTCTTCTGAACTCTCCAGCATGTATCAACACTTTGCGGGGATTGAACTACCCAGCACGCCCCGCCAGGTGACGCCTCAGATAATACAGCTTCCTTCTACTGAGCCCAGGACAGTCGAACTGTCAGGCTCCAACAAGCTTTACGAGATGGTTCCCCAGATTCCTCCTCTGCTGCCTTTCCACATATCGGAAAGGACCTCGCCTTTAAAGCCAGCGGTGCCTCTGGTGTCTCTTGTGCCCCTATCGGAAACCAAGGAAACGCAGCTACTCACTCCGAAACAAATAACGCAAAAGCCTTCAGCCAGTGGCGGAGTCTTGCAGAATGACGGCTCCGAAACAGAGCCAAATGCAAAGAGGGAGAGGGAGCCTAAGCCCATAATTCCTCCGGAACGAATTTCCCAAAGAAACAAGACTCAGCCAAAACGCGACACTAATCGCGACGCAGGTACCCATTGGTCTGAGGGCCAGGTTCTTTCGCCAATTAAGCCCGGTAACGTAAATGAAGTTCTTCCAAGCGACGCATCCAGCCGACGTCTCTATCGATACCTCAAACCAAACGAAAAGGCAGCAGCTGAGCTGAATTCTTTGCGGTGCTATTCGCAGGCGGTTGCAAAAAAGCACCGAAATCTGCCAAACGTTAGTGCGCCGAGCACCGCGGGTTTTCTGCCATCCAAAAATACACAAAATCATCCTCCGAAAGATTACTACGGATGCTGGACATGTCGTGTCCGCCATTGCCTGTGCCCTGCAGATGGGAAACCATGTCTGACGTGTATCCGCTACGGCTACGATTGTGACAACTCTCCATCTCGTCCATCTTACATCAAGTGTGCTAGGAAGAGGAAAGAGCGCATCCGCTACCTCCAGAAAATGCGGCACCAGTGAGAGCCCGAATTTCGAGGTGGGCTCTGCCCTCTCCCGCTGACCTGCACATACCTCGTTGAGACTAACTCGCAACACGCTCAACCCTGGGCGGCCATTTATTCCGACTCTACAAGCTCTTCCTGCTGCTACCTCCATCGCCCCGCCATGAGATCGTGCATTTGGTCTACTCTTGTCGCCACTTTTTTGGTGGCGTGTGCGCAGGCTTTCTACTTGCCGGGCGTGGCCCCGACAAACTACGCCGAAGGTGACCGCATCGAGTTGTTTGTCAACCATTTGACGCCGGCCATGACCCATATGACCCCGACGGGCCACCGGGAAAAGGCAAAAACTCAGATATACTCCTACGACTATTACTATCCAAAATTTCAGTTTTGCCAGCCCCAGGGCGGGCCCAAGAAACAGCTGGAATCCTTGGGCGCTATCATCTTTGGCGACAGAATCTTCAATTCGCCCTTTGAGCTTCTGATGTTGAAGAACGAACAGTGCAAAACTTTGTGTACATCCAAGTATTCCAAAACAGACGCAGCTTTTGTCAGCAGAAACATTCGTGCCCAGTACAACTACAACTGGATCATTGACGGCTTGCCAGCCGCTCGTAAAGTCAAGGACAGACGTACCAGCACGGAATTTTACTCCTCGGGCTTCCCAATTGGTCTGGTTGACGAGAGCAACAAATCTCAGTTGTACAACCATTTCAGGATCATTCTTGAATACCACAAGAGAGCAGAGGGCCAATTCAGGGTAGTTGGCGTAACTGTGGTGCCACAATCATTGGACAGAAGCAAGCTTGACGTTTCCAAAGCTTCGGCTGAAGAGCTATGTAACGAGAATTTGCCCCCTGTTTTGATGTCCAAGGACAATGAGAAGAGCGTCTTTTTCAGTTACTCTGTGGATTTTGTCGAATCCTCCACCTCTTGGGCCACAAGATGGGACAAGTACTTGCACATTTACGACCCCAAGATCCAATGGGTTTCCTTGATCAACTTTTCTTTGGTCGTGATTATTTTGAGTGTTATCATGGCTCATATCTTGGTAACCACTTTGAAGAACGACATCGTGAAGTACAATGAAGTTAACTTGGACGACGACGTTGCTCATGATAGCGGTTGGAAGTTGGTATATGGTGATGTGTTCAGATCGCCTTCCAACAGAATGCTTTTATCCGTGCTCGTCGGAAGTGGCGCCCAGTTATTCTGCATGACCTTGGTTACAATCGTATTCGCCCTCTTTGGCTTGTTGTCACCTTCCAACAGAGGCTCTTTGTCGACATTCATGTTCATTCTTTTCATCTTTTTCAGTATCATCTCGTCCTACGTGAGTGGCTACCTCTACAGGTTCTTCGGCGGTGAAAATTGGAAGGTAAACATGTTGATGACACCAACTCTCGTGCCTGGCATTTTGTTCGGCGTTATCATTTTCTTGAATTTCTTCTTGATCAATGCAGGCTCCTCGGGGGCTATTCCTGCTGGAACTATGCTCGCAATGGTTCTCATATGGTTTGCAATTTCATTGCCATTGTCAGTTGTTGGCTCGATTCTCCAGTCCAAGAGACCAACCCTCCTGGTCCCTGTCAGAACCAATCAAATCCCAAGACAAGTACCTCAGCAGCCATGGTATTTGAAGACTGTCCCAGGTATGATAATGTCGGGCCTATTCCCATTCGGATCGATTGCCGTTGAGTTTTACTTCATCTTCTCGAGCATTTGGTTCAACATGATCTTCTACATGTTCGGTTTCTTATTCTTTTGCTTCATCTTGATGATCTTGACCACTGGCCTTATCACATTGTTATTCGTTTACTATACTTTGTGCAGCGAGAATTACAAATGGCAATGGAAAGCATTGTTCATTGGCGGTGGATGCTCCATCTATGTTTTCCTCCATTCCTTGTTCTTTGTTAGGGGAGCATTGAAAGATTTTACCTCCATGGTCTTGTACTTTGGCTACACCGCGATCATGTCTATACTAGTCTTTTTGGTTTGTGGCTCCGTGGGATTCATCTGCGCCTTGTTTTTTGTGAGAAGAATCTACTCGCAGATCAAAATCGACTAAACTCGAATGTGCTTGTTAAGATAACTAATTGCGCAATTTACTAGCATATATTTAGCTCCGAACAATTCTTGTAAAAAGAATGAAACTATGCATTATATGTAGATCAGAACCACCCATCCAAATCCTCTCTCTGAATAAAAGAGGAGATGGTGTCAGACACTTCACGTTTCCAAGCATTGAAATTACCAGCTCTGGAGTTGAGAGCATCTCCGGTAGGTGGGCCAGGGACATTGTTGAACTGAAGTTTGTGATGATCAATCTTGCTGAGAATAAGAGTTAACGAAGTCAGGCCCAAACCACTCACATTGAGAGGCTCCGCTGAAGCAGACGATGGACTCAAGTTGGAAAACTTGCTGGAGTTCAACGAGTTTCTAGCATTCGTGATTGCATTTAGATTGTTGTTCACATTACTTACCAACAAGTTGTATGCAATTGAAAGATCGCTCATAATCTTGACAGATCGTGTGTAGAGTTCACTATCAGTGGCATATCTCATCAACGGATCAACAAGAAGTTTGCAAGCTTTTATGAGCTTAAATGACTGGCCGTAACTGAGGTTGAAGAAAGGACCAATAAGATCTGCAGCACTGGTCATAGACTTGTTATTTGAGTAAATTGTGGAAATGTAATTGTCGAAGTTCAAGAGTGATTGTGTAAGTTTCTTGAGAAGACGACTAATCTTGAGCTGAAAATCATAAAGCATATCGTGAACACTTTCGTCGCCATGGTTAGGGCCAGCCGCCGACGGGTGGGTCTCAAAAAATCTCATCACCTCTAGTAAGTTATCGTAAAGCTCATACTTGTCTTTGATTAAGGACACGAAAAGGGACGCAAAATTTGGCACCATTGAATTAGTAGGATTTGTTGGTGAAGTCTTCACACACCACGATTCTCTGTATCGGGGCTTGGGAACAGCAGACAACACAGACTCTCCTCTCAGAATGACGAGGTCATTGATAACCATGGAAGCTTGCACGTTGTAGTAAAACGGCAGCAGGGTAGCCTCCTTGGGCATCAACATTGCTATATTACGCATGAACAAGTCGAAGTTATTTGGAAGAATCAGCAGCGAGCCAAAACTGAGGCTATATGTGTTGTCAATAATATACAAGCACATGTAGAGCCTAGGCAAGTAAAGCTGTACGTCATCGGGGTTGAGGCGAGTACTTGCTGGATCCCTCACGAGAGAAGCGAAGTTTTCGATGAGTTTGAAGTCATTGAAAACGGAGGCTGTCATGGCAATGCCCAAAGAATACACATCACCATTGATCAAGATGGTGTAATTGATGAGCACCAATGTCGAAAAGAAAACGATCAAAATATCGTCGTTGACCATGATGCCATTGTGATTAAATGGGTAGATGGACATAACACTCCGAAGCAACGCAATCAGGTGGCTTAAGGGCACATGCTGGTAATATAGCATGTTGTTGATTGCATTGTTGAAAAGCTCGACAACCAAAGATGTGTGTGGGGAAGGATCGGCAAGTAACGCATTGGTTATTCTGACAATAAGTGGCTGGGAGAATGGGAGCACCGAGAAGTTGGCGTGAAACTTGGTATAGTACATGTTGAGGTTGTGCTCCAAAGAACGAAAAGGAATGGTGTTCAGCCCGTCAGAAACGCCCTGATATCCGTTATGACCATTATTGCTGAATTGATTTGCAGGGAAACCAGAATTGGTATGTTGAAAAGGTTGTGGTTGCGTGGGATGGCTGCTGTTGAGGTCAAGCAGTCTGTTTAGTTTACCGTTGAGCGACAGCATGGAAGACACGGAATTCCTGGGAGATAGACTTGCAGAGTAAGCTCTCGATCTTGAGGAATAATAGTCATCGTCTGAGTCGGAAACAGCCATTTCCATGCTATTCGAGGATTTGAGGGAGGAAAAACGAGGTCTGGAGCCGGAAGTCAGAATTGAACTGATAGAGTCCACTGAAGAGCGCCGCAGATTGGGGCTCAGGCTGTTTCGCAGGTTGGGCGAGGAATTATCCAGACCGTGAGCACTGGTCTTGGGCATTTCGTAGGGGACCGTCCAGAAAGGACCTCTGATCCTTGAGTCTTTCGATTCCGCACCAATGCTTCCGTGCGGGCTAAGCGGCGTCGATGTACCAGGAGGCACTTTCTGTACTGGGACTGAAAGCTTGACGGGTTGCTTCGATGGCTGAGGTCCGAGAAGTGGAGGGAGTATGATGGGAGATGACGATGACTTTCCATTAGAGAATGTCAGGCGATGCAATTGCGGCTTGGTCGGAAGCAGCAGTTTTGAGGAGATCGAGGAGACTGATCCAGAGCGCTGTTCCGAGCTGGGGGGCGAGTCTGTTGAAACAGAGTTCGCCGTCGAGTCTGGGCGAGAATTATCCACCGACTTCAGGCGAGGTCTTCCCTCAAGCTTCAAAACCGAGGTGTGATGCGTGTTGGGGTATTCCGAGGACAGGTCGTCCATTTTGTCGACCAAGTCACGAATGTAGCCCTTGGAGGGCCCACGTTTCAAGGGAATACGAGAAAAGGTGCAATTGTCAGCGTTTTTCAGGCAATTGGAACACATCTTGGTGACCTTCTGGAGCGTTTGCAGATACTCGGCATCACAGCGGATTTTCTTCCGTCGACAAGGGTCACAGGCTCTGGAGACTTTGGAGCGTTTGCGTGGGAGGGATTCCCGGATAAATGTGTCCTCGTCATTCATCGCCAGTGGGTGGGTGAATCAGACCAATAGGAAAAGTGGGCAATGGATAAAACGGGCCAGGGAGATTGCTTTCGCAGGATTAATATTGAAACAAGAAACCACGAGTCAAGAAAAAGGAGGTGGTCTGGGGAAAATGCAAGGCAGATGAGAAAATATGGGGTAGTTCGGGAGAAAAAGCGAGAAGATTTGGACGGATTTACATTTTCTCCGTTACACGGCACCGTGCAGGCTAGGGTTCGTAAATTATGGGGAGGGTGGAGTGGTGTAGCGCGGGGAGTGCCAAGTTTCTGCAGTGCCTTCCGCTGGCGAGGCTCACGTGCGAGGGCTCTAGAGACTCCAGAGGGCCATTTTACCATCAGATTAAAGAAGATGAAGAGGCCTGAATTGTGGGTGCACCTTCAAGATGTTTGCTACTCTGCGAATGTATGAGGGGAAACGCACCGAGGGACGAAGATCGAAGAGAGACTCGCTAATCACGTGAGCGAGCTGTTTCTCCGGGGAAAGTGCCCGGGCGGCGCTTGTCGGGAGTTTTTCCTGAACGTCAAACGCGGTGCACGAGAGGTGATATCACATCTCAAATGAGCAAGAAGGAACGCAAATAAATGGGAGTTTTTCCGAACTCCCCCACGCCCGACGCACCGACGTTAATGGCAGGTAAGGCATTTCCCAATGGCGCTGGGGCGTTTGGGAGTCGGGCGTTTTCGAGTCGCACTGAGATCTGTATATTGCGCCGGATAAATCAGCCGGGCGACAGTGCGGCCCTACCCCATACTTTGCGACGGCTTTTTTTGGTGGGGGACCCAGTGAGGGTTACATTTTTCCGGGTGTTATGCTGCTGGGGCTCAACTTGGTCACGCACTGGAACCATCACAAGCACTACGTATGGTATGTTTCGGGGAAAAACGGGTTTGGAGTTTATCTGGCCCTCCTTCTCAGGTCTCAGCACTGCCCCTCAGACCTGCCAATAGGGGTTCGGACAAAAGGGTCACCACCTCAAATTTCCTCCGGGTTTGAGCCTCATGATATTAAGCCGTGCCGCATACATTCATGGCAGCGGCTCACCGCCCCACCTTGAACCTAGAAAATGCAACCCTGCGGGAGGAAGCTTGCTGCCGGGCCATTTTAGGCGGTTGCTGGAAAAACTCCGTGATTCCTCTCCCCCGGAACAACTATGACTTAGCTCTCTTTGCTATCTCTATAGATGGTTTAGGAATGGGAACCCAAGAGAGTTGGGTTTTTTTCCCGGATAAAGTGGTAAGGTTGGGGTATTGGGGATTTCGGAACTTCCGAAATTTAATCTTCGAGAAGGGACGTGTGACATGGGGGCGTTTCACTGGCACGCAAAATCTTCGGAACATCCAGCTGCGGCATTCCCTATTTGGCGCACGGGCTCGCACTAGGGCAACCCTACCGCCCCTAAAATCGTTCACTAAGGATTTTTGAAATCTCTTCAATTCACCTCTTCGGGAATGCCACCCACCTTGGCTTCCTTAGGTTGTCGTTTTTGGAAGGGCGGCTCATCTCAAGCCAAAGAAGCACTGGTGGGAAGATGACTGATGGCTGGCGCTGTAAAGCCCATGTATTGATGATAATTTCAAATAGACGTTGACTCTAAATGTTCTGGATTGGGGAAGTTCCTCGGAGTTTTTGGCGGTCGATCCACTCAGTTGCGTGCCCAGCTAAAGAATTACCAGATGTAGATTACCAAATGTAGATAACCAAAAGTTTTGCTGTCTTTTGAGGCGATTTTCTCCATCCCGTAAGTCAAATTTTTGTTCGGCTGTCCAAAACAGGATAGCAGGCGATTGGAACGCATGGAAGTTTTATCTGTTTTGCAGCCATTCACTGAACGCCACGCCTAAAGGAATTGCACTTCTATCGAGCTTTCCCTCATTTCATGCTTTTACGAAACGGAATAAGAAAAATAATTCACCTGCTGCCGATCATCTGGACAATTTAGCCTTGGTCGTCACTCTTCACCAGGCTCCCAGGGCTGTGCGCACTCCATCTCGGTTATCTTTGATGATCTCAAGCAACGTCTATGGTGCAGCTACCGAAACACAGAAGCTTGATATTGCCTATTGTCATAGTCATATGCTTTGCCTACTATAACTACGCAGCAGCATACGTTGTCGCATATAAGGAAATTTACAAGCATCGCTCCAAGGCAGGCGCCGTGGTGATTTGGGTCTTCCAGGGCCTACTACAGATCGAGTTGTTCATTACATGGCTGGTGATCCTTATACGTGGGCCAGGATCGAGTCCGAAAATTTCGCTTTTTGATATATACGATTCAAAAGACCCTGATCTTCTGCCCGTGCCCGATATCTTCATATCTGATGCAAGTGGATATCCATACTGGTGCTCGGTGTGCAACTCCATCAAGCCCAAGCGCTCTATGCATATCAAGGGCCTAGATCGGTGCGTCCCACGTCTCGATCATAAATGCTTCTGGATTGGTACAAGCATCGGAAGAGACAACTTGATGCTATTTATTCAGTTTCTCGCACAATTCGGTAGCTTGTTCATCATAGCACTAGTATCTGCCGCTGTCACCATGAGAACAGCTTACGACCGTGATACCTCGAATCTACCGCATTACATCGTCATATTTGCATGCTCTGTGTTTTGGCTCCCGATGATTTTGGCGCTTGTGCTCCAACAGACTGCTTTTGCATTCACCAATAGAACAACGATCGACAACATCAACATGAAACAAGCAAGAAAGTATAACGAGTGGAAGAAGGGTGACGAGAGCTCCTTGCCCTCTTGTCTTCGAAATCGCTACCAGAGAGAGGAAACAGGTATAAGATATGTCAATTGCAAAACCAAAGACTCGAGAGTCGTGGTGCCTTTCTCGCTAGTTGATCATCCCTACTCAGAGGGTTTTAAAAGGAACATGACCAGAATAGTCTATGGGGAGAGTGACGAATCTCTCTTCTGGTCCGCTCTTTTATACATTCTCATTCCATTGGCACCTTTGCTTTTGAAGAAACGGGTGGCGGACGTCGAGACGTATGATAACGCATCAGAGCCATTCAGCAAAAGGTTCATCGATCTCATCGATTTGAAGATCTCGAACGGCGAGTGTAGCACACCGCTGTATCTTAACAAAGGCGAGCCTGCCGAATCATCCTAGACATAAAACAACCGTCCATTCACGGACCAAATCCATGAAACAAATGTCGTCGCCCTCGGAGCGACGCTGCCACACTTCAAACAAAATCTGCTTTGATCTCCAGTAGTTGTGCTTTCTAAACAAGCTGTGACTCCATAAGCTGCGACAACGCTGCTGCAATTTGGGGTTCTTCTGAATGTCTATATCACATCCACATACTAACAAGGGCCAGAATGAGGGCGAAAAGAAGAATGGAAGCTTCTTCCTCTGCAGCTCCTCTGAGATTTGGATAAGTCTTTCCATTGAGTCCATGCATGCTTCGATATATGCTTGTGTGGTAGCAAGACTACTCCCAGGGATCAACCTTTTGAAGTATACTTTAAGTGCATGATACACCCCCATGACGTTGTTGTAAAGACCCTCATGGAACAAAGAGTAGAACGACTTCGTTGCTGTATTTGTGATCGCATCATATTCGTTGTCATAGAGCTTCCAGTAGCTTTCCACGTTCCAATTAAGGATCTTGTCCTCAGTATCAGCGCATACTCTAGGATAATTTCTCGGGAAAAATCCTTGAGTTTGAAATACCCTCTTATGATTCGTGAGCTGAACAACCTCGTGCAAAAGTTGAAGCAAAGACTTCGGCAAACCATAGGAAACGTAAACCGATCTGTCACCTATTTCAGGACAGATTGGACTAGAAGTTTGATGCATCATACCGCGTCTCATTGGCTGGTTGCCCTCATTGCTGGAGAGCAGTTTTTGAGAATCGGATTTCTTATTGAAGAAAACGGTGAATGAAAGAGGATTTTTGTCATCTGATGTACCCGCAGCTGCAACCAGAATGTTTTTTGGCCTTTCGTTTCCTTCAAGATTATCACTTTCTTCACTGGTTGAATCGTACAGCTCCACATCTGATAGATTCTTAGACAAGTCGTAGTTTATGTCCAAATCCTGATATCGTTGTTTCCGATCCTTCTCTGAAATTTCGTAGTTAAACAATGTCACAGCCTGGGTGGAATTATAAAAAATCTGTAGGATCTCAAAGACACTTCGAAGATATTTGTCGAGGGTGGTAAGCTTGCGTTCCACTTTTCTTAATCTGCTCTTCACCAAAAAGTCACCAATTGCAAAGATAAGCTCGTAATTTTCATACACTCCGAATAAATCATCGAGATTGATCTGAAGAAGCAAAGCTAGTAACAAACATGTCTCGTAGTTGTCAATCTCCGGGTACAGAGAGTTGTTGTCGTACTCATCCAAGTGGTAGTTCAAAATGTTAATGCCTAACTTCCGCATCTCGATAGCTGCCTTGAGCTCGTCATCCATGTAATAAGTTTTGACATCATTTTTGACGTTTTTCTTTTCATATTCCAGTGACCTTCGAAACGCACTTGTTGCTAGACACATGAACATGATGCCCAAACGCAAATTTTTAAGCAAAAGAGACCTCGGTGTAGAAGTACTGTCTTTGCTAATATAATGCGATCTCCAGTTATTTGACAGTGGGAATTCTTCACAAACAAGCTCAAAGAATATTTGCTTAATTAGCGGAAGCACGTAAGTGTCCCATTGATTTTTTTTGTACACAACTCTGGTGAACGCCATGGACGAAGCATCGAGTTGTTGTGTTGCCGTTGTGAGCAAGGGAGCGACTTCAACGCCGCCTTGAGTAGTGGAGGAATGGCGAAAGTACCTCATCATAACATTCACACTAGGTCGCCAGTCATCTGGATCAATGTTGGGAAAGAAGTTAGGGTACAAAATGTGAAACATACTCTGTTCGGAGAACTCATATTTTGTACCCTTGATGGCCAAGGTTGTGAGCTTGGCTGAATCCAAAAGAGCATAGTGCACGTACGTGTTGTCTGTCTTGGAAAAAATGGAGGTTTCTGGTTCAAGCCTCTCCAGATCGAGTCTTTCCAGGTCTAACCTCTCACCGGTGCTCTTGATGAGCTCATCGAGAGATTCTGAACTGCTGGCTTCAAGAGATTCTGCACTTCTGCTTGCCTCTGCCGTCGTGATAACGGATTCGTTGGTTTCAATAACCGGGGTGTCTCTTGGGGTCTTCACGGGCAGTGCTTGCTTAGGTCGAGGCGTTCTAACGACAGGGATGTCCACTATGGGTTTTCCGGACGCAGAAAACGCTCCAAAAGGGCCCACAAAATATCCGCCCCCAGAACCGATCTTTGTCGATGCATCGTCTAATTGAGACACCACGGAGTTGAGCTTTGCGTATGTCTCGTATTGCATCAGGCTCGGAAAGTAGACAAGTTCAACGTTACGCCGCAGCAGAAGTCTCTCCTTGTCTAAAGACGGCACCTTCTCCTCTTTGACCAGAACTAGTCTCATGTCCTTGTCTATCACCATCGGAGCTGCCCATGCCAAAACGATGCTATAGCCCTTGCACTCGAGCCTTGCACGCTTGCATCGTAGGCATACCGGTCTGGTACAATCGCATTTGATTTTTCGTAGACGGCATGTCCAGCATCCGTCGAAGTTTCTTGACCTTTTCTTTACGCCTCGCGATGATTTTGATGGAGACGATACAGCGGGTGCCATCAACTGGCCACTTCGGAGTATTTAGCTAATGCGTGACTTGTTGATAAAAAACCCTTGAAAATTTGAAGCTCGATGTTTGGTTCAGGACGCTTAGCGTTTAGAAGGGGTGCAGTTGAAGTCCGAGTAGTGAGATCGATGAGGCTGTTGATAGCGCGGATTCTTATTATCAACGGAACACAGCCCAATACAACACCGTCATAGCTACCGTTGTGCGCTAATCCCTGGCATGGCCCATAACTTCATCTAGTTTAAGTAATGGCGAAGTTAGAGCTACATGATGAATTTGACCCGGCAATTCCAGTCACTTTGCCCCATGAGAATGTTTACTTGATTCAAGTAGGGTATAAATTATTTAGGTTCAGTGGTGCCAGTTTACTGTCGGACGCCCCTTCGTATTTCACGAAATTCTTCCTTAATCCGCAAAATGCCGAGAAGGTTCTCTACATCGATAGAAACCCCAATGTGTTTGAGAAGATCTTCTCCCACCTTCAAGGTTACTATGTTAATGTGGAGGATGCCCACGAGTATGTGTACTTGTGGCTGGACAGTTACTACTTTGGTTTGCGTCGCCTTCAAAAGCTTTTGGATGGCGAGTACACCTTTGCTTGCATAGGCAATCAGTCGTTCAAGATTTCAAAACTTTTGCTTGCAAGAACCAACAATTACCCAAACTACTTCCTGATTAACTTCGACAGTCTACTCTCCGATAATAAGAACATTATTCAATCGAAGAGTATGCTACGGCCTCCTCCTCAACAACCACCCATAGCGCCAACTAGATCGGCAAAACTATTCGCTGACCTCTTAGAGGCCCTCAAGGGGAACGACAATGTAATCAAAGACGATCAGCATCGCCAGCTTCTACTTCGAGAATGTCGCTACTATCGCTTTCTCGGCCTAGAGCAAAGATTGCTCAAACACGAGTTGGTTTCCAATATATTCACCCAAGAGGAGGAAATCATTTTAAACCTATTTGATATTCAGCTGCGAGGTGTTATGAGTCGCTCAACTGGACTCCATGACGAAAGGCCCTTGCGCTATATTCGCCCTTACCTAATAAAAGAGAAGGAAAGAAGCCTCTTAGTGCAAGTGAATCTGGAGCCCCAGTCTGGCTGCAAATTGAATATCAATCGTGACACTCACCTTGCCACCATGATATGCTCAGGCAAGATCGCTAATGCTTTCTACTCGGTCTTTGGCTCGTTTGCCAAAGAACTACTGGTAGCTCACCAGATGGAAATCCACGACAAGGGAAAAGACAAATTTGTAATTCTATGTGGCCTTTCAAATGCCACGACTGTGCTTAACGGGCAGGAACTCAAAGATGACTGGTTTTTCGATTGGTTTAACCATCCAGACGAGCCACATCTGAAGAAGAGACGAGCATCAGGAGAAAGTGCTAGAGAGGATGAGTGTGTGGAGTTGCCCTTGACAAAATCTCTATGGAGAATTTTAGTTAGGGGAGACAGGTGTCGGTTCCATGCTGTCTCCCTCGTCGGCTATACCAATCAAGCCGCTTTCAACAAGAGCATTAAGATGCTTTAATATGACAAATAAAAGCTGGGCTTTTTCGCAGCCATCAATATTGCTGCACCCTCAAGAAACTCCCCGAGTTTGTATACACCCGTACACCCTCACCATAAGTGTTCACTCGCTAGTAGCTGTCAACTCATTTAAATCGTCTTTTACCGTCGACAAACCTACCACCACCACGAGATGTTAGCGACATCACTTGCTGCTACATCTATTCTCATTGTTGGAGGCTACTTGCTTTTCCAAGGCCAGGGTGAATCGTTCAATGTTGGTCAATTTCTAGAATCCACCTCCCCATACATGTGGGCAAACTTTGGCATTGCCGCTTGCATTGGTTTTTCTGTGATCGGTGCTGCCTGGGGAATTTTCATCACAGGTGTCTCCATTTTGGGAGCTGGTGTAAAGACCCCCAGAATCACCACCAAGAACTTGATCTCCATCATTTTCTGTGAGGTGGTCGCCATTTACGGCTTGATTATGGCCATCGTATTCTCCGCTAAGGTTTCCAGTGTACCTGAGACTTCGTTGTATAGCCATGAAAACCTCTACACGGGGTACGCATTGTTTTGGGCCGGAATGACTGTTGGCCTTTCCAACTTGTTGTGTGGTATAACAGTCGGCATTACTGGCTCCACCGCTGCAATTTCAGACGCTGCAGACTCTTCTTTGTTCGTGAAGATCTTGGTTATCGAAATTTTTGGCTCAGTTTTGGGTTTGTTTGGTCTTATCGTGGGTTTGATGATGGCCGGTAAAGCTCCAGAATTTAAGTAAATGTGAAGAGACGTCATCCGCAACCCACAACTTTACTTCATAGACTCTCATTTTTACTTCAAAAATATACTTTACAGTTATGATTGTCGTAGGATTCGATTCCTTTCTATAGCTTAGGCGTCAGCCTCGACAAAGTCAGGCGACTTTTTCAAGATGACTATACCCTCCAAGGTGTGGGATAGACTGATCCATTCCTCGTTGTTCTCCAACTCTGCCCTCTCACCGTAACTCAAGAGCACAGGTGTAGCTTGCGTCACCCAACCTGTGATAGTCTTAGGCTTACCAGCTTGGCCCACAACATCCACTGCCTGACCGACTCTTACATTTACCTTGATGGGATTCAAGTTCTCGTCAACAGTAACCAACATCCTAGGCTTGATCGCGGGAGTCAAGTAGTACAACATTTGGTGACTAGTCTCCGTTGTTGAATCACTCAAGATGAAGGACTTCGGATCTAGCAAGGCAACCGAAACTGTCAAAAGCGATGCCAAAGACACCTTGTTCAAAATGCTTCTTTCTGTGTTGAAGGGGGACAAAGTCAACGTGCCTTTACCCAAAGATAAGATACCTTGAGCAATTCTGACCATGAAAAGCGAATCTGGAGACTTGGAGTAGTATGAAGCCAATTGCCTCAATAATTGAGCCAATCTAGCATTGTTAGTACCAGCACCAACAAGACCCATGGCGTAGATAGCGTTCTGAGTGACCTCCAAATCAGGATCATGAGAATAACGAGAAAGAATATCGAAGACTTTCATCTGAGGATATGATGCAGAGACAAGACCCATGGCCAATGGAACCGACCTACGAATCAAAGGATTGCCATAGTGCATGAGGTGAGAAAAGTGACGCAAGACCATGTCCTGGCCAACGTCCTCTCCCATAGCAATGCAGGCAAGACCCAACACAGCAAAACCTTGGTGAAGCTCGTCTTCGTCCTCTTCATCGTCTTCTTCAGTGCTGACATCAGCCTTCTCCTTGTGATCTTCTGGCTTTTCCGTTTTGACCTCAGTTGCGTCTGTCATGTCAACGTCTCCGGATGCATCTTGGCCATTGGGGTTAGTTACAGGCTCTTGAGCATCAGCAGCATTTGCGTCAGTAGATGTTTCTTCTTTGCCTTCTCTCTTTAACTGGTCCTCCTCACTCTCGCCGAGTTTCTTCTCCTCCTCCAATGTATCCTTTGGACGAGCGAAACACATCTGCAAAAGCGACTGAATTTGCAAGACGTTTCCTGTACCAGCGTAGGCACAAATGTTGACCAATACCTTCAACGTCTTGTTGATGGGATGTTCAATGGCGTCGATGACGTCCAATACACCCTCCGCCATCTCCGTCTTACCCATGTACAACAAACCGAGTCCCAAAGCCATGAATCTTATAAACTTGTTGTTCAATTGTGTGAAGTCTCTCTCCAAGAAGGTCTGCAAGATTGCAGATGTGATATCACCGTGGCAGGTACCCACAAAGACGTGACCTAAGGCCAAAGAAGCCAAAGATGATACCTCGCAAGACAAGTCCGTGTCTGAGACAAGAGGTAACAACAAATTGAGAACTTCCTCGTTAGCCGAACCAGCAAATGCGAGTCCCAAACCGTTAATAGCATTAGTTTGTAAGATCTTCTTTGGATCAGTGACGTATTCCTGCAACAAGGCCAATGCAGCTTCTGCTTCGTCGTGAATATTAGCAGACACCACACCAGTACCTAAAAGAGCACCAGCCTTCACTTCATCCTCAGCGGAGTAAGTGTATCTGTCCAATGCTTGCAAACCCTCATCGATGTTCCATTGGTAAAGAGATCCCAACGATGCAGTCGAAGAGATCATACCGGCGCCTTTGGTCTTATAGATCCAAGATTGGCTATCTTGTTCACCAGATGGGATGAAAAGTTTATCAGAGCCGTAACCCAAGTTCAAAAAAGCATTGACGAAGGAGGCAGCCAAGTTTTGCTTCGCAGAATCGATCTGACCAAAGCCAAAGCGTGTGTTCTCCAAATGAGACTTGTACACGTCCTCTGGAACCCTTGGATCCAAAAGATTTAACTCCTTTACCAAGTAGGAATAGTATTCTGGAAACTTGACGTTGGAAATGATCTCTTGAACATCGCTGTTTTCTCCTGGATAGTTAAAGCGATTGAACTGCTGAGACAATATAAACGCCAACTGCTTGTGGACCAACTCGTCGTGTGTGGATTCAAACACCTGCTTGATCAAAGCCTCGTCGTCCAATTTAATGGCCAATGTCAAGGCTTGGGTCAATTGGTTATGGGTCAAATAGATGGAAAACGCCGTGTGCAAGAAGGCACTATCGTCTGGAGGCGCCAAGAGTGGTACGCAGCTGACCATGTAAAGACACACTCTAGCGTATGTGGACTCGTCCAAATATTGGGGCAACTTCTCGATGTTCTCAATCTCCAACAACAAGTCGACAGCATCAGCTTCGGCATTGTGTTTGAGGAAGAAAGGAACAATTTCCAAAGACAACTTGACAATTCTGTCAATGTATGCATCGTCAAAGCCCAACTTTTCTTGATAAGACTCGCCTATTTCCAAGGCCAAGTGCCTCATATATTCGTGGCCCCAATCAGCAATGGTTTCGTTAGAGGCCAACAAGCGGTACTTCAAGGAGTCTTTCTCAGATTCGGAGTAAGTCATTGCTAACACAGACAAGACGTCCGCATACTGGACCAAGAGATCGCTTGAGATCTTGCTACCAGGTGAGTTCCACTTCTCATATAATTCGGTTAAAAGCGTGTAGTGGGGTCTCAAAAACTTCAATGGTTTTGGTACGGCAGTCATCGACGTGGTAGACTCACGGATAAAGTTCTTCATTGTCGTAAGGTACTCCGAATAGAGACCCTCTTTCTGGTCGGGCTCGTTGAGTCTCTCAACAAGCAACTCCAAATCATCCTTCAATCTTTGATCCTCCTCCGAGAGTTCTTCTTCTTTAACTGGAGGCTTTTGCTTTTTCTGCTCTGCCTCCGGTTTAGCGGCTTGCTCGCTACTGGGGGCCATTTTGAGATTGATTATGAATCCTGAAGTTGTTCGTCTCAAAAATGGCCGTGGCAAACGGTGGAGTCTCAGTCACGTGACAACAGTAGAAAGCTCCACTCACTATAGACGAACAGAACCCTCTGATATAATGAGATTATATTGAATATAAAAACATTAAAGTGAATAAAACCCTCCTGCTTTTCAAATTGTGGAGTAAAAAGGTACTGTGGAGGGTGAGGTGGAGTTTGGCAGACATGACTGCTCAGAGTTTTGAAGCAAGTCCATTTTGGGTTTGGGGTCAAAGATAGCGAATGAAGCCAAGCAGCTCCGAAATCTACTCAAAACGGTTTTGTTATTGTTTACTCCCTCCGGTTTGATGTTTTAAGATTTGTCTTCTATTCTCACAGTAAGCTTCATGTTTACACTTCGCACCTCAAATTGTCATCTACATATCAAAACTACCAATTTCGTTGTTAATAATCCACATCGACTTCCTAGTGTCTGAAGACCATTTCTTCAAAGTTTTTCATTGCAACATACTACCTGAAGATTTTTTCTCGTTGACATAATAGCCTACTTAGGCCCAGTCCACCTCATCTCATCGACTCATGTCAGAGAGAAAAGCGATCAATAAATGGTATCCACCAGACTACGATCCTTCTAAAGTACCCAAGAAGGAGAAGTCACGAAATGCCGGTGCCAACAAAAGCAGATTGATGCTTCCGTTCTCCATGAAGTGCCTTCAATGTAACGAATACATAGCAGCCAGAAGGAAGTTCAATGCAAGAAAAGAGACTACCAACGAGAAATACATGGGGTTCAAAATTATCAAGTTTCATATCAAATGCCCGCGTTGCAGTAACAGTATTGTCTTCAGAACAGACCCTGCGCTGGCTGGATTTGCCCCAGTTGAAGGAGGAGTGAGAAACTACGAGTCTTTAGTAAAGGAACCGAAAATAAAGCCCATGGAAACAGAGGACGAAATTCTTTCGAGATTAGAGAAGGAGGAGGAAGAAAGCAAGAAATTTAAGGAGCAGCAAGAAAGGAGGAAGAAGAATCCATTTTGGCAGGGCCGAAATGAGACAGGTTCCGATGTAATGACTAACCTTGAGGAAAAGCTAGCCAAACAACAGGAAGATCAAGAAATGCACGATCATCTTGTATACCTCCAAGCGAAAGCCAATAGGCTACAGGAATCTGGTGGCCAGGACAAACTAACTAGCACAGCCCAAAGCAAATTAGCCGACGAGAGGCGCTCAAAGGAGGATTTTGGACTAGATAAAAGCGATCTTGAGAAGCTCAATTACAGGGATGAATCTGCGGAAGGAGAGAAAAGACCACTTGATACTGTTTCGGGTGTCATTACTGTCAAAAGGCCACGCAAATTGGCACATAGGCTGCAACTCTCTGAGCACGACAATGAGAGACAGACAGACAAGGAGGTCAATGAAGTTACAGAAAAAAAGTCACCCCCATCTGAAATTGTCGCCAATGGAATACCGGGTTTGGCTGGTTACGGGTCTGATTCAGATTGAGATTCGTCGAGGCATGTCATATGCCTAGTTTAAGCAAAATAACCCGGTCCGCTGTTAATGCCGTGATGTGTGCAGGGAGTCTCATGCACTAGTAACCTAAACACCTTACGCCTTCAGCTCACCTGCAGTGACTTTCAGGTTGAGCCCCACTATGGGCCACTATTTAAGGCCTCCTGTCTTCCCTCCTTCTTGGAGGAACTAACTAAGTATTTGTATACTAAGAACCACTCTTGATAGACTGACCATGTATGCACTTGACAGTCGGTGCACCAGTAATCGTACATCCGCGACATATCAGCTGCGCGGCTCAACTTATCATACACATCCACCAACTGCCCCCTGAGGCGCCCTCATTCAAGATACTTCAGTTTTGACAGAACATTCCCTAAGCTTCCCGATGATCGTGGTGACCCTGGCGATTATCGCTGCTACTGTCACGGTAGCCGTATCCTGCTCAGTGTACACGTGCCTGGAGAGAGAGGTGGCTGAACAGGCCCAGCCCAAGACGATTTGCCGCCTTCAAAAGAACGACAAAAAAATTTTAGTAACGAGTCCTAGTGGCTCTCGTTTGTGCCACTTTGAGCCTCAGTCCTCTTCCACAGTGGTGAACAACATTTATAAGCAATGTGGAGTGCTTCGAAATGAACGCACTTCTCATGTTATAGCCCATTTTTACAAGAACACTGTCGGAAAAGGTGGGTTCATCGAAGTTTGGCCCAGCAAAGCTATCGAACCTCCTTCATTTGTCCTGAGTATCTTGAGCCGTTTTCAGACCAACGAGGAGCCAGTGGAGTCCACCAAGATATTCTTATCCTCGAAGCTTTCAGGTGGCATGTACGATATTACTATTGAGGAGTCGAGATTTCAGTGGTCCATCGATGAAGAGGTTCTACGAATTGAAGGCTCGTCAACTGATGCAATGACCCTTGATTATACCAACCCAGACGAGATAATATTGCAGATATACAAGAATGTTATCATGGTGCATTTGTCGATATGCATTGGTGTGTTTTTTGCGTCTCAGCAAAAGCGCTAGCTATCACTCGTACGTGAAATGACTTAAGGTCTGCACTTGTATCATATCCTCAGTTGGCTCGAAGTTGCGTTGAATCTCCAAAAGCTCGTTGATGAGCTGTGGCACACGCTTCGAGTCTATGTCCTTGCGACAAAGAAGAATTCCGCGAACATATTCAACAGAACAATCCGTGAAAGTTGGAAGAATGTCATGCTCCCAGAAGAGTGGAATCTCTTCAAATGGATTCTCAAAAGTGGCCATATCACCCAAATACTCGATGGCCGACAAAGTTTTAACAAGTAACATCGCATCTTTTCTCGAGAAATGCTTGTCCAACTCTTTATAGAAGACTTCAACGTCCCTTGAAATGGCTTCACTGAACATTTTGTACTTTTTGTTAGCGTGTGGATCGATCTTCTTTCCGTCACCATGAAGAATGTTGTTGTATCCAATACGGAGATATGCCTTAATGAAATTATCAAGCATTACAGTCAATGTGATGAAGTGTAGATCATAAGTTCCCCATTGCTGAATCGAAGGCAAGCCATCCTCACAAATCGAGGCCATCATTAGCTGTGCAGCACTCTTACCTTGCTCAGCTTCATAGTCTGAATCCAAATACCAGTCCTTCGTGAAGACTGTGCAAAGAACTGGAATAGCATCGTTGACAATCATGTCAGCATGAGCACGCACCACCACGGCGTTAAGGTCTGTGCTTGGTAAAATTGTACTCATAATAGCCTGCTCTATACGCTCCGTGTACAGCGCGTGCACTTTGTTCATATAGTTTGGCAAGAATTTGTCTTGAAGACGGTCTGAATTTAACTCGTAAGTGTTGCCCAAGGCAGTTAAATAATCCTCAAGACCCGGTTTGGAGATAGCAGCCTTTTCTTCGTCAGTCATATTCTCCAAGTCCAACTCTTCCTCAGCGTTGGCTCTGAATCTGAATAAACGCTTCATTTTACTTTGCTTTATAAGAAGCTTGTCATTGCCATAGAGGGCCATGAAATTACCAACCTCTTGATCCACAAGCTTCGTGTAGTTTTCAATTCTGCTGTTGTAGCATTGACACCAATGTTCGATAACCTCGACCAAAACCTTACCGTAACCAGATTTTGCGGCGACATCAGCGTGGTCTTTCAACATTTGCAACGAAGTCTTATAGTCAGCCAACACGTAAATATCCTTCGTTTCCTCTCTGACGTATGGGTGATCATAGTCGTCGAGATCCTCGATGACTTGATGATGGGGCACAACGTCTGGCTCAACATCACGAGCAAGAAAGTATGCGCTTTCATTCTTCATAAGGGTGTCATTCCACTCGTACATCTTGGTGTCAATAACACGCATGTAATCATCAAGAACAGTAGCTTTAAGTTCCTCACCCAAGATGGACTTCTGGCTCTTCTTTACGTTATCATCACCATGTAAAGCCACCATCATCTCACTATGGTACGAATCATAGTCAAGAATACGCATTAAATCTTCCGCATTAGGATTCGTTCCAATCATGTCCATCGTGAACTTGTGAAGATGGTTATAGTATGACGTTTCGATGAAGTTTCCCACTGCCCAACTATCGGGAAACAAGGGATTAAAGGTCCGGATGGTGAATTCCAACTCCTCTCGAAGCCACCCAAGACTGTCGTACACATCCATTTTGTCCTCGAAGTGGTCCACACATCGGGTGAAGGTATCCTTGGTACTCTCCTCAAGCTTTGCATAAAAAAATTTCATGTAGTTTCTGGGCCTGCCCCTATACTCAGAGTAATTTAGAGTTCTCATGTTCTCTTGGCTGATGAGGCCCAATTTCTCTCTTAGTGTAGCCTTGACATCTTCCTTATTTTCATACTGCAAAATTTTGATCAATTTGAAAACCAAACTTGTATTACCGTCCTTGGCAGCTTCAGTGGCAGTGATGCAAATTTCCTTGAGCAATTCGTCAAACTGCCTGATGACTTTTCGTACCGGCAGAACGATCTTTTGAACAATCAGTTGAACATCATCAGATAGGGTATTAGCTTCACGTTCCATGTATTCTGCGAAGTTCCGTACCTGAGTGACATTGAAATGGATTCTGTAGATGTTCACCAACTGATACAGGATATCCCTGCTCACTATGGCTAGCTCGGATTCAATCATATTACTTATATGGTCCAAGAACTTTCGGAAGTTAGCAATGTCAGTGTAGAGATTTTGGACTTGGACCATGGTTTGGTGAACAGAAGTAATGTTTTTGAGCGTGTCGTATTCGGCAACATTGGTGATTGAGTCATCATATATTGTAACCATCTTCTCAATATTTCTCTTTACCAGCGACAACTTGTCAACAGAGTCTTGAAGTCTCGATAAATTGGAGAATATGAAGTCGATCTGATCTTGCGTGGCTGCAGTGAGCTTCATGTCAATGGACCCTTTCTCTTTTTGGAATTGACGCCGAAGTTCATCTATCTTCTGTAGATCATTTTCATCTCTTAGGAGATTTGATATTCTGGACAATGCGGCTTCACTCATTGTTATGCTTTATTCAAGCTTTCAGGAATACAGTTGAACTTGTTGTCTACAAGTGGTTAGTCGCGAACGTGATCTTAATCACATGATCTATATGGGAATGAATGGCTGTCAACTTTACTAGACTTTACTTCTTTCTTGGTACTCTTTATGATGCCAATGTACAATCTTAGAGGCGTCTGCTACATCTTTCTTGTTTTACCTTCTCTTCGAATTCGCTTCAGCTCTATTGATTCCCACCGTTACCTCTAGCCGAGTTACTTCCACGCTTGCCTTGCGGATTGTTGTACCTCCGGTTCCCTTGATGATTGTTGAAATTGCCCTGGTGTCCTTGCATTGTGGCATTGCCGGCATAAGGACTGCCACCGCCCATCATGACATTATCTCCGACAGGGCTGTGAGAACCAACAAACCCAGGAACCATAAACCCTCCAGGAGGCATGAATTGAGGATCAGGAGGAGGATACATCATCTGATGGGCCCCTGGGGGTACTCCGCCTTGCATTTGATACATCATTGCCATCTGCTGCTGCTGGAATTGAGCAGCCATGTTGGCTTGCTGACCTTGCATGGGCGAGACCGGGAACTTGGGGTTAGGAGTTCCAGGGAATGCATGTGCTGCCATTTGAGGGCTTGCATTTGGCATTCCCATCATTGGCGATGCCATGAATGGCATGTTAATTGGAGGAACAAGCATTGCAGGCGACTTGCCCTCTGGCGCAGCCTGTCTTTTGATGTAATCCTCGTAATTTTCTTCTATCGTCGAATCCCAAGTAGGGGGAGTTTGGAATGCCTTCTCAACAACAACTGGCGTGGATGAGTCTTCATGATCTCTCTTTGCCGCGTTGAACATGTTGAAGGTAGTTTTAAATTTTTCGATCTTCAACTTTTGACTCTTTTCGGTTGGCACTTTATCCTGACCCCCGAAGAATTCAGCAGGGGTAACTTTGTGGTGTCTCTTGCCACTTCCAGGGGGATTGGAGTTATGTGACCTCTGGTTGTGAATGCGAGGAGATGGATTTTGAGGCGAGCCAAAGTTTGCTTTTGGAGGATTAGGCGACACATTGGTCAGTTTTTGAGCTGAAGCTGGAGTGAATGAGGGGGTAAAGGCTGCGGCTTTGGGGTTTAGCTTGAAGCGGTTACCTTCCTTCTTGGGCTCTGCATTGATCTTCTTCGGAGAGTCTTGACGCTTGAGGATCTCATCTTGCTTCATCTTATCCTTTGCTAATATAGGCAAAAGATCGTTTGGCATCTTATGAGGAACCTTGAAGTTTGCACTGAATTCTCGCAAAGCATTTATCTCGCTTTGCGCATTCAAACGGAACAGCTCGTTTGATGGAAGCGGAGGCTTTGGTGGAATTGACGTAGGCTTGGATTGTGCTTCAGATCCTGCAGCAGACTTAACAGTATTAGTAGGCGAGGGTGCCTTGCGGACACCAGAGCTCGAGAGGATGGCAGGATCGTTGTGATAGTGAGCACCTCGTTGATCAGAGGCATTCGACTGAGGGGCGGTGTCCTGAGAAGCGGGACTTGCATTCACACTGTGTCTCAAGGCAGCCATGAGCTCGTTGCCTCTTTGATCTGGCTGCTCGTTTTGCACACCGGAATATTTGTCCTCCTCGTCCAATCCACTGTCATCCACTAGCGCACCTCTTTCCTCAAGGACATGTCTATCAGTCGTTGACTGGCCCTCAATTTCCCTGGCGAGCCGCTGAGCACGCTCCAACCTTTCGTTGTAGTCCTTTGTATTCTTGTCAATCTTTGTTGTGTACAAGTGTTCGTCGTACGTAGATTCAACACCGAACTTCTCCTCGTTGACCTTGAATTGGTCCCAAGCACCAGAGTTGCCACTAGGCTCCTCCAATGACATCGCAAGGGAATCATCGTCTGGAGTCCAGCGTTGCAACTCTCTTTCTCTAAATTGGAAGGAGGAAGAGATATCCTTGTCTGTGCGGAACTCAGATCTCTTAGGCGGCTTGTATACTTCTGCTTGTGGAGGAGCAGGAGCCTGAGTTGGTGGAGGTGAAGGCAACTTCGTCTTCTCGGGAGCCTGAGTGGACTCCTTTGGTTTTTTGATCTGAGATTCAGATTTATTCGACACTTCTGGCACAACCAGCTTCTCAGGAACCTTCTCAGGAACCTTCTCCACAGGTTTCTGAGACTCCTCATCCTTAGGCGCGCTAGCAAGCTCCGCCTTAGGAGCGGTGTTCACTTCAATGTCAATCAAGTCCTTGGCTTGGATGACCAATTTTTCGGGCAAGGAGTTGTCTGCGTTCGACTTCTCATCAAGCACAGCCTTGGAGATCAAAACTGGCTTATGCAACACGACAGAAAGAGCACTGTTGCCCAGAGATTCCGCATCAGCAGCTTGCAACAACCCCAGGTACCGAGCACCGGAGGAAACCGTCGCAATTGTTGTTTTACCCAAGGATTTGGCGAGCACATCCATCAATCTGTTGCCAGCAGCGCTGGGACCAGGCAACTGAGTGTAGATTTCCCTAGGGGAGCCGTTGTGCCGAGAATTCGAGCGGCGATGGCCATTTTGAAATGTGCCCGGAGTTGGGGCGCCCTGATTGGGGCCTGTGCCACTTGTTTTGCTCTGGCGAGCGTTTTGACCCTTCATAAGGTATGTCGCTTATTTGGGAATAACGACGGATTACTTGACCTTCTGAACGATAAAGGGTCAAAGAAGGACAAACGTGTGACGACTCTGGAAAAGCAAAGACGCACAGAATGCTTTAACGGGAGGCCCTAAGTGAGACACGCAATTGCACACCGAGCTTGAAGAAATGAAAAAAAGAACTCAAATACTTCTGCAGCCAAGGCAATGAACACAGAGTGTTCGAATCCACGAAAAAGGCTTGAGTTAGGAGGTACGAGCCAAAGTCCGAGAAATGGGCGAGGTATCGACTATGGAGATCGAGTGAGCTTTGGTGTTTATCTCGCTGTTTTTTGTGCTACACACGCACGCCACTTACTACTTGCCTGGTATAGGCAGTGCAAAGGGGAAAGAGAAGGTGAGCAAAATTAATAAAGCGTTTCAATTGATGCGGCAACGTCATTCTTACCATTTTGGGGAGCAGTGCCGTGATTAGCGCCAGGGTCATTTCGCTGATTGTGCGTATGTCGCAGTAGAATGATGCGGCAGTAGTCCTGTGCCTCCTACCTTGTCATGGCTGGGTAACTGCAAGAGAATAAGTCGCGTGCGGTGGATTCCGTCATGGACCATTTCTAGCAGCAGAGGCCATGGAGACCAAGGCCGATTTCCACTTCTTCCACGACGTGGCCCCAGTAGAAAAGTGTGAAGCTTTTCACAAACTCTAGATCCTGATCCGAGTACGGGTCGAGCTCCATGTCCACAATGTCCTGAATAGCGAGCTCTAAGGTGACTTTTCTCTCCAAAGGAGCATCTAGCTGTAGGCTGCTCCTGCGCTCGTAGCCATTGTCCTCCAATGTCTCAGACACTATCTCGTCCACAAGTAGGAACCACTTCTTTGCAAGCCTGTGGAACTGTCCCACGATATGTGTCAAATCTGTAAACTGCCGCTTGGCTGTCCTATCCACCGCTGGCTCCTCCTCTAGTGTATCAAGACACTGCCCAGTTGCGCTTCGGTTGGTAGTACCAGCAGACGCAAACCACGCAAAGGCCAGCCAGAGATACTCTCTCCAAGACATGGGCGTGGTAGCCTGGCGTCTCCACCATTGAGGCTCGTACGGGGCCAAGGCGTCGTCTGAGCTTCCAAAACGGAAATTGGAGAGAAATGACGTGGACGTCCGGATCGACGACAGATCGTCGGCATTGGCGCTTCCGTTGACCAGCGGGAGCTTTTCAAAAAGTTTGAGAAACTTGGTGTAGTCGTTAAAAGTAGCCTTTTGGGGCGAGTCTCCGGCTGCAAGCTCACACAGGTCGAGGTCTGACGTGGGCATCAAGACTGCAAGCTCGTATAGGTTTTTTTGTAGCTTCATTATTTCGTCGCTTGTAGACCCAATGTACCCAGGTGTCTGGAGAGCTTCGCTGTCGAGGTCATGGAGCCCTATGCTGTAGAGCGGTTTGGAAAACAGTTTGTTCCCAAAATTGCCCGTAACGTCCTGAGGTATTGCCGAAATCACGGTTATCAAATAAACCAAAGCACCAACGGTTGCGTAGTCCCTATTGTTGCCCTCATGTAGTAAGTCTCCACTTTGAGAAGAGTGGTTGATTACGAGAATTCGCTGGCGCAACAAGGCCGCTTTGAAGATGGGAAATATAAGCGGACCAACAGCCGAAAGAAGAGTAGGAAGCTTAAATAGTGGATGGTGTTCAATGGGGTTTGTAGGTGTCTTCCGCACATCCAAATGGCCGTTTCCAGTGACTTTATTGTACAACTCTTCCAAAAGCTCTTCTCTCTCATCCTTCAAGTAGGCAAGCAAAGTTTCATCAACAGCCTCGAAATGCTCCCAGCCGATGTTCCCACAATTGTTGGGCTGCCACTGGTTCTTCAAAGGCTCCATAAAGATACCAAGTGAATACATCTTGACCTTGCTTCTGTCGTTCTCACTTTCGCTGTTCAGGTTCAGCTGCCTAAAACGTGCTAGGCCGTAGAAATCAGTATTGTTATGCTCCTGGCACAAATAAACTGTGTTTTCCTCGTACAGATGAACCCCAGATGGGAACGCCTTATACTCAAGGCCTTTGACGGAGAAATCGTTGGACGACTTGGACCATGCTAGTTCGTAGCCCTGTCTTCTGTCGAACTTCACTAAAAACACACAGACAGCTTTAGGGGTGGTGTACCCAGCTGTGGTAGTTGATGAGGACATTGACATAGGTGGAGTTCCTTGATTATGGCTTTCGCGGGGTCTATACATCTACAATGAGGAAGACAGAAGAGGTCTATCAGGAGCGAAACAAGTCAGCATAGATTACCAGCTGCTGAATAACGTTGAAGATGCCTTTTTTGTTTCGAAAATCATGGAGTATTACTCTAAGGCTGTTGGCTGCTGGCAGTCTGACTTCTATTCTGACTGCCTGTGGGGCACAAGTACCAATTGACAAAAAAACCTTCTATCCATCGGCCATTCTTCAATCTCTCAAACATCCTCTCAGAAGTACTTCCAAGGTTTGACTAAACTAGCAGCGGCACTTCTCCGTAGTTGTTGCAATGTCGCGCTCGTTGAATCAACCTACTCTAACCTGTTTCCATAATCCAAGAAGATACCTCCATTTCATCTTAATAACCCTTATCAAACCAATTTCAAGAGCAATGAAGCCACAGATACGGCAACTCTTCAAGCTGCTTCTTTACATGGGTAAGGACTACCCAGTCGAGTCTGGAGGGTATCTCAAGTTCAGCACAAGCCTCAAGGCAGCTTTCCGCAAAACTCCTGTCAATTCTGAAGAAGACCTCACCAAAGCTCTCGAAAAGGGCGAGTATATCACCAAAGGTACGGCCATCTCCCAACTCAGTCCAAGACACACTAACCACAGAACTCGAGGCACTCTACTTTCTACGGAGGTACAGACAGCTCAAGCGGACATACTACAAAGATTAGCTATACTACAGCAAGAGGTAGTCACCTTAAGCCCGACTAAGCAGACTGATTCTATCAATGATGGTTCTTTTATTGCATGATGCTATTATCGCGTCTCAACAGGTCTACTGCCGATTTTGCACTGTCACACGGAGCAATTGATAGGCGCCCGTGACTCGAAAATGGCCCACTTCAGGCTCTGATTCTCAAGATGAAGTTCACCACCACGGCAACTAGAAGGAAAATGCACAACATGGTAGGTCCAAAGCGGTCATCATATGGCCCGGAGCCTCTCATACGAATCGCCCTGGCTCTCCAGTGGTACGTCACCAAAGCGTAAACCATGGTCAACATGGCGATGAAAGTGAACAAACCAGCAGAAACACGGCCGATTTGATCGCCAAAGTTCAACAATCCGACACCGAGGGAGCCCAAGATGACGGTGAAGTTGAGCCAGGACAAAAATGTACGCTCGTTGGCGAAAAACACTTTAGGCTCCACACGTGCAAGCAAAGCTATTCTTTTGTTGGACGACGACATGGGCAGTGGAGGTGTAGTAAATGGTGGTGATGAGACTCAGTGATAGAGATTAATCAAGTAGCATTCTCCTGCACTACGCACACGTGGGGGTGACGATGCAAAGAAGGGCCAGTATAAAGGTATTGACGATTAGATACTCTCAGAGCAAATCTACGGCGGGTTCATTTCGGGTAAAAGGTTTTTTAAATGAAATAGGAAATGGCGAATTTTCAGGCCTGATCGCCTGCAATTTATGCGGTCGGAGTCAAAGATTGGCAACCTTTATCGGAATTTAGTGGGGCAACTACAAGGCGGGATCAGTTACATTTTTCGTTTCATAAATATGGCTGCGGCGATCTAGCTCGGCAGATCCCGGGAGTACGATAAATAATTAGTGTTTTGGAGAGGGTCTCAGCTTCTGGTCAAGGGAACCACCTTGACGCCAAAGTAGGAGTTTTGCTGGTTGGCAACACCGCCAAAGGCATTGTAGAAGGCGATGAAGGCGGTGATGACACCGCAAACACCTCCGGCACGGGCGACACCCACTTTTTCAGTAAAGTCACCGATGCATAACAAAATGAAGGTGATGGTCAACATGAAGAACAAAGACAGGAACGCAAGCGTGGACTTGAGGGTGCACAAGAACAACATGAAAGTAAAAAGCGCCCAGCCCAAGAGGAAAAAGCCCACGGCCAGATGCAATTGTTCAGTTCCTTCGTAGGCAGCGCCAATGCCAAAAGCAGGGATTTGAATGGCAGCATAGGACAACCAGAAGGAGCCATAGCTGCAAAGAGCGCACAAGGCGAAAGTGTTACCAACAAAGCCTTCCCAGATTCCAGCGCAGAACTGGGCAAAACCGCCGTAGAAGCAGGCCAAACCCACTACCACGTTGGGAACCTCAATGCCCATGGCCTGGGCATTATACATGGAAAGACAGAAAGTGGTCAAGGCGAACCCGCAGAGCCCCAATGGGGAGGGGTTCGCAAACTGGTGTTTTGGATAGGGAGTCAAGCCGGGGTTTAAAGTGCCGCCAAAGGCTTGCATCAACTCGTGACGGTAGAAACGGTTCTTGCCAATAGTGACGAATTCGTCGCCTTCGCCCAGAGTGTGGATTTTACCCACGGAACCCTCGAGGGAGGCGTTCTCTTTATACGACAGGCTCTGCGATGACATGGATGAGTTTTGCACTTGGCGATGGGGGTGGTGTGTTTCCGAGGTCTGCTGAGGTGCAAGGTAAAAACGACGTTGCAGTGCCCAGGTTGCGAAATTTCAAAGGTGCTTCAATCACCAGGCCATGGCCCCATTTAAGTATCTGGCATGGTGTGGTGCAGCGCCGCAGGCTCGGCAGCTCAAAACCTTCCTTGAACTCGCAGCCATCGATTGCCTTGCCTTGTGGGGAAATGGGAAGTCGTGGATCCCGCAGCCCCACCGGAACCCGCAGCAGATTGTTCGTAAAATCTCTTATATTTTTTTTAAGCTTCAGGACAGAGCCGCTTCATCGGCTTATCACATTTAGCTTTGGGTCTCCGGTCATTTTCTGGTCAGTGCGGTGATTCCCTGGGCAGTGGGAGGTGGCCAGTCGCAGCATGGACCGAAACGGCAAGCCGCACCGGACTTGGCCTGGGCCGGAATCCAAGAAGAATATTTATTTCTCCATTTTTCGTCGCTACAAAAACGCAAACCACATAATCATGATGTGTGGGCTCCCTAGTCTGGCCTCCCCCACTCAGGTTCGGACTTTTTCGCACCATCGCCGGCCCCACCTCGGGGCCCCCACTTCAACCCACTACCTGCAAAATTCACCCTCACCACACCACCCTCACCTCCACTCCTTACTCTCTGTCAGCCCCGCCGCCATTGTTACACCACCCGCAAAAACTCACGGTTAAGATTTTTGTAGTGTTTTTTAGACTTGCCAAGCTTCCTCCGCCGGAACACCCGCTTGTATGCCCAGGCTACTTTGTGGAACCACCGCTCCTCTCCATACCTCATGAGCACGTAGTTCAAGGCGGCGTAAACCACGATCCGGGCGTACGCCGTGGTCAGCATATTAGTCAACTGCATCAAGTCTCCTCCCCACGAATGCTCTTCAATGGTGAAAAGAAACAACGAAAGGCTTAGCGCAGCCACAAGATTCGCCAAAAACGGCCGGTTCTTGTATACCAGCTGGCGGTATGGGGGCCCCAGAGAGAGCACCATGGAGTTGAGAATGTACTGGAAATTCGTGAAGAGGAAGAGCACCGTGTTGTCGGAGGATTTCACGTTTTCGTCGTCGTTGGACGGAATGGGTTTCACGTACCATGGCTCGTGTTTCACAGACTGCCAGATCAACACCTGGAAGACAAAGATCACGCAAATGTGACAAATGAGCGGGATCAACATTTTGGGACTCACCAAGTTTGCCGTAGGCTTGTGCACCACCAACCGTTCGTAAGGCTTCGCCCACGACATGAATATCGCCAATGGTAAAATCAAAAACAAATCAATGTACAAGAACTGGAAATCGCCCAAGTTTGTGCCCATCTTGTACAAAATCGACACCGTGATGAACTGGATCGCAGAGTACAACGACATGTACTTGAAGCAGGCGAAACTCGTCACCAACGACGAACGTCCTTCCTTAATCACATCAGGAACACACGAAATTTCAAACACTCTCGATGTGAATGGAGCTGCCACCGAAGCCTCTGCTTCACTCAACGAGATACCCACATCAGCCGCCTTAAGAGCACCACAGTCGTTGGCACCGTCTCCGCAGAATCCCACAGTGTAGTCTATTTTCTTTAGCTGTTCCACCAATTCGTGCTTTTCGTCCGGCGACATCCGGGCAAAGATATCGCATTTCATCAAAATACTCTCCTTCAACCGGTCGTTCTGCAATTCCACCAACACATAGCGGAATATTTCTCCCGTGAGTGCTAGCACGTACTCGTGCACATCGTCTCTTATATCGGCGCTAATACGCTGCAAAGTGATTGGATCAAGCTTGTGGGAAGAATCGTGGATGTCCTCCCAAATGAGCCCAGTGGATCCTGTGCTCTCGAATTCCTCGTCACTAGCGATTCTGGCGACGTACACTTGCGATACAGAGGGATCGATAAGCTCACATTCACGGCCCACACTCACTGCCGTCAATACGTTGTCGCCTGTGCACATGATCGTTCTGATGGAAGCCTTTTTCAACTCGTTCAACGTTGTCTTTGTAGATGGCTTCAACTTGTTCTCAAAAATGATGAAGCCTCCGAACTCGAGATTCGACTCGGCTTCCTCCCTTGAGAGGTCCTGATGGTTACCTTTTTTGCCTAGTGTTTTATGGGCACAGGCAATCACTCTCAATCCGCTGTGGGTGTATCCGTGAAGCAAGTCTTCGTAGTCAGCAGGAATCGTGGTCGGATCACAAATGTCAAGCATTACTTCGGGCGCACCTTTGACGAATACCAGCTGGGTGTTATTTCTCTCCACAATCACTGACATTCTTCTGAGAGCCGCTATAAACTCAAACTCCTGAAGAATCTTGTATCCGAAGGCCTCGGACCCAGAAGACTCGTAAACCACAGGAACGGAACTATCATTGTATTCCTCAGTGTACTCCCAGTTGGTGAACTCAAACATTTTCATGTCGAGGGGGTCACCAAGAAGCTCGTTATCGATAAGACGAAGCGAATGGCACGAGGCCATACAGCCAAGCAATAAATGTCCGCTCTGAACATCGTATTGCGTCGACTGCTTTCCTCTTTCGACGAGCGTTCCGACGTCGTCAATGATCTCCTCGAAAATGATCTCTTTTCTGCCTTCGGCGTTTTTGGTAGGGTGAACGCCCAACACATCTAATCCGTCCTCTGTAAGCGTTCCCGTTTTGTCAAAACATACAACATCGAGCTTTCCTCCGATATTGACTCTTGTTGGTGCCGTGCAGAATATCAGTTTGTTCTTGAGCCGATTGACTGCAAAAGTTGTACCGATAGTCAAGGTCGCTGGAAGAGCAGGTGGCACCACGATAGTGATGATGTCAAGCGCCCTCAATATCATGATTCTCTTGGAAAGGCCCAATTGGATGAAGTTGTAAGTAGAATAGATAAAGCCAATGCATGCAATCAAAGTCATGAACCCAATGTACTTGAAAGCATCTTCATAGAGTTTGAAGCCGGTAGGTTTTGGGAATAGCATTGATCTCACAAGAGAGCCCTTTGTGGTATTGAAGCCAGTCTTCAAGGCCATACCGAGAGCAGGCTCGTCGTTGTGAGATTTTGTCTTCAAAAGTTTGGTTCCGCTGTAGAGGTACGACCTGGCCAAAACAGCATGTGTGAAGCTCTCCACCAAATACTGAACTGAGTCTGCAGTAGCAACAAACTTGGTCACTGGGACACTCTCTCCTGTAAGCATAGATTCGTTCACCACGCACTCACCGTTGATTAGGAGAGCATCACAAGGAAGGAACGTCAACGAAGGGTCGACCTCGAAAACGTCACCAGGAACCAACTCATCCGAGTCGATTTTATTCCAGAACCCGTTTCTCCAAACTCTAACCTGACACGAGAACGTGCTGATTTGCTGGAGTCGACTTATGGTTGATTTGGTCTCGACCAACGAGTTGACGATGGAGATTAAGGAGATGAGGAAAATGCAAGACGCGTAGTAATAGTATTCATCAGCACACCACAAGATGATAGAGAATACTTGGAACACATAGAATGGATGAAGAACCTCATCGAGCAACAATTGTCCTATTGTCTTTTCTTGAATCTTTATGCTGTTGTCTCCAAAAAGCTCAGTTCTTTGCTCATAGAGCTGCTGTGAACAACCCTCTCGGAGATTTTTGATGTTGAGCCAATGAATGTCGTACCAAGTCGAATTGGTCTTGAAGATGTCATCCAAAGGGTTGTAGAAGAACTTGATGTAACGGTACTCAAACGAAAGAACATATGGAATCACCGGATTGGCCTCTTTGTTGACCTCGGGGATTTCAAGATCCTCGTCGTCGGGAGATTTTTGAGTCACTGGTAGAAAGTGTGATAAACGTTCGTTAAGACGCATCTTATTAACGTCAACGATTGTAAGCTCACCAAACTCATTTTCAATCACACACCAGTCAGCTTTGCCTAGAGGGCGCAGGTTTCCAAGGAGGTTGATTCTGTATCGAGGAAACCATCGAAGCAAAAGGAAGCCGATGCCGAATGTGGAGATACAAACGAGGTAGTAAAGGATTTGTTTCCACCAACAGTCGCTGTAACCGGCAATACCGATAACAATGTCTTCTTCAGCAAGATAGTAGCGCTGGTACTTGGCCCTAGGATTAAACTCCTCAAAAAATGCCTGTGTTTCAGCATCCAGGTGGTATGACGCCAGTTCTGCGAGAGACCCACTTCTGCCACTAGTCGCAGAGCTCCTTCGGCGAAACCTATCCTCAATGGACGATCCGTAGCTACTGTCGTTGTCAAACTCGCCAGGGCTGCGCTGATCTGGGGATCTGGGTCTTCTTTCATCATCTCCAAAAGAAGATGAGGCACCAGCTTGGTCGAAAAACTTAGTAGACAATGCTGAGCGACGTGATCTCGAGAATAGTGGTCTTTTAGAACCCTGCTCACTCTCATCGTCCTCTGGGTATTTGTCCACAGAGTACTCCCAGTTGGTATTATAGTCTATTGGGTCGTCAGGATTCTCTAAAGTAGAACCACCAGGGGCAGACTCAATCTGATCAGGAGAAAAAAACCTGAAGTTGACGCTCTGGGTTTCGGCAGAGTCAGCTGTGAACACAGAAGCGACCGAACGCAAGTCTGTTTCTGTAGACTGCCTCAATTGATCACGACCTGAAAGCAAAGGAGACGTTTCCCTGAGCACCTCAGCAGCCGCCGATGTACGACGACCTCCGAATCGATGCGGAAAGTGCATCGACGAGATCGACGACGGGATGTTTTCACTGGTGGCTCCAGAGAACATTTCATGAGTATTCTCTTCAAGCATGGCAGAAGATTCCGTGGACAGGACACTGCCATGGCGGGATCTTCTCGCTATAAGCGAGGGCCTCCTGTGGCTAGAGCTGAGCGAGTCTCTTGTCATATGTAGTTTTCGACTGCACTTTCGGTGATATGGTGTTCTGTACTAACAGCAATAGAAACTTTTCACTGATAAGCGAGTACCACACACTACACAGTATCTTGCGGCTGAAACAGTGTGATAATTTACCAAGGTGAAATTTTTTACGAGTTCAGTTTACCTGGTCTTGGGAGTTTTTATCATGAACTGGCGATGGGATTAGCCGTGGTTGAGGGGAGAACTGGGGTAGAAAGGGTGTTGTGAGTTGCTCAATGGTGGTGTGTAGCTGATATAACAAAGGTAGTTTTTTTTAAAAAAAGATTTACTTCCAGCTGACCAAATGATCGTGATGGAATGACTCTTTTAAATAAACATATTGTATGATTCAATTCTTTGGAAACGAACCACTTGGAAATACTGGGAATTAGAGCATTGGCTGCGAAAATTGTTACGCATTGTGAGAAACGCCTAAGCATCATGAAATACTCCGCAATGGTGTTTTCATTGACAAATAGCATAATAAATTTCAGGCAGTCCACGGAAAGTCGCCACATAAGCTCAAGAAACTGACACGTTGAACAACAGCTTCCGACTTTATGCTGTCCTGCTGCTTCATCAACATTACTGGTGTGCCTGATGATCACCGAAGTAGCAAATTCTGGAAGACATTTGAAATTCGAACTCAGTAAATTCAAGGCATAATAAAGCAACCCCTTGACACTGCCATAACCATAATTTGCTTTACTTCATCACCCAGTTCTCGTGTGCTTCAAGTAGTCCTGTACACCAACGCACATATACACATAGGTAGTCAAACGCTTTCTTCACCACTGCAATGGCTCTCAAGCTAAAATTGAAGGTCAAGCCTTCCAACTCTCCTGAAAGAGATGAGCCGTATAACGAGGAACAACGCTCACCGCCAAGGCCATCCCGAAAAGTCAAAACCGAATCGAGCGATAAAATATCAAAACCAAAGCATAAGAAAGAGAAGCTCAAGAAACTAAAGCTAAGTCTCGGCAAACTGGGCCTGGCAGATAGCGCTACGCCGACATCATCAGTGCCTCCGCCACAAGCGAAGCCGAAGAGGACCCCCAAAGTCAGAATCAAGCCCACCAGAATCCCAGGTGAAGGTTACGACTCAGAAGCTCCCGATGTAGAGGATGACCCCCTCATAGAGCAAGGCATTGTCGTGAGATTTCTCAACGACCACAATCTCGACTTTGTTCACAGTGCTGTCGAGACAGGTGATCTTTCCAATGTAAATATCAAGTGGATCACCAGAGACAAGGCTGTTATCAACGTGAACCTGACCTTATATTCAGCAAGACTTATAGATTTGCCTACGCTCACGGAAATCTATAAAACTGTTGACAAGAAGAACATTTTCAAAACTATCGACATAAGTCAAGTGCTTCTAGTCTTGCACCCGATCAACCCAAAACAACTTAATATGGAGCAAGATTTCGAAGTCCCCGAGTCTCTGACCTACACACATCCTATCTACGATCTTTCCACAAACAAGGAGATTCGCAATTCCAAGAATGTGTATCGACACGGCTTGTCATATGCCTACGACGATGTGTACCGCAGATTCAAACCTCGCAAAGTCAACCATCGTATAATGCAAGATGTTGAGGCTCGAGTTGACGAGCTCGTGAAAAGAGACGCAGAATCGCAAGAGAGTCATTATGAATATGTCGATCCTAAGGCTCAGGCCAGAGTGGGTGCTTCTCACAGTCGCTCTGGCACACCTACTCACTCCATGCCATCAACACCATCAGCACGTGCATTGTCACCTCGTGAAGCCGATGACTACGAGTTTGAGCAGCAACAGCAAATGCAAGTTGACCTTGAAGCTGACATTGACAATGCGCTCGAGCAAGAGTTGGCTGAGGCTCTTGACTCCACGTCTAATAACACTGCTGCCACGGTTCTTATGAAGTCAGAGTTCGACAATGAGGATGAAGAGGCAAGTGACGAGGAAGTTACTGCCGGACAAGCCGGTGGTGAGGATGAAGATGACGAGGACGAGGAGGAAGACGACGAAGAAGAAGAAGAGGAAGAGGATGCTGGAGACGGTACGCTGAAGGAAGATTTCAACAAGGTCAAGAAGCTCGAGGAAGAGATTGGCGACTTGGAGAAGGCCGCAGACAAGCAAAAGAAGCTCTTGTCTACTGCCAGCTACAAGATGATGCGCATGAAATTCCAGTCCACCTACAACAACTTGAAAGCACAGCTTGACCAGAAGAAGCGTGAGTTGTCCAAGATCAAAGAGCAGCAGCAGAAAACACAGCCTCCTGAGCCCCAGCCGCAAGTGGAAGGTGAAGAAGAGGAAGAGGACGATGAAGACGATGATGAAGAAGAGGACGCCGATGAAGAAGATGCAAAGAGAAGCCAGTCGGCACCCGAAGAGAAGGAGGGTCTGCTGAGCAGAGCACCCAGCGAGAATCCTCCTCAGGCAGACGACGACGACGATCAAGACATGGAGAACGAGGACTACGGAGATCTTCAAGATCTCTTTTAGGCCAATGAAGCCTTATCTCCAATAACAAATTGCAATTTTCAATCCTGGCTTGGCCTATGGGGTTCGAATTCATTTATCTTGTGCTAATCTACGAACAGAAGATCCATTCATACATCTGGTCCGGTATCTGACTCTTGTGGTAATCCTTAAATGAGGTGCGCAACCTGTCTCTCCTACACAAACTATTGGATTATCGCACCAGCTTATTTTTCCATCTCATCTCACTGCCACTTCTCCAGTTTGTCCTCGCTTTCACCCTAAATGTCCAGCAATTCCATAAAGCTCTTAGCCAGTGACGTCCACCGTGGTCTTGCTGAGCTCGTTGCGAAGCGGTTGGGTCTCAAGCTCTCCCCCAGTGAATTGAAGAGAGACCTGAGTGGTGAAGTCACTTTCAGCATTGGTGAGAGTGTCAGAGATGAGGACATCTTCATTGTTTGCCAGATCGGCTCGGGCGAGGTGAATGACCGTGTTTTGGAGCTTCTTATAATGATTAATGCCTGTAAGACGGCCAGTGCTAGAAGAATCACGGTTATTCTCCCCAATTTCCCTTATGCCAGACAGGACAGAAAGGACAAGTCCAGAGCCCCCATTACAGCAAAGCTCATGGCAGACATGTTGACTACTGCTGGCTGCAACCATGTGATCACCATGGACTTGCATGCGTCCCAGATTCAAGGATTCTTTGATGTCCCCGTGGACAACTTGTATGCTGAACCCAGTGTGGTGAGGTACATCAAGGAGAAGGTTGCGTACCGAGAGGCCATTATCATTTCTCCCGATGCTGGTGGAGCCAAGAGAGCTGCTGGATTGGCCGATACGCTAGATTTGAATTTTGCCTTGATCCACAAGGAGCGTGCCAGAGCCAACGAAGTGTCCAAGATGGTGCTTGTTGGTGATGTTTCTGACAAAATTTGTATTATCGTGGACGACATGGCCGACACATGCGGCACTTTGGCCAAGGCTGCCGAGGTGCTTTTAGAGAACAAGGCCAAGGAGGTCATCGCCATTGTTACTCACGGTATTCTCTCAGGCAATGCCATCAAGAACATCAACAACTCCAAGCTCAAGGCCATTGTTTGCACGAACACCGTGCCTTTCGAGGAGAAAGTGTCGTTGTGCCCCAAGCTAGATACCATCGACGTGAGTGCCGTTTTGGCTGAGGCGATCAGAAGGCTCCATAACGGTGAGAGCATCTCATACTTGTTCAAAAACGCCCCATTATAGGTCTATGAACCGTTATTATTCAATCTATACGTCAGCATTTTGAGAGATGTAGGTTTTATAGGTATTTGAGCCTGGGTAAAATCGACGGAATTCGACTACACCTGTCAGAGCCTCGGATGAAGCGCGGAACAGAAATCTGGGGAATGCGATGTGGTTTTTCAGTGGAGTAAATCGCTTTTTCTGCAATCATGACTAAAAAAGCTAGAGAGATAAAAGCATGTCTTTTTGACATGGACGGTACCCTTATAAATACCGAGGATATTTACACCGAGGCAGCTACAGAGCTCCTAGCTCTTTACGGTAAGGGTCCTTTGACGTGGGACATCAAGATTGATTTACAAGGCAGACCAGGCCCTGATGCTGCTCAAAAAGTGGTAGACTTTTACGACTTACCTATCACAAATGAGGAGTTGATGAAAAAGCTGTTTGAGATCCAAAAGGATAAGTGGGACCGCTCCGCCTTCTTGCCAGGAGCCTTGGAGTTACTCGAGTACTTGAAAAATCACGACATTCCTATTGGGTTGGCCACAAGCTCCAACACTCTCAGCTACCACAAGAAAACCGATCATCTTGCCCAAGGCTTCAGTCTTTTTGACGGACATATTGTCACTGGTGACGATCCCAGAATCCCACCTGGCTGTGGAAAGCCAAGACCAGATATCTGGCACGCTTGCTTGAAAAGCATCAACGACTCCAGAGAGAAAAAGGGTCTTGAGCCAATTAAAATGGAGGAATGCTTGATCTTCGAAGATGGCATCCCAGGTGTATTCTCCGGAAAGAACACAGACGGCTATGTGATCTGGATTCCCCATCCAGGTGCCCTCAAACAGCTTAATGGCAAGGAAACTGAGATTATCGGCGAGCACGATGAAGGAGAGATTCTCGAGAGTCTCGAGGAATTTGACAAAGCCAAGTTCGGTCTTGACAGATGAACATTCTCTCCTCAGACTATATAAAACTGCACCGTTTAGGTATGGCCACCGTACATAGACTATGGTGACCTTATCTAAAGAACATTCGAAATCTTCGTCTCTTTTTTTATTTTATCCAACAAATCACTACCGCGAGAAGATGCTATTCTATCTGGACCTATCCAACTCTGTTGATTGTCCGGCATGAACAGACATCACTATCTACTGCTACTTGCTCTTGACCTATGGTCGGCACAGACTTATATCGAATCCTAATAGACTTCACACCAAGAGAAACAACGGAAACATCAGGCGAATCAACCACCAGCCTCGCAGATTACCGCTACTCACCAATTTCTGTCGTGAGTATAGAACTCCCCACAATGCAAGCAGATGCTTCAACTAACGAGCCTCTCAAGGCCAGGCAGCTTGGGGAGGGTGTAATCAAGCTATATCGAGAATTTGAGAATCATGAAGATGTTCTGAAATCGGTTGTCTCGGCCACCAGCGACCAGACGATACTCTCCATCCTAGCACTACCCACATACTTCACAGCCACAGATCTACTAGGATACATTGGAGACACATTTTTGGAAAGTATCACACATATAAGAATTCTCAGAAGTGAGAAAGCAAACAGATTTTTGGTGCTTCTCAAATTCAGCGACGCTCTTCGAGCAGCAGAGTTCCAGTACCACTTTGACGGTAAGCCGTTTAATTCAATAGAGCCTGAGGCCTGCCACGTTGTTTATGTCAAATCCGTGGAAAGTACCGAGCCTCAAAACGTCCCAGCAAAAGACACACTTATACCATTTTTGTTGGAGGACCCATTTACCGGCCAGACTGACCCAGGAACTACACCCATCGAGCTTCCGACGTGTCCAGTGTGCCTTGAAAGGCTAGATTTTGAGATCTCAGGTCTCCTTACCATTCCATGCCAGCACACGTTTCACAGTAACTGCTTATCAAAATGGAGAGACGACACTTGCCCCATTTGCAGATATACTAACAGCGTACTGAATCAGAATATCAAAAGGTCAGTGGGAAGGCTCCAGCAGATCAATTCCAGAATGCAAAGGCAACAAGGACCAGAGGAAGGATCAAGCAGTAGCATCTCCTCCGACGTCTGTATGGACTGTCTGGTCACCACGAATCTATGGGTTTGTTTGGTGTGTGGTAATATTGGTTGTGACCGTTATGCCCGGGACCAACATTCGCTTAAGCACTTCGTGGAGACCGGCCATTGTTTTGCTATGGAGCTCCATACATCGAGAATCTGGGACTATGCTGGTGATCGTTATGTGCATCGTCTTGTCACTACCGAAGAAGATGGCAAGATTGTTGAGCTTCCGGAGAAGGGAGACGATCTGAAGCAAACAAAGGATGACGACAATGAAGAGTATTCGGAATTGCTCTTGAGTCAGCTCATCAGTCAACGTGAATACTACGAGTTGTTGCTTCACGAGAGAAACCAAAACGGCCACCCACGTAAGGGCTCGGTAGTCAGCGACACTGGCTCTTCCAAAGCAAAAGAGCTCGAGGTAAAGGTTGATGAGCTCACAGATCAAGTCAGGAAGCTTACTTCTAATGTCATTCCAGCTCTCAACCAGAAGATCGAGTTGAAGACCAAATCACTACGTCTTGCCGCCATGGAACTTGCAGAATCGAATACATTGAACGAAGGTCTTTCAGCCAAGATTGACCATATTACGAAAGAAAATGAGGAGCTTAAGGCTTCAAATGCTGACCTCAGTGAGCAGGTCAAGGATCTCATGTTCTACTTGGAGGCACAGGCCAAGTTCAAGGATCAGCCTGCAGACGTCACGGAGGGTCAAGTAGTGATGAAGCCCAAGAAGGGAAGCAAAAAGAAAAAAAAGTAAATAAGAGGGTGGGTGTCTTGCAGAATGGCTGCAAATAAAAGATGAAGTGTGAGCGCCCTTCAAACTGTGCAAGAGTTCCTAAAAAGAAAGAAGCACAACCATAAATGTATAAAAGGAGCTCAAACAGAAGAAACACGAAAGGCATTTTTAATTAATATGATAAGGTGGTAACTCTTCGTAAGGTTGACAGTGGGGCCTGCATACACACAGGCATCCATGATACTGCGATGAGAAGGCATCTCGAAAAAATCGTTCTCTAGACTTTACCTTGCATTATGGACGAACCAACACGTAACAAGTCTGCCTTGAGCAGCTCGGAGGTTGCGTTCCCTAGAGGTGGGGCCTCGGTCTTGACACCCTTGGAAATGAAGACCATTTCTAACAAGGCCACTGAGGATGTTCTTTTCGAGCAAGCCAAGGGCACCAAGAGAGCTGCTCCAGATGGCACAGAGGTTCCCAAGAAAAAGAAGAAGAGCAAGAAGAAGAAAACTGAAGAAGATGCTGCTAATGACGAGGAAAAAACGATCGAAATCGAGCACTATTCTTTCAAAAACTTACTTCCTGGAGTTGAAGTCCTAGGCCAGATCGCCAGAATAGACAAGATGGATATCACTGTTGCCATCGGAGACAACTTATTTGGTCAGGTTCCCATCACACACATCAGTCCTGAAATTTCAGAAATGCTCGAGAAGCACGAAAATGCTATGGAGGACTCCAGCGATGATGAAAGCGACGATGAGAACAATACACAAGGTCTCAATGTCAAGCACGAGTTGCCCAAATTGAATAAGCTTTTTAGCATAGGCCAGTGGGTGCGTGCGGTGGTTATTCCAAGCAGTGAGCCAAGAAGAATCTCGCTATCCATGGAGCCAAAGACAGTGAACCGCTCGATGGAGGAAGACGATTTGACTCCAGGCAACATTCTTCAAGCTTCCGTGAAGTCAATTGAAGACCACGGTATTGTGCTTACGACAGAGGTGGAGAATTTCGCCGGCTTCATGTCAAAGAAAGAGTTGAAAAAAGCAAACATCTCTCCATCTGACTTGAAGGTGGGTCTGGTTCTTCTCGGATCTATTGTCAGTTTGTCCTCCAGAACGATAACCATGAAGCCCGCAGCTAATGAGCAGGTTTCCAAAAAGTCAGCAGTCTCGGTCATCAGTTCAATCGATGCCGTCCATCCTGGTGCTATCGTCAATGCCATCATCACAGAAATAAGCAACTGCGGTGTAGGCGCCAGGGTCTTTGGTATGGTCGACGGTTCTTTCTCGCTCCCCCAAACTGAGGAGTACTCTGTTGACAAACTCAAAAACCACTTCGCCATCGGAGGCACCGTCAGAGCCAGAGTTGTGGGCATAGTATTTTCAGAGGGCGCTAAGAAGTTTCTATTATCCAAGTCTGAGAAATTCATCTCCTTGGAACCGACACTGAATACTGCACCATTGGAAGCATTCCCCATTGGCTTTGTGTTCCACGAGGGCGTTCAGATTGTTGGCTTCGACAAAGACTATTTCTACCTCGATGTGGGTAGCTTCAAGGGCCAGGTTCACAAGTCCAATGTTGACCCCGACCTAGACATCAGAAAGCATTTCAATGTGGGCTCCAAGCACAAGGCTCGTGTGCTCGGGTTCAACGAAATGGATAATATTCTCATTTTGACACTCAAGCCAAAGGCCATCGAATCGCAGTTTGTTTCCACTGAAGACATTCCAGTCGGCGAGTTCGTTGCTGCTGCTGAGGTCGTCAAAGTTCTTCCAGATTCCAAAGGTATTGTGGTGAAGGTGTTTGGAGACTTCGAAGCCTTTGTGCCCCCCAATCACATTTCTGACTCTAAGCTTATGTTCCCAGAGCGCAAGTTCAGAGTTGGTGGTAAAGTCAAAGCCAGAATACTAGCGATTTCCGGTAAGAAGCTCTACGCCACGCTCAGAAAAAGTCTTGTCAACATGGAGGACGACACCATCGTGAAGAACTACGATGATATCAGCATAGGATTCAAGACCACTGGTATAGTTGAGAGGTTTGTTGGTGCTGGTGTGTTGATCTCTTTCTTCGGAAACTTGAAGGCTTACTTGCCCAAGAATGAAATCTCTGAGACCTTCGTCGAGAATGCTAAGGACTACCTCAAAGAAGGTCAAGCGGTGAATGTGAGAATTCTTAACTTCAACAAACAAGAGGGTAAGATCACCATCACCTTGCGTCAATCCACCGAGTTGACAAACAACCAGATGAGACACCTTGAAGAGGTTGAAGTTGGTAGAACTATCGCTACTGCCTCCATTGTGGAGAAGACCAAGGAGGCCATCATCATCGAGTTGGAGGACTCCAACTTGAGAGGCGTCATTTCTACTGACCATTTGTCTGACGGATCTTATGAGGAGAACAGAAAAATCTACAAAGCTCTCAATGTCTCTGAAACTATTCAGGTCTTGATTCTCGAAAAAGACTTCAAAGCTAGAGCCGTCATTGCAACCGCCAAACAATCTTTAATCAACGCTGCAAAGGTCGGGCTCTTCCCAGCTATCTACGATGATGTTCACGTGGGCACAATCATTCCTGGTTTCGTTAAATCCGTAACCAATATGGGTATTTTCATCAGCTTTGGCGGTAGACTTACTGGCTTGGTTTTGGCTAAGAATGCCTCCAGTGACCCCACAGTGGACCTTTCCGCCAAGTTCCACAAGAACCAGTCTGTTGCATGTAACGTCATAAGAACCGATGACGACAACAAGAGGTTCTACCTTTCCTTCAGCGGCGTTGATGATGCTGGTTACAAGAAGCTTCATTTGAAGAACCCTATCGATGAAAACATGAAAGCTGCATCTGACTACTCGGTAGGTGTGATCACCAAGGGAGTTGTTGCTTCAATAGAAGCGGGTTATGTCAACGTTCAACTTGCTGACAACTTATTTGGTCGTCTCGAGGCATCTCAAGTTTTTTCAAAGTGGAAGTCTATCAAGAATAAGAAGAACCCACTTTCCACGTTCAAGGAGGGCGACAAGGTTGAGGCCAAAATCATCGGTTATTACGACCAGGGGTTGAAGAAGTACTCTCCAGTCTCTACTTTCACTACATCTACGGTCATCGAATTATCCGTGTTGCCTGCTTTGCTTGCCTCCGATTCTCCTTACAAGCCACTTGCATTTGACGATATCGAGATCAACAGTGAACACACAGTGTTCGTGGAGTCATATGAGCACGGTGTTGCCAATGTGTCTTTGATGCCAGGAAGCACCGGCAAAATTGCCCTCTACAACCTTTCCTCCATCAACAAGCTCTACCACAACTTCGAAGAGTCTTTCCCCGTGGGCTGTGCTCTTAGAGCGCAGGTTTCTCTGTTGGACTACGAGCATCACGTTGTTGAGCTCTCCGCTAGAGAAACCTCTGTCAAGAGTATTGAGGACCTCAAGGAAGGTAAGCTGTATCCTGCCAAGGTCTTCAAGGTCGCTCAAAACTTTGTCTTGGTGGAACTCGCTAAGGGTGTTGTTGGATACGCTTACATCACTGATGCTTTGAATGATTATGAGCAGAAGCTTGAAGATGTTTTCAAGGTCAACAGCGCTGCCCTTGCTACTGTTGAACAAGTTAACTCTGCTGAGGGAAAGATCTTTGTGAGTTTGAGGAACAAAGAGGTTGCCAAAGACAAGCCAGTTAACTCTATTGACGAGATTCAAAGAGGTGACCTTGTGAAGGGTTTCATCAAGGCAATCAACAACAACGGTCTTTATGTGTCTCTTGGTAGGGAGATCTTTGCTTTGGTTAGAGTTGCTGACATTTCCGATGCCTTTTTGTCAGACTGGAAGAAGTTTTTCAAGCCACACCAGTGTGTCTCTGGTAAGATCTCTCAGTGCAAGACCGAGGGACGTATTCTCATGACCTTAAAGGAAAGTGAAGTTAACGGCGATTTATCTTCCTTCAAGACTTTTGATGAGTTGGAGGTTGGCGAGAACTACGATGGCTCTATCAGGAAAGTCGCCGAATTCGGCGTCTTTGTCAAGTTAGACGGTACTTCCAATGTCAGTGGTTTGTGTCACCGCTCTGAGATTGCCGATACCCCCGTCGATAACGTTCTTGCTCTCTTTGGCGAAGGCGATCGTGTCAAGGTCAAGATTCTCAAAATCGATAATGACAAAAAACAGCTTTCGCTTGGTATGAAAGCGTCCTATTTCACCGATGAAATTGACGAAATCGACGAGGAGGCTGAAGGATCCGATGATGATGTCATGGGCGAAGCTTTTGAAAAAGAAGGCGATGTTAGTGACGATGACGAAGAAGAGTCTTCCGATGAATCTGAAAAGGAAGCTTCTTCATCTGATCCATCTGCTGCTGGCGGATTGTCGACAAACGGTTTCGACTGGACAGCATCTATTTTAGACCAGGCTGAAGACGACGATAGCTCTTCGGACGAAGAAGAGGACTTCACTGACTCCAATAAGAGAAGAAGAAAGAAGGGCAAGAACCAGATCAAGGACAGGACGGCAGAGATGAACGCCAGAGCACCCGAGTCTGTGTCTGACTTTGAGCGTATGCTCATTGGTAACCCTGACTCGTCTGTTCTCTGGATGAACTACATGTCCTTCCAGTTGCAGCTAGGAGAGATCGAGAAGTCTCGTGAAATCGCAGAGCGTGCTCTCAAGACCATCAATTACCGTGAGGAGCAGGAGAAGATGAACATTTGGATCGCCATTCTCAACTTGGAGAACAGTTTCGGCAGCGACGAGTCTCTTGATGAGGCCTTTAAGCGTGCCACTCAGTACATGGACTCGTTGACTATGCACCAGAAGCTCATCGGTATTTACGTCTTGTCCGAAAAGTTCGACAAAGCTGACGACCTTTTCAAGGCGATGGTGAAGAAGTTTAGCAAACAGACCAGCGTCTGGGTCCAATACGGCTCTTTCCTTATGGACCAGAAGGACAGTGAGCGTGCTCATGAGACTTTGGCTCGTGCTTTGCAAGCCTTGCCAAAGAAGGACCACATTGAAGTTGTCAGAAAATTCGCCCAGCTCGAGTTTGCCAAGGGTGACGCCGAGCAAGGTAGATCGTTGTTCGAAGGTTTGGTCACTGACGCTCCAAAGAGAATAGACTTGTGGAATGTCTACATCGACCAGGAGATCAAGCATGAGAACAAGGAGCATGCCGAGGACTTGTTTGAGAGAGTCACACATGTCAAGCTTTCCAGAAAGCAGGCTAAGTTCTTCTTTGCCAAATGGCTCAAATATGAAGAGGACAGTGGAAACGAGCAGTCTGTTGCTCGTGTTAAGGCTCTTGCCGTGGAGTATGTCCAGGCCCATGCCAAGGAGGACGAGGAGTAGTTCAGAACATTTTCCCGTTGTACATATACATAATAGCATATCAATTTCGTTAATCGTTATTTTGTGAGGTGAACACCCCCTCCATAAGCTTATCTAGGACATGGAGGATAAGCAGTTTGTTGAGAAAGTCATTCTGAAGAAGCTCAAAAATTACCCGGGATCTGGTTCTGGTATTACTGGATCCAAAAACTTTACCACATGTTTCATCCATGTAAACTTCAAAGATCGCCCTTGCTTCATCTCGGGTCTTTTCTTGAAGTGCTTCGCTCCTGGTGATCGGAGGATCCTTGAACCGACCACCAGGGAACACTGTATCTCTCAAATTCGTGATGATGTTGAGGATCAAACCTTCGTCGTGGATGATATGCCTTGTGGCTGAACGTATCTTTTTTTCTATTGCTGAGCCAAGAACCTGCTGCAATAGAATGAGAAGTGCACGGCCTCTGATCCAACTTTTGGAAGAGCCTAATTCAAAGACATCGATTAATAAGTCTGAGATGGGTTTGGCAAATGGTACTTTGTCGGTAGCATGTTTCAGAGATTCATCAAACTGTTTCAATTCACTCTGCATCTCCTTGATACTCTCCAAATACTCAGTGTTCGTTTCAAAATCCTCGCTCTGGCTTCTTGAGATCCCCTTAGTCGTAGAGCCAAAGGAAAGGGAGCCGAGTATATCATCAAACGGATTTTTAGGTTTCTTAAAAGAGCCGAACAGGAAGTTTTCCGACGATAAAAAGGATCTGAGGACAGGGTCAGAACAGGCCTCTGGTATGTTGAGAAGCTCTTGTAGGTACTGCTCAAGTCCTTTCTTTCTGATCTCCAACAAATGTTTCTTTTGAAAATTGAGAACAGACTTCTTCGGAAATTTGATGTTCGAAACTTTTGGCGACCTTTTCTTCAAGTACTCGTTGAGCTGGTAGAACTGGCTGAATCTTCTCGCTACCACCCACCCTGCCGTGACTTCATTCGGATCATCATTGGAATACTTTTGAACTTCAACAATGTAAAGCACGTACTCCGAACCATTCTTAGACTCGGACATGTAAGACGAGATTTGAATTTTGGACTTACCGAACAAACTGTTTTCATTCTCCTGAATGATCCAATGCTGACGCTGAAGTTCTTTCGCAGCAATTTCTTTCTCCAAGCCCTGCTTAGAGCGCTTCAAGATTGCAATCTCAGAGGTGTTGTTTGTAAGCTCAGCTTTTTTTAGCAACGGAAGCAAGATGTCATTTTGATCTCTGAGATTTTTGATTTCAGTTGAAATGCCCGCAAGCTTCTCCGAGAGACTTAAATCACCAGGAGCAGCTCTCAATATTTCGGACCCGCTAAGCCCAGAGTCATCACCATCGGACAGTACTATAGCATCGGATAAGTCAGATTCAGAGTCCAGTTTGCTAGCTTCCAGTGGGTCGAATATACCAGACTGCTTCGTGCCCACAAATGATCTCCGACGCAAATCAACATTCGCTGGCGGGATGAATGCATTGGAGTTCAGGACAGGTGGAGCCAAATTTTTTATGGTCCACGAACTGTGAGTTCTAGACATTTCTGGGCTCTCTGAGGTTTGGCTTTTGGTGTCAATGATTTGCTCGAGTGTTTTTTCAACCGCCTCAAGAACGGCATGACTTATCGATGTTTCCGTTACATCAGCTTCCATCTGAGAGTCTTCATTTTGCAAGACAGAATGATCACCCGGCTGAAGTGTATCATTCTGGATTCTGGATCGGTCTATATCACCATGCTGCAAAAATGCTGGATATGCAGAAGTTACCAATTTTTCATGAGCCTCTATTCTGATCTTCCCTAGTTCCGATTTTGCATCGCCAAGTGTTGCTTCATCGACGCTGCCATTGAAGACATCTCGAACACTTGGAAAGTGCCTTTCGGGAAAGTGCACTTCTAGTAACGTTTGAAAGATCTCCTTGATGCTCAGTGGACCAGCGAATTCAAGTGCTTCAGGAGAGCCCTCCAATTCATTGCCACATAACGGGTTTCGAAGCTCATTAATTGCCTCATATACCCTCAAGATATGTAATTCGTTTCTTTCTTCGAGGAAGCTTTCGAACAGCGATCGTAACTGGGAATCACTCAAGACTTCATCAAAAGAAGGATCCTGATTCCTTAGTCTCTTGTTTATTTGCTCAATAATATTGAGTATTAGTTTACCTTCAGAATCATGCGTTGTTGAATAGAGAGAGAGCTTTAGCTCCAATCGGTTCCGTAGCCTCTCAAGGTCACCATCAGGCGCATCCCTAATATATTGAAGACAATGCTGGTATCTTGCTTGCGTGAAGCTACCAGAAATAGAAGGAGCTATCGTCGATCCTTCTTCAGAGGATTCTGCTCGACGAGTCTGTTGCTCCAAAGCAGCACGAAGGCGTTTGACTTGGCTTCGGCGCTGAAGACTTTCCCCCATGAATTTGATTATCATCTGGTTAATGAAGTCTCCCTCAGCCAAAAGCTCAAGTACATTCGCGAGAATGGTAGCAGCTAGAATTTCACGGACTATCAGGGAAACTACTGGGGATTGACTCTCCTTGCTTGATAAAAGCACTGGTAGAGCTTTAGACACCAATTTTCGAAGATGGGCCTTTTCATTATCGTGATTGTGTTGCTTGTTAGCAAAGAGAGACACGCCCATGTGGAGTGTGTCTGAGGACGATTTAACGGCCTTCAACTTACTTTCCATGGAATATGAGCCGAGGGACGGCAAAGTATCTGAGGAAAACTGCTTGAAATGGGAATTGATGATGGGAAGTATCTCAATGAAGATAAGCTCCGAAAGTTCAACGTTGGCAAGGCGAGTTTTTGCTGCCATAATGACGCGTTTGAGTTCATTTCGAAGAGCATTTTGGAAGCCCTTACTTTGCGATACATTTGCGTACCAGGAGTCGATAAAAACGGAGATAACGAATCCGAAGATCTCGTCTATGCCCTCGTTTATGGGTGCCGTAGAAACTTCAAGAGCCGTCAGTGAGGTGTGGAGACGTCGTAGTTCATACCTCCACATATCCAGATCAAGGAAGATAAACCTCTGTGGTTTGACTCCACGCGAAGGTTTCTTCACGGCTGTTGGCCCCAAGTACCGAAGGACTCGATAAACGCCATAGCCAACTAAGGATATTGCTAGTCCTACTTCGAGTAAAAGCCGCCATAACTTGACGTGCCGTAGCACAAGCAAAAGGGTTCCAATGTACACCAACCATCTCCAGCTGATAGGAATACCAGCGACTTCCAAGGGAGTCATGGATATGGTGATATTTCGCTTTTAGATAAGAAGGTGTGTTATCAATCGCGTATCGTGTAGTGTGAGTATTACCGCACTTCCATGCACCAGTGCTATTTCTATGCTATTAGTCTATATCCATGGGAGATCTATGTTTTCGTTTTTTTCAGTTTCTTGGAGCTTGCTTTGTCGCCCAGGCCATCTCGTGATCTTTTCTTTGATTTCAGCTCCTTTGACTTCTCCTTCAGCTTTGACTTCTCCTCCAGGTGTTTCTTATCCTTCGACAGCTTAGACTTCTTCTCTTTCACCACGCAAGACTTCTTTTCCTTTTTCTCTTTGGTGTTTTCTTTGCTCTTCTTTTTATCAAGCTTGTCGGATTTCTCTTTCAGTTTCTTCTTCAGCAGCTTTTCCTTTTTGTCTTCCTTGGTCTCCTTCTTCGTCTTTTTCATGAGATTTTCCGTTTCTTCTATAGCCTGCTTGCTATCGAGCTTTGTGGCTTTGAGGTGTGCGTTATCTGTCTTTCCCACGGTTCCTGCTAGTCCCTCTCCCTTGACGAACATCTTGTACAATGGAGACATCGATCTTCGAAGGTGGTTTTCTGCTTCCGTGGCATTTGTCTCGAAACTCACACCATTCGAGCTGCTGGTGACGTCAAGAGTCTTGAGTTGACCGTCAAAAAGTCTTTCCCACCATACATCTGCATCGTTTCCATCCGAACCAAGTCCCTTCTTGTCCTTCTTATGCTTGACCAAAATGGGCTTTTTAATACCGCCATTTTTGAGCGCTTGCCCATCTTGCCAGCCGTAGTTCTTTAAATATAGTCGAGCATCCATAGTTGACGCAGTGATGCAGAGTAGTTGTAGATCTTGGGTACCTCATCTCATTTCGCACCCAGGATCTATATGGACCATCGCGCATAGTATTGATACTTAACTACGACTGTTATGGAGACATCCCATTTACAGACTGCAATTGAGCAGTTTGACAGTAGAGTGAAACAGTCTCCGTTATGCTATCCTGAATATCTCGATCTCGAGGAAAAAGCAAAATCTTGTTCATTATATCCTTCACTCGCTCTCTTAGAAAGAAAGACATTGGTTACAGTGCTCTCCTCCGAGGATATCCTCAATTGGAAGAATCTTGCCGCTGACTCTCAGGAGGACTACATTAAACTACTTTCGCTTCTCAAAGAAGAATTTCCAACCACGGAAACATGGCTCAACTACCTCGACGCCATTGAACCTACAGAGCAAGAACTTCTACGAGCATTTGCCCAATGCAGCTCTGACTATAAAAGAGGACACGAGATTTTTACTAGGATTCGAGACTTCTATGCATCAAAAGACACAACTGATCAAAGCGAGACACTCCTGCAATTGTATGTGCACATGTTGTCTGTACCCCACGCCCAACTAGAAGAGACATACCAAGACTACTCGAAGTTTGTCACGAGCAAAAAACCCGAATCGTACCCGAAATTGATGAAATCTGCCAGCAAACTCAAAAACCAAAGCGAATCCTCTTCTTCGTACTATATCAATTTTGAGAAGCGGATATCAGAAAACCCACTGGACCCACAAGCTTGGATCGCTTACATTGAGTCTTGCGCCAAATATCAATCAGAGAGTTCAGACTTCACCAGCATCGAGCAGCTTTTCTACCGATCACTCATTGAATCGTCCAAGATAACTGATGCATCTTGGCTACCTGTCTGGAAATCCTTCCTTGACCTTGTCGAGAAACATCAAACATCCTGTCTTCGGTCATTTCAATATTTCTTCATCAAATGCTTTCCGCAGCTTCCGGCTGCTTATGTTGCTTTAACTAGGATCATGGACGATGAGGTCGAATTCACATTCTTGAGGAGCAATCTCCTCAGGTTGCAAGAAGCGTTCAAGAACAAACCCGAATGGAGGACGATAGCCAAAGCATTGCTTTTAGGTGACTTCAAGCAGTTCACCAAGGTGCTGGTCACCAGGGAACCTACATTACTCGATGATATATCCACCATAGCATCCACTGCGTTTGAGAGAGAGGATAGTGTTGGTATTTTGCAGTTGGCAATCACATTGGCCCGAAGATTCTCATCTGGCGAGGACGACTATTATGATTTATTTATCGAGTTGACAACGGCAACCTTCGATAGATGGCCCCATTCAGCATCAGTATGGGCAATGTGTTTCCGGCTTCTTGCTCTGTTCGGCAATCCAAAGTATGCCAAGCGTATGCTTAAATTGCTTCCTGAAGATATCAAGGAACTTGACGATCCAAACTTAGCTCTTGAATCCGCCATTGCACATCAAGCCATGTATGGTCAACCGGAGGAAGTTCAGGAGTTGTTGGATTTGCAAGAAAAATACAGCCACCATGAACCCCTGTTGCAATCTAAAAAACCGATAACAGAAGAACTGAAACGTTTCAAAGAAGATGAAGATGAAGAAAAAGAAGTGAAGAAGTTGAAGCTGGACCAAGATACGGCAACGCCATCACGCAGTCGAGAGATGTTCCGTGTCAAGGTAGATAATCTACCCTTGTCTTCGGACAAAAAAGCTGTATCTGACTTCTTTCAAGGGTATTGTGAACCAATCACCATTGAGGTATTCTCTACTGTTCAGGGCAGCTTTGCTTTGGTGGAATTGGACTCTGAGCAAGATGTAATGAAAGCACTTGTGAGAGATCAGAAGAAGCTCGGTGGATCTGTGGTTTCAGTTAAACGAATCTTCGGCAACACTTTGTGGTTAACGAACTATCCTTCCAACTGGGGTCCTTCTGAGCTCGAAGCGTTTTTGAGAAGCGAGGATTTGTTGTTTCTCAAAGTAAGATATCCGTCTCAAAGCGATAAACGTGAAAAGCGATTTTGCTACGTGGATTTTCCCGACACTGTTGCTACACAAAAGGCTCAATCGACTCTCAATGAAAAACTCGTCGAAGGGCACACTTTGAAAGCCGACATATCGAATCCATCGCTCAAACAGAAGCGGACTGGTCCGAATCCCGCTCACCAGATTTATGTTCATAACATCAATTTTGATGTGACAACTGAGGAAACCTTGCGTCAGTTCTTCAGCGAGGTCGGTAAAGTTGAGGACGTGAAGGTCCCTCTCAATCAGGCGAATAAAGAAAATGGGCACAAGAACAATGGTTATGCGTTTGTCACATTCGCTGATGCCAAAGATGTGAAAAGGGCTCTTGAAGCGGATGGCAGCTCCTTGGATGGTCGTACTATCCATGTATCGAGAGGAAAATCGAAACAGGCAATGAAAAATCCGCTGCAATTCATAAAAAACAACACCATAGCCTTGTTTAATGTGAACAGTATCACGACTAAGTCTCATCTTGAGGAATTCTTAAATCGCCAGGTTGGGCCAACTACTAAAATCTTCTTGAAGCCGAGCAAAAAAGCAGCACTCGTGGAGTTTGAAAAAGAAACGGATGCCGGCAAGGCTAGCTTGAAGCTTGAAGGTACCCTATTTGAAGAAGAGGTGCTACAAGTGGGCACTAAAGACGATTTCTTCAAACAGGATGGGGAAACACAACCATCAAAAAAGCCCACCACCACGCCCACCATGGCACCACCCATGCTAATGAGAAGAAGACGGAGATAGTTGCTGACAAAATAATCAATTACACCATCTAACAGTTTTATGTGGAGTTGCAACCAGTGCGGCTTTATGGTGTTACTCATGCACAACTTTTTCTGACATTTTTTTCACAGCGACATAAGGGCTCAAAAGATTCCATACCTCACCATCCAAAATGAGTGCCACTATCAAGCTCGAAAAAACCGACAGGAGGGACACTCTTGTGGAGATCGAGAAAAAGTACCAGAAATACTGGGCCGACAACAAGTTCTTCGAGGTCGATGCCCCCACTATTGAGGAAGATCCTGAGGACGATGCTGATAACTTGAGGGAAAAGTACCCCAAATTTTTTACCACCATGGCTTACCCATACATGAACGGTGTTTTGCACGCTGGACACAGTTTCACTTTGTCGAAGGCGGAGTTTGCAACTGGTTTCGAGAGAATGGTGGGAAAGAGAGCTCTCTTTCCATTGGGTTTCCACTGCACGGGTATGCCTATCAAATCTGCGGCCGACAAAATCAAGAGAGAGGTTGAGCAGTTTGGCTCCGACTTCTCTGGTGCTCCTGCTGACGACGAGGACGAGCCTGAGGCTGTCAAGGAGGTCAAAAGTGACGACCCTACCAAGTTCAAGGCCAAGAAGTCCAAGGCTGTTGCCAAACAGGGAAGAGGTAAATTCCAGTTCGAGATTATGTTGCAATTGGGTCTTTCCAGAGAGGAGGTTGCCGCTTTTGCCGACCCCCAGCATTGGCTCCATTACTTCCCAGCTCTTGTTGAGAGAGACGTGAACAACTTTGGTGGTAGAGTTGACTGGAGAAGATCTATGGTCACCACCCCTGCTAACCTTTATTACGATGCTTTTGTTCGTTGGCAAATCAACCGTTTGAAGGACTGCGGTAAGATTAAGTTCGGCGAGAGATACACTATCTATTCTGAGAAGGATGGCCAGGCCTGCTTGGACCACGACAGATCTAGCGGTGAAGGTTTTAACCCCCAGGAATATGTTGGTATCAAAATTCCTGTTGACGAGTTCCAGCCAGAGGCCCAGAAGGTTTTTGAGGAGAACAGCTTTGACCTTTCCAAGAACAAGGTCTACTTGGTTGCAGCTACCTTGAGACCAGAGACCATGTATGGTCAGAGCTGTTGTTTTGTTTCGCCAAAAATTAACTATGGCGTCTTCAAGGCTGCCGAGGGTGAGTACTTTATCACCACCGAAAGAGCTTTCAAAAACATGTCTTTCCAGAAGTTGACTCCTACCAGAGGTGACTACTCTGCTGCCTTGCATATCAATGGTTCTGCGCTTGTGGGTTCCAAGATCTCTCCACCTTTGAGTCAGCTCAAAAACCTTCGCGTGCTTCCCATGGAGAGCATCTTGCCGAACAAGGGTACTGGTGTTGTCACCTGTGTTCCATCTGACTCTCCAGATGACTTCATCACGATTAAGGACTTGGCCAACAAGGCTGACTTCTACAAGATCCAGAAGGAGTGGGTCAACACGGAGATTGTGCCTATCTTGAAGACCGAGAAGTTTGGTGACAAGGCTGCTGAATTCCTCTGCAAGGAGTTGAAGATCCAGTCTCCTAAGGATACAGTGCAGTTGGCCAAGGCTAAAGAGCAGGCTTACAAGGAGGGCTTCTACGGTGGTGTTATGGTTATTGGAAAGTACTCTGGCGAGAAGGTCGAGGATGCCAAGCCTAAGGTTAAGGCTGACTTGATTGCTTCTGGTGAAGCGTTTGTCTACAATGAACCCGAGGGACAGGTTATTTCCAGATCCGGTGACGAGTGCTGTGTTTCCTTGGAAGACCAGTGGTACATCGACTATGGTGAGGAGTCTTGGAAGAACCAAGCCTTGGAGTGTTTGGAGCACATGGAGACTTTCTCCAAGGAGACAAGACACGGATTCGAGGGTGTGTTGGATTGGTTGAAGAACTGGGCTCTTACCAGAACCTATGGTTTGGGTACAAAGTGTCCATGGGACCACTCGCAATTGATCGAATCCTTGTCTGACTCGACAGTCTACATGGCTTACTACACCATTGCTCGTTTCTTGCACTCCGACTACTACGGCACCAAGCCTGGCAAGTTCAACATCAAACCTGAGCAGATGACCGACGAGGTGTTTGACTACATCTTCACCAGACGTGAGGATATTGAGACCGACATTCCTAAGCAGGAATTGCAGGCCTTGAGAAGAGAGTTCGAGTACTTCTACCCATTGGACACCAGAATCAGTGGTAAGGATTTGATTCCAAACCACTTGACCTTCTTCATCTACTGTCACACGGCTCTCTTCCCTAAGAAGTTCTGGCCCAGAGGTGTTAGAGCCAATGGTCATTTGATGTTGAACAACGCCAAGATGTCGAAATCCACCGGTAACTTCTTGACCTTGCTGCAAATCGTGGAGAAATTCGGTGCTGACGCCTCCAGAATCGCCTTGGCTGATGCTGGTGACACTGTGGAAGATGCCAACTTTGACGAGGCCAACGCTAACGCTGCTATTTTGCGTTTGACGACTTTGAAGGAGTGGTGTGAGGAGATCAAGGCCACCCAGGACACCTTGAGAACCGGTGCCAAGGACTCTTTCTTCGACAAAGCCTTTGACAACGAAATGAACTTCTTGATCGAGCAGGCTTACGAACAGTACCTGGCCACCAACTACAAGGCTGCGCTTAAGTACGGTTTGTTCGACTTCCAAACCTCAAGAGATTACTACAGAGACTCTGTTTCCGGCGCTGGCATGCACAAGGACCTTGTGTTCAAGTACATCGAGAACCAGGCCTTGTTGCTTGCGCCCGTGGCTCCTCACTTTGCCGAGTACTTGTACAAGGAGATTTTGGGCAAGGAGGGCTCTGTGCAAACGGCTAAGTTCCCCAGAGCTTCTGAGCCTGTTTCCCAGGGTTTGTTGGACTCGCTTGAGTACGTTAAGGAGTTGGCCAGAGCTGTTCGTGAGGCCGAGTCCACCGTGTTGAAGTCCAAGAAGGGTAAGGCCGAGGTTGATGCCTCCAAGCCCGCCAACTTGACCTTGCTTGTGTCGACTTCCTTCCCTGACTGGCAGGAGCAGTACATTGACTTTGTCAGACAGTTGTTCGAGAGCAACTCGTTGAACGACAACAAGGTGATCAAGGAGAAGGTCGGCAAGGACATGAAGCGTGCCATGCCTTTTATCCAGTTTTTGAAGCAGAGATTGGTGAAGGAAGACCCCAAGACGGTGTTCAACCGTGAGTTGACCTTCAACGAGGGAGAGTTGATCAAGCAGGTGTTGAGCAACATCCAGAAATCCACGACTACGATCAAACTCGACAGTTTGTCTGTGGTTACTTTCCCCCACGGCGAGAAGAAGGGCACGGATATCACCACCGGGAAAGAGGTGGAGATCACTGCCACTGGCAAGGTTGTGGATGCTGCTGTGCCTGGCCAGCCAGGTATTGTGATCAAGAATGTCGAATAGGTGTTTATAAATAGAAAGGTTAGAAATTGAAAAATTACCAGTGAAAGTCCTATTGACCGTGGCTTTTGGGTTGACACATATCAAGAGATGCTGTCGCAGCCAATCCGGTAGGTACCATGCGACAGCAACCTGATAAGGCATGCAAAAGGGCAGCACGGCTGCCTAAAAAAGCGCCATAGAGTAATAAAAAAGAAAAAACAGAATGCCCCATCTTATCGTTCTTTTTTGACCTCCTCCAAAACAGAATCCCAACTTTCACAAGCTCCACCCTCAAGTAACTGGCACCCCACAGTCTCCTCTCAAATTGCCTTGCACCTGCGAAACAAATCTCGCCCAACGTCCCCCACCCGTGCACACCACCACTGCACATCATTTTTCTCAATCAGGCTCATTTGCAACAAACAAACCACAACCACTCATCCGGATCGCTCCCGAAAACATCGTCCCTTCTCACCAGGAAAGAAAAACACGTTTCTTTTTCACACCTCACCCACCCAGCCTTTCTTTCTCACATGTCTGGCCCTCCTAGATACCCGCTCTTGGGGTCCAAGAGTAGCTACGACACGAAACTCACAGACCCTTCAGCCAAACTTTTTGACGGGTTAGCGGAACCTTGCGCTTTTTCCTTGTCCCTGGTGCCTCTAGAAACCCAGCTGAGGAAGCGCTTTCGGGGCCACCAGACCCAGGAAACAAAGGAGGACGCTTATTCCTCGTATTCCGCCTACGCTGCCCCTTGCTCTGCTGATAGCGGCGACGACATGATTATTTCCGACACGGATACGGTTCCAGACGCGACACATCCTCCCAAAAGACGCCTCACGCTGGTCAACCAACCAGAAAACTGCCCGGGGCCCGCCTCGACTGACTCGGCCATGTCCATCTCCAGCACCCACGGTCTGGGGACTACAGCCATCCGGAGCGCATCCAACACGTTCATCAGGTCTGAAAGCCAGGCTCATCCTTGTACTCCCAACGCCATGGATTCCATGACCAACTCGCCGATTCTGGACATGGAGGACCAGAACCCACAGCAGCTCGTTCTTCCGCTGCCTCTGGCCTCGCCTGTTCAAAGTGCCACTGATAAACGCTCCGTGCACGAGTTCTGGGAACGCTACTTGCTGAAACCGCCTGCAACCCAGGGCGATTTGGCTGAGCTCATGGTGAACCTCTCCAACTTCTCTCTGGCTCCGTGCCGGAACAACATCATTTTCCAGCTCTTGCAGAAGGTCGACCGTTCTCTGCTTCTGACCCTCTGCGGTATCATACACGACTCCTTGAGACGCGATTTGCTATCTAGCTTGCCTTTGGAGGTGTCCTTGTCTATCTTGTCTCACTTGGACTACAAGTCTGTTTTGGCCGTTTCCAGCGTCTGCCGGTCTTGGAACCGCTTGGTCAACAACAACACTTTGTGGACCGCTATGCTCCATCGTGACAAGCTCTTGACTGACCCTGCGCTTTTGCAAAAAGAGCTCTCGAACCCCGAAGCTCTCATGGCTGGCTGGGCCACCCCCAGCCCCTACCTCAGCGGAATCAACTTGGCCCAAACGCTTTACAAAAAACGTTTCATCATTTTGCAGCGTTGGATGAATACCTCATACGAACCAAAACGCATAAGCGTGGCTGGCCACGGCTCGAGCATCGTCACATGTCTACAACATGACGAAGAGAAGGTCATCACTGGCTTTGAAGGTAAGCTGATTAATGTGTACTCCACACAAACTGGTGAGCTTCTCCGTGTGCTCAAGGGCCACGATGGCGGTGTCTGGGCCCTCAAGTATTTCTCCAATACCTTGGTGAGTGGCTCCACTGACCGTGATGTACGTGTGTGGAACATACGTACTGGTCAGTGTACCCATATGTTTAGAGGCCACACTTCCACTGTGAGATGTCTAGATATTTTGCATCCGGTGCAAATTGGTGTGAACGATAACGGTGAACCAATCATGTTCCCTAAGGAACCGCTCCTTGTTACAGGTTCGAGAGACCACAATTTGCATGTCTGGAAGCTTCCTTTGGACAACGAAAGGGAGCACGCAGACGAGATCACAGAGACAAAGACCTACGACAGTAAAGACCCCGTCAACCCATACCTCGTGGCTGTTTTGGTGGGTCACACTCAGTCCGTTCGGTCTGTTTCTGGCTACGGCAATATCATCATCTCCGGCTCATACGATACCACTGTCCGTGTTTGGGACTTGAAGGAGGGTGGCAGATGCAAGCACATCTTAGAAGGCCACAATGACAGAATTTACTCCACATCCTTGAACTACAAGACCCGCCGGTGCTACTCGGGATCCATGGATCTGTCCATTAATGTTTGGGATTTCGAGAAGGGTAAACTACTTTTTTCATTAGAAGGGCACAATTCGCTCGTGGGTTTGCTCGAACTCTCGGAAGATTATTTGGTTTCTGCTGCCGCTGACTCCACTTTGCGTGTTTGGAATCCTGAGACGGGAGAAAACTACAGCAAGTTGAAAGGCCACAACAGCGCCATCACATGCTTCCAGCACGATAGCCTTCGTATTGTGAGTGGAAGCGAACGTATGCTCAAGCTTTGGGATGTCAAGACCGGAAAGTTTGTCCGGGACTTGCTTTCGGACATCACCAAGGGCATATGGCAGGTGCGTTTTGATCCTGACAGGTGTGTGGCTGCCGTCCAGAAGCAGGGCTCTGACAGCGAGGAGACCTACATCGAAGTTCTTGATTTCAGCGCTCCACTCAACACGATCGGTGCTTGAAGTACTAGATATCCTGCATCAGCATTGACTTCTGAGTGTTATCTTTCGGAGTATATATTTCATAAAACAGCACTGTGTGCTATATATTAATCATTCAGCAAAGTAGGGTTTCCGTAACTTGCGGAACCTCTCTAATTCTTCCTGGAGGTCGAAGCTTGCTCTTCTTTTTGAGAACTTGGTGGATGCATCAACGTCCATGTCCAAAGACTCGTCCCTGTCTTTGAGGTATTTTCCTGTGGGACCTATGTACTCCTCCAGGGACGCAACCATGTTAACGAAGTAGTCAAAGTAGGACTGGCCAGCCATATCACTTACTTGACAACACCACTGCTTGTGCCCTAGATACGGGTCTTTATCCTGTTCATCCTCCTCAATGTCATCCATATACTCGTTCGAGAATTTTGCAGAGGCATGGGGAATGGCAGCAGTGTATTCACATGGAGTTAGCACCTTAGGATGTTCTCGATTGCAATCAACTTCACCGTCCGTAGACTTCTTCAAAAAGATCCTTTGGTTACAGCTTTGGCAGATCATCAACAAGACAGTTTTACCGTTGAACTCTTGTGTGTATACATCCCAACCCATAGCACTTACACAGTAAAGCCAGGCCGGGCAGCTTTTAGCTAGCACAGAGCCATAATTCTCCTTATCATTATTGAAGAAGCGGCTTATTAGCCACAGATTAGAAGCACGGCAAAAGTCGGCGTACTTGCTAATAGCCTGGGGTTTAGGACAAAGCGTGGACAAGAAACCAGCATGTTCCTGAATTATCATAAGGTTATCCAACAAGCTTTTCAAAGCCTTCGTGTGAAGCCTGATCAAAGTTTCGTTTGTGGACGCAAGATACGGCGTGAGATAATAGACTGTGTTGATCGGAGTCAGAACCTTGGTCCAAGGACAAGACGATTGGTGTCCCAAGGCCTGAACCTGCTGAGCATACTGCGCTTTGAGGTTCAAATTGACTTCCTGAATATCCTCGAGGTCAAAATGGAAAGGAGCAAATTCAGGCTGTTCTTCTTCGGCATTGAAGCGAAGAATGAGCTCGCTTCCGCATTTTGAGCACATCAAGTGGTTCTTCACGTTGTTGTTTCTGGCTATCGACTGGCAAGTCCAGCCGTTGACAGCACATAGAAGCTCCGTAAGCTGAACTCCGGTATTTTTTCCAGGAGGAATGTGCCAATTTAGCGCGTTAAAGGTCCTGAGTCTTTCTAGAAGTTGGTCTCGGTTGAACGGGTCAAAGCCCGATAGACTCAGGTTGGTGTTTTCTATGTTTTCCTCAGTGGATGACAAGGCCAATTTTGACTTGTGATAGGCGTAATGGTGTTTGGTCTTGACCAGACGAAAAAACTGGATATCTGGATGGGTCTCATACTTGGTCGGTGTAACTGGAGCCGACTGGTGCTTGATAGTCAAATCCGGCTCATGGGCCGACGGCGAGTCGAATATTTTCATATATTGGTTGAGCACACGGGGAGTGCCCTGTGCAACCTCGGCGAGATACATTTATAGTATTTATCGAATTAGGGTAAAATTCTAGGTTTCACTGTGGAGCATAAGTCTGAAAAAGCGATGCTAAGCTCACGTGCGCGGCTTGGTTGTGGCTTGACTGCGACAGCGGTCTTGAAGAAGTCAGCTCCAAGTGAATGACTCCGACGTTGGGCGAGTCAGAGTCAGGTCGTTTGGGGTCAGTTGTGAGTCTCTTTGGAACTATCTTTGGTTCATAGTAATTTCAGGAGAGGAGTGTTAGGAGTTGGGGTCGTTGGTTTGGCTGCAAAATGCCATCTCCAAGCATATAGATGCACAGAGGAGCAAAATCACAAGCTCCAGCCAAGTCAAATTGCTTTATAAAAGTACTTTAAATTTAATGGAAGGTGAGCGCTCGAAAGTTCATTTTGAAAATTTCTAAGCTTTCCTGACTGCTTCTAGCTGGGTATCTCCCCTTTGGGACGTCGACCAAAGGTCCCCTCACAGCAATTCTTCATCCACCAAATTTGTGCTAATTTTATCGAATAATTCAAATCCCCATCTGACGCCAAAAAACACATACCATCAGTCTCACTTGCAATGAATGCTTTATCAGAGCATTGGCTTTTGCGTGCATAGAAGTAGCGACCTGGTCAACGAAAAAACCAAAGCTAGCCTCCACTCAACCACCAAGCATGCCACCAAAACCCACCATAGAGGAAGTCGACGATGACGAAATCGACAACATGGACATGGACATTGCGCAGTTCGATCCTAGTCTTAGAACGCCGATTGCGCCCATAAACAAACCAACGGTCACGAGGTCCCAAGACTCAGAACCTCCACTTTTCCCACAACAGCCTTTCCAGCCTCCCCCCTCAGAAAGAGGCCCGCCAGAGGGAATAATGGATCCCCTGAAGATCTCACAGGCAGACAAGGAGCACTTTGCTAAGTTCCAGACAATATACCCATGCTACTTTGACATCAACAGAACCCACAAAGAGGGCAGAAGAGTCAGCATCGATTTGGCCGTGGAAAACCCCTTGGCCATCACCATTTCTGATGCATGCCGTAAGCTCAACATTCCAGTGCTCCTTGAGTTGGATAGATCTCATCCACAAGACTTTGGTAACCCAGGAAGAGTGAAAGTGTTCATCAAAGACTCAGGCGAAGTTCAGGACCCTCGCTTCAAAACGAAAAAGCACCTCCTCAACGAAATAGCATCTTATCTTCTGGACCACCCCACTACCTTGAAGAGTATAAGCAAGGGTGGTGGACTTCCAATTCCAAAGGAGTACGAACAGGGCTTCGAGCCTGAGGAGATCCCCCAGGTTAAGGGTTTTAAGATGAACTCGATCGTGCCAATTCACTCCCACTACACTTTGAAGCATCCTATGACCAAGTCCATCTACGACCCCGAGCCGGAGACCACAAACGAGGCCCCCAAGCTACCTAAACAGCCCAAGAAGAAGATCATGAGAGTGAGAGGTTAAGATAAATATTGCATCTAATAATATTTCAAATCAGGCCTTGGGAGCGTACTTTTCTCTGTAGGTCTGGATATCAGCCAAGTTCTCAGCAGACAACTTGTCCTTCAAGTGAGTGACAATGTCAGACAACGAGACAATCGAAAAAACGGGTATACCGTATCTGGCGGCCACCGCTTGGGTAGCGCTCTTGTCGGAGTCTGGCGTTGTCTCTTGTCTGTCCAAAGCGATGATGCAGCCAGCCACAGTGCCCTTTTCAGCCGAGATGATCTCAAAAGCTTCGTTGATAGCAGTGCCAGCAGTCATGACATCATCGATGATCAAGATCCTCTTACCCTGCAAAGGACAGCCCACGATAGAGCCGCCTTCGCCGTGGTCCTTCTTCTCCTTTCTGTTGAAAGAGTAGCCTAGGTCAGAATACTTCTCTGGGCTAAGCTCAGCCAATTTGGCAACAGTGATAGCTGCCAATGGGATACCCTTATAAGCTGGACCGAAGAGAATGTCGAATTCCACGCCCGAAGCAATAATGGCATTGGCGTAAGCAGTGGCCAAAGTGGACAAGAGCTTGCCGTTGTTGAACAAGCCCAAGTTGAAGAAATATGGAGACTGGCGGCCAGATTTGAGGGTGAAAGTGCCGAACTTGAGAGCCTGTGACTCCAAGGCAAGGTCCAAGAATGAGGTCTGGAAGGCGTGCATTTTACAGGTTCAAGTTCTCTGTCGAGGGCTGATAGCTCTGTAGTCAGAGAAAGAGAAGAGAGGAAGAAGAGGTCAAAAAAAGCAGGTGCGCATTGTCAAGGGAGTGGATCATGAAAGTTCTGAAAAAAAGATCTTAAGTGGAAGCATTTTCTTGTAATGGGCTCAAGAAAAAGAAAGCAGTTTTAGACAATTTTTGTAATTTTCACCTCTATGGTATCTCATACCCCATGTATCTGCTCATCGGACTTCATCGCGAGTTTTATAGATCGTAACTACATGGCTGAAAAGCGAGATTTCAACAAGATCCTTGAGTTTCTCGAGGATCAGCATCGGCACGACTTGGCCGTGCATCTATTTCTGACCCACCTTTTGCATCGGGTCAATCCTTCCTTTCCCCAAAGGAAATGGGCATCCTGGCCCATGGCTCCTTCAAAGGTGCCTGAGGTTCCTGATATCTATGAAGACTCAATCGAAAACCAAAAGTCATCAACTTTGCCAATTAAAGTACCTGCTGAGGCCTTGGATGAACAGCTAGCGATGTCTTTCAAGAGAAGCCTGCTGAATATTACCATTGAGAAGAGGCGACTGCTAGACCTACCGAATGCCGTGTTGATAAATGCAATAAACGATGTGGTGGAACGGAAGGTTCGAGCAAAACTTGCTGCTAAGAACCTATCAGTCAGCCTAGATCACAGGAAGAGTCTGAATCGGGCTCTTTCATTGAAGATCGCAGACCGAGTTAGTAGGACTCTTTGGAGACTACAGAAACGGAACGCACACTTAGGAAAATCAGCACCGCTCAGTTCGTGGCAGGATGTACAGATATGCAATGTGCTTGGCAGGTCCAAGCTAGACAGAGCTCCGGTCGAAAGCTACCGAAAGAGCTATGAAGAAGCAAGAGCATTGTTCATGGAACGCAGGGAGCATTATCAATACGACGAGACACCTTACGGCAGCGATTATGAGTCTGACTCTGACGGAGATCCGAACTTTGTCATGACAGCACCAGAGTTTGATATAGAGCACCATCTTGAAGCCATCAAAACTGAGGGGACCATGCCATTTAGCGCTACCAATGAGGATGCTTCCACAAAGCTTGAAATGCTAAAAGCAGACTTTGACGAGAAGGAAAAGGTGTTTGCTGCCGTCTGGGACGATGCTGCAGCCACCTCGCAACTCTCCTACTTCTCTGACAATGCCGCTTCCTATGAGATCTCTGAGGGACCCATGGCAAAAGCAAGAGAAGACACGCTCGTTACAAACAAACTCGCCAAACACGATTACCAAATTCATTTTACTAAATAATCCCCTCCCATAACATAGACTTCATTCATGAATATACTGCTGTGATCATGGCCGACGCAAGTCGATTAGAAAACGACATGATCCAGCCGCTGAATTTACGATTTCTTCTGGAACGTAGAGGTGATCTCGGTGTCAAAGATGACGTCCCAGAACCTGCTTGTGACACCAAAGCCCATTTCGTAATTCTTGTAGTGGTGCTCCAAGTGGTATGTTTTCAAGTCCTGGAAAAACTTGGGCAAGTGAGTGTGGTGCAAGACGTAGTGTGTCACGTCGTACATGATGTAGCCCAAGGTTCCTCCAGCAAAGCCCGAGCAGGCCATGTAGAAGGGGAACATTCCAAAAATGAGCCGGTAAAAAGGGTAAGCCAAAATAATGAACAAAGTGGGGGGCAAGACTAACCTGTATCTGTCCATTGGCAAATAGTGATGGATGCCGTGTAAAAGGAAGTGGAGGGTCAAGAAGTACTTATTGTCAGGCAAGTACTGGTCCAAGTGGAACAAGAAACGATGCAAACAGTATTCCACCAAAGTCCACACGAACAAGCCCATGACCCAGAGACTCAAAGCGGTGACTATGCTCTGGTTCATGAAGCCGATGGCAAAAAGCGCCATGTTTGGTGGGAGCCAGATAAGAGGGACAACCCACCAGGGCGTCAAGGAAAGAGGCTCCAAGAAATTACCGAAAAGTGGGGCTGAACCTTTGCCGTAGTGTCTGGGTCTGTGAACCTGGTCTAAGTAGAACTCCTTTGAGAAGGTACTGCGGAGCATCTGAGGGATCAAGGGCTTCTTCAAGTCGAGGAACTTGTGTTTCTTAGAATCCTCATCAAAGTCCGTCTGGACGGACAACATCTCAAGCGCAGGCAAGTCGTCGTGGAACTCGTACAAGTCGATCTCGGCCTGCGCTTCATCCGTGAGTCTGACGTCCACAGGCACCTTCTTCTTGTTGTTGACCAACTCATGCTCTTCTTCAGCGGTAGCCATATAACCCACCAACATCTCATCGTCGAGCATTTCGTACGCGCTTTCCGAGTGCTCGTGAGAGATAGTGTCCGCCATAATCTCCGTCACATCCTTGCCAGCGTAAGGCATAACAATATCGGCTCCAGCAGGATGTTCATCAAGAAACCCGGTGATGTTGTACACTTTTCTGTTGTAGAGAGTCACCCAGCAGTCTTTTTCAGACGTGTGCTTAGCGACCTCTCTGGCCGAAACTAGGGGCAAGGTTCTGGCCATTATGCTTGGTTTTTTTTGAAAGGATAGTGTGAACGAGTGGTTGCGAATAAGAGGCACAGTAAGAGGCACATCTCACTCTTTAAACGCAAATGCTCCGTGCGTGCTGTTTGCATCACGTGATATTCATCGCACCACTTTTCTCCTTTTCTTCTGGGCCCACGACGCGACCAGCCAATGGCAGGCTGTTGGTTGGGAGTCTACCGGGGCGCTAAAAAGTATTAGATAAACACAGAGGTCTAGAGCATGGGCTGCTGATAAAAGCACGCCATTATTTCCGAATATGTATTTTTCCTTCCTATCCGATGCTTTGTATTTTGTGTGCTTTGGCCATGGCCGTCGTAAAATTTTAGGTCCCATTGTTCGCCTACACCGTTATCTCATTGTAAGGGTCCCCGCGTAAATCAAGCCTGACGGTGTCAAAGGCATTATCGTCGAGCGCGTCATCGTCCCCTTCAAAATCGGTGTCCTTGTCATCATCGTTTAATAGATCCAAGTCGACGTCGGGTTCCTCCATTGCATTATCCTCTTCACTCATACGCTGCTCTAAATGCAATGTGTGGTCCACCAAGTTCAAGTAGGCGTACATGAAGTTCGAGAGAAGTACCTGCTCACGAAGCGATCTCTTGCGATTGGCAAGCTTGAGATGCGAGAGTCTGTAGATCGCCCGTTCGACGTGAACGGGGAATCTGTAGTCCAACATCACTAAAGTCGAGACAGATGGTGGTGGGAGCGGGAAACCAAAAGCAGAGTCCGTGTACTCGAGCGGCTGGTTGGCCTTCGATGTTCTTTTTATCAGCTTCTTGATCTTTTCTTGCACCTCAAGTGTCGTTTGAGGCTTTTGTTCATCTAGATCATCCTCTGACGCTTCATCAATGGTCTGCTCCACTTCCACAGTCTCCAGACTAGTCTTCTCTTTCTCCTTCTCTTCTTGCATCACCTTCGCCTTCATCTTGCTGATCAAACTCGACTTGCTTGTCAGGTCCGCGGAGTTCTCTCTCAGAATCTCCAGCCTGACTTCTTCAATACTTGGCTCTTTTTCTTCTTTCGACGACACACTGCGAGCGTCGTCATCCTTCGAGGTGCCAAAAATCGCTGAGCTTATTCTCTTGATCGTCTTCAGCTCCTTCTCTTCGCTAGAAGATTCTCTTCTTTGAAGGATCTCGGAGCTCTCGACCGAGTTGCTTCTCTTCTTCTTGAATAACTTCGAGATGACACTCTCCTTGGGCTCCTTCTGATCTAGTGAGGTCTTATGATCTCTTTTGTGTGAGTTAATGTCCGGTGACGATACAGAACGTGAAGGCTTTTGTTCCACTGACATTCCGGAAATGTTCTGGGCGCTAACTGAGCGGCCCTTTGACCAAAGCCATGTCTTCTTGTTCTTTTTCTTGTCACTGCTTGTGAGCGAGCCAAATGACTTCTTCTTCTTCAACTTCTTCAGTTCATCAATCACCGGCATTGTTGGGGCTTCCTCTTGTTTAACCCCAGTTACTTCTGATTGCGCTGAAGAGGATCTTGGGCGAGCCTCGGAAGACCTGCTATATTCCAATGATGCTTGGCTTGAACGTCTCTCAATTTCATAATCCAGTGGCTTCAGATCTACCTCCTTTCGAGAGGCTTCCCGAGGGGGAGTTTGCTCATTTGCGTTCTTCTCGGTGAAGGACTCCTTGATTGACTCGACGGGTGTTTCTTGTCTTTCCTTAACTGCATCAGTTTCATTGCTATCAAACAATTCGTCGCCAGCCTCAGGATCATGTTCCACAAGCTCCTCATTGTGAACAGCCCGATTTTCCTTGACAGCTTCACCAAATGCACTAGGTTCTTGAGGCTTCGTTTCATCAGCAACAATTCTTCTACCAAAGTCTTCCCTATTTGTTGGCAAAAATTGGGCAGATGTACGCTTCCCTCTCTTCTCAGGACTTGAAATTGGAGTGCTGGTGCGTACATCATCTTTGGATTGTACAAGAATCTCTCTCTCCATGCCTAGAGTGTCTTCGTAGCTCACATCTGTGGACGACGTATCAAAGCTGATTTCAGGGACCAAATCCTCTGGAGGGTATGTTTGGGTGTCATCTTGCTGAGGTCTTTCAGCATCAAACCCCTTCGGTTTCTCCTTCTTCCTCGCCTCAGGATGTGATAAACTCTCTTTGAACTCGTTTATCTCGTTTCTTAACATGTCAAGATTTTCATTGAGCTGCATTGTCTTTTCCATCTTGGTTTCACGACTCGTCCTAGCAGGAGATTGAGCAGACAGCGGCTTCTGATCCTTTGAAGAATCGCTCAGGGTGACTCGCGACCGGGGTGGCACGCCAGCTCTTGTCGCTATAGGTCTTTGCTTGTGATCTTGAGGCGAGGAATGTGGATGCGCTTGAGGGTAGTGCTGTTTGTATTCCGCATGAACGGCGCCTTGGCTTTGGGATTGCGGATGAGCTTGGTGAAGTGGGTAGTTGCGTCTTTCCGCAGAACCATGGCCATAGTCGAGACGTGGACGCGTTGTTGGAGATGCCTTTCTTTGCTGAGGTCTCAATTGCCCAGGTGAAGGTGATGGTGGGTATCCTTGAGGGGCCGCATTCGAGCCTTGGTATTGTTTCTGAAGATTCTCACGCAGTGGATAAGAGTTAAGGCCCTGCTTGTGACGCTGATGCATGAGATTCTGAGCACTAAGGCTGCGAGGGCCGAAGTTATGACGCATATCTGGTATAGCCGCTTGTCCAAATGGAGAGTCTTTGGTGGCGGGGCCTACATTCGAACCCAGTGCCCTTCTGGGTGTTGGGACTGGCGCTGGAGGTGCTGAGTTCGGTGGTGCCGAAGCGGGTAATTTGGGATGCCTTACCAGCCTCAATGGCCCTTTGTAATTGAATAGAACCTGGGAGCTTCGAGGGTTGATACTCTGCATGCTCAGGCGACTTGGAGAGCTCTTTATAAGTCCCTCAGGCTCTGTAGGGTATGACATTGGCATGCCCGAAGAGTTGAGGTTGTGTCTGAGCTCAGCCAAATTTCCAGCTTTCTTATTCTGCAACTGAGAGCCCAAATGGGTTGGGGTAGAAGCATGTGGCTTTCTATAGTTCATTCTTCTGCTTCGCTTTAAGGCAAATTGAGGATCCTCTGATGGAGAATGCTGTGCGCCGGTATACCTCTGCTGAGGTCTTCTCAGTGGAGAAGCTTGAGGGCTACCCTGAAAACGCTGCTGTGAAGGTGAATGCTGCTGAATGGGGGTTCGTGGCGCTTGTTGTCCAGGAAATGCCTTTGTAGGTGACTTATCCACGCCGAAGTCAAGTATCTCCGCCTGGTTGACACCAGTGTGTGCGTTGGGAGATCCTAGTTCATCAATGGCTGCTTTCTCGACGTCAGTGTAGCCAAGAGAGTGTGTTGATAGCGAACGTGCAAGGGTGACGGCGTCGTCACTGTCCATTCCAGCCAAACGCGACAACGTCTCAAGCTCGGTACTGAGCTTCAAAAGCGAAGGATTGCTGTGGCGGTTGGTCAGTCCTTGATTTTGCAACAGAGAATCGGCCGAAGTATCTGCTTCATCATCGTCCACATTCGAGTCGTCATTTGTGGAAAGCGACAAGGAGGATCGTTTTGAGCGAGATGACTTCGATCTCGATATTTTGCGCTCTAAAAGGTCGTCAATTGTGACTTTGACATGATGCTTGAATTGCTGGGGGTTCACCTCGGGATGCATATTGGCAGGCACCCAGAGGACGTGGTCGTGGTTGACTGACAGAGTCTCTGAATCTAGACTCTCCTCTGGGGTGACATAAGGAGACAATGAAGGTTCTGTGCCTTCGAAAGGAGGGCTGTGTGAGTTTGAAGAATCGGGGGATGCAGATCTGGAAAGCGAAAGGGTATCTAGAGAAGCTGTGGAGTCATCGTTTTTCTCCTTTTCGTTCATGAGGAAAAGCTCCGGGTCCTCCATGGGGAAATCGGGATCATGGTCGATCATATTCCCCATGGATAGCCTTTTCAAGGCCTTGACCATCTGCTTCTCCTGCTCGATCTCCAAAACAGCAGACTCATAGCTCTCGGGAGAGTTGATCCTCAGAGGAATTGAGGATCTCGAGGTGTTGTCTGACATGGAAAGCGGCTCAAGAATGTGTGGATGTGGTAAGAGCGGCGATCAGTCGGTTATGCATTTAAAATAAGAAAACAAGGTTGGAAGACCCTCTGTTGTGGTTGTGGATTGAACGAAAGTACTTGGATCGAAAAGGGTCAAAATCCAGGAGCCAAGACGGCCGCAGTAGCTGCTTATTGATGCAAGGGAAATGAAAAAAGATGGATCCAGGATCACGCTCACGCTATTACGGAGAGGATCTGTCAGACGAGTCGGTGATGTTTCTCTCAACTGGGTGAGTATGGAGAATGAGAAATGCTAGGCAAACTACATGCTGCCAAAACACCTTTCCAGTCGTGTATGCGTGCACACAAGCGCGACTTACTGCCGTAGGTTTTCGCAACCGATATGTGGAAAGGAGTAGACAGAGGCAGGGAAATATGGGAGATTGTTAGGGTCCCGCCGTTTTGGACATTTTTTTTAAGCTTTTAAGATAGATAAGCAAGCGAATGGAGGCGGGCGGTGTGCGATTTGGTGTGGCTAGTGAGGGGTCAACTGACGACATTTTGACACAGAATGAGATTTTGGTGGTTCCCCAAGCGCCAGGCTTCTGTGAAACGGACGGATCGCTTATTTAAAGTTTCCTCTTTTTAGGCATTCATGTTGGTTGCGGTTTGGCACTGCTCATATGAGCCGCAAGAAGGCTGTGAAGCCGAAGACTAGCATCCCGCAGTAGACATAGAAAAAACGGGGATGTGTCTCTTTCACCTCGAAGGATGGAAAACTGCCCAAATTGCACGCTACGTGCATCACTATGGCACACCAAAGGTTCTCTCCGGTCGAGATGTAGATGCGGTTTGCAAGAATGCCAAACAACGTAGTATAGAGCAACTGGAAGGCAGTGGTGGCTATAATAGCCTGCAAGGCCATACCTTGCCTATACAATTCCCAGCCGTGATGCAAATGGGCCAGGCCAAATAGCAACGGAGTATACACCGACAAAGCCCAGGTGTTGGAGATCACAGGCTGAAGAAGGCACACGATAGCTGCTCTATAGACCCATTCCTCGGTGACAGGCGCAAAAATATGTGATCTAAAGCCCCATAATGACAAAAAGTTGTCTTTGAGATCGTCCACTATAGCTGGCAGAGCAAGGAGGTAGCTCGTCAACGGTCCACAGTAAAGTATGACCATCTTGCCGAGACATTTCACGATGTTAAGCACATCCTCGTTGAAGCTGTGTGTATTGGTGAAGCCAGGGACGAGTCCCAATTGGCGAATTGCACTACCTATATCCTGGTAGTAGCCCAAGCCGTAGGTGACAAATATCGGTAGTAAAGTCAAGATGAAGATGCACAAGTAGGTCACCCTGCGTAGGCGGTATCGAATGACAGAGGGATCATCCCTGGGTAGGTTTTTGAGATGTTTTGGCTCAGCTATCTTTATACTAGCCACATAGGAGTATGCAATGGCACCGCTTAGTAGAAGAGGTAGGAGCATCAGAGTAGGTTTAATATGGCTGCGAAACTTGGTTTCAGAAGTGGTCTGGGTGCAGTAAACCAAGTGGAGAATGGAGGGCCAAACTTGCATTGCAGTTTGGCGAGAGCGGATTTTGGCTGCTTACATTTCAATTCTTCAGATTTGGAATTGGTTTTATTTTGGTGATGAGTTAAGCCGCTTAGACAAGTTGAAAAGTGTGAGGTTTCACAGTGAAATTCAATGGAATTGGGATAGGCTTCGTTTTTTTCTCGTTTTGGACGAAGCGGTAGAAATTTGTTCAATCAGCGATTGTAACGTTGCTAATATCGACCCAGTCGTAGCACCCAGTTGAGTAGTCTCAAGGGTATTGACACCATTATGAGCTTTAAGGCTTTATACGTGTTTCTAGGCAATCAACGGTCGTGGAGCCTTCTCAATGAATCTGTAAGAATTGATTTTGTGGGAAATTGGCAAGCACGATTGATTTGTGTTTCTCCACTTGATTGCATATTTTTGTAGTATCTTTGATGTTTCGCAGCCAAAGTGCGTTTGTATTGTAATTTTGGCGACTTCTTCGAAGAACAAATTCTGATTTTTGAAATTTTTTTTTACCGAATATCAATTAGAAGGACGCCAGAAAGAAGAAATTCTCCCTAACAAAACCTATATAGCTAAACACTACATAGAAAACCCCTCAATCTTCTTCAACAGAAGCTGAGTGAACCCGGATTCCAACTTCCTATGGAAAACCTGAAAGAATTGGTTCATTGACAATTCAGATAAGGTATTTCAAAGAAATATTGAAGAGACCCCAATTTGGCACTCTGAGACCACAGGGTAAACCTCAGAATCTACAGATATCATGCACTCAACAGGCAATAGGAGATCGACTGATCAGAGTAGACTCTATTTCAACAGATAATCCGACGTATTAGGGCTTTCGATATTCAGTGCATGTAAATTTAAACGTTCAAAAATACGAGTGGAAAATGTGGAGGATTCTGTTGTACTTATTTGACTGGTTCACTGCGAACTTACACCGAGGTTGAAGATTGACCTCTGCTAGATTTATTCTTCAGCAAACACTATTGAAATCTGAACCGCCCCTTCTTATTCTGCAAAAGGTTACCAACGAAAAAAGAAAAAAAAGAAAAAATTAAACCGAGTTCAAGTTGACAGACTCCAACATATGGCAAATGCTCAGTGAACTCCACATTACGAGCAAAAACAATAAAAAGAAAAAAGACCATTTGCACAAGTATACGCCTCCTAAACCTCCAATACTCCCCTAAACAAAAATCCTTTCTTCCTTAACAAAACCTGGAGCCTCTCAGTACTTCTCTCGTGCACACCAATAGAACGCGGCATTATTTCTCTGAGTCATAATCGCACCTTCACCTCACATTATCAGGCTGCATGTGTGCAGGCGGATTGACGTTATTGCATTTCTCCAGATTAGTTTTTCACATCCGGCAAAAACATTCAACTTCTCATCTCAGCAAATACTTAAGATGAGAAGCACCTTCATATGTACGATCCGTACATTTGCCTCAACGGCAAGTCTATCGAGAGGCCAGAACTTGACAGAAAAGATCGTACAAAGGTATGCGGTTGGTCTTCCCCAGGGCAAGAAGGTCTTCAGTGGTGACTATGTTTCCATCAAACCCGCCCATTGCATGTCACACGACAACTCGTGGCCCGTGGCCACCAAGTTCATGGGCCTTGGTGCCAAGAAGGTCAAGGACAACCGTCAGATCGTGTGCACCTTGGATCACGATGTCCAGAATAAGTCAGACAAGAACTTGGAAAAGTATACGAATATCGAGCGTTTTGCCAAGGAGCAGGGCATTGACTTTTATCCCGCTGGCCGTGGTATTGGCCACCAGATCATGATCGAGGAGGGCTACGCATTTCCCTTGAATTTGTGTGTCGCTTCAGATTCCCATTCCAATACTTACGGTGGTGTCGGCTCATTGGGCACGCCGATTGTGAGAACAGATGCTGCTTCTATCTGGGCAACTGGCATGACGTGGTGGCAGGTGCCTCCCGTGGCCAAGGTGGAGCTTGTGGGTGATTTGCCTAAGGGAGTCACTGGTAAGGATGTCATTGTGGCACTCTGTGGCTTGTTCAACAACGACGAGGTATTGAACCACGCCATTGAGTTTGTCGGTGACGGCTGCGCAAAATTGCCCGTGGACTACAGATTGACTATAGCCAACATGACCACCGAGTGGGGTGCTCTCTCTGGTTTGTTCCCTGTGGACGATACCTTGGTGAACTTCTACAAGGACAGAATCAACAAGTTGCCCCAGCCACACCCTCGTGTGAACGAAGAAACCATCGCTGCTCTTGAAAAGAACAAGGACGCTTCTGACTCGGACGCTGTCTACGCTAAGCACTTGGTAGTCGACTTATCCTCCCTTTCCCCCTACATTTCCGGCCCCAACAGTGTGAAGGTGTCCAACTCCCTCCACGACTTGGCCCAGCAGAATATTCCCATCAACAAGGCCTACTTGGTTTCCTGTACCAACTCTCGTTTGAGTGACATCAAGGCTGCTGCTGACATTATCAGAGGTAGAAAGGTTGCAGATGGTGTGGAGTTTTACGTCGCTGCTGCCTCCTCTAATGTGCAAAAGGACGCCGAGGCTATTGGCGCTTGGAGCGATATCATCGAGGCTGGTGCCAAGCCGCTTCCTGCTGGATGCGGTCCATGTATTGGTCTTGGTACTGGTTTGTTGAAAGACGGCGAGGTTGGCATTTCGGCCACCAACAGAAACTTCAAGGGTCGTATGGGCTCCAAGGATGCTTTAGCATATTTGGCCTCTCCTGAGGTGGTGGCTGCTTCTGCTGTTCTAGGTAGAATTGGTGGCCCCGAGGAGTTGGATGGAAAGAAGGTCGAAAACGCATCTAAGGTTCTCAAGTCGTTGACAATTACTGAAGCTTCTGCTGACGCTGCGGACGCTGGCGCTGCTGTTGAGGTCTTGGACGGGTTCCCCACTGCTATCGAAGGCGAGTTGATCTTGTGTGACGCTGACAATATCAATACTGATGGTATCTACCCAGGTAAGTATACCTACCAGGATGACATCAGCAAGGAGAAGATGGCTGAAGTGTGCATGGAGAACTACGATCCCGAGTTCAAGGACAAGACGACCTCCAGTGATATTATCATCTCTGGCTACAACTTCGGTACTGGTTCTTCCAGAGAACAGGCTGCCACTGCCATTTTGGCCAGAGGTATGAAGATGGTTGTTGCCGGTTCCTTTGGTAACATTTTCTCCAGAAACTCCATCAACAACGCTTTGTTGACTCTCGAAATCCCTGCCTTGATCAATAAGTTGAGAGAGAGATACGAGGGTGCCACCGAGTTGACCATCCGTACTGGCTGGTTTTTGAAGTGGGACGTCACCAAGGCATTTGTGACTGTGACAGACGCCAACGGTAACGTTGTGCTTGAACAGAAGGTAGGTGAACTCGGCACCAACTTACAAGACATTATTGTCAAGGGTGGGCTCGAGGGCTGGGTCAGAGCCGAGCTCTCTGAGTAAAAAGCCAGTGCATTATTTATACATAAACATAAACAGATAAATGTGGCTGTAGTATTGGTGATTGTGATTCGTAAACCTTCTTGAGTGTGGAAATTCTTAGTTCATCTATTCTTGAGCTTTCCAGAGTTTCAAGTTCACTCCTAGGGGCGGCTTTAGAGCACTAACAACGCTTTCCATGTTGAGTTGAGGGAGTAGAACAGCTTACGATAATTAGTATCTCATCTACTACTTGCACGATATCGATATGTGAAGCAATGGAGCAATGAATACATCACATAGAAGCTTATTCATCAGCTGTGAAGTCAGATTACTACAGCAGGGGTAGAAGCTTTAAGTCAGTCTGGCGAGCCAAAGAGCTCTGATCCCTACTGAGTGAATTTTCATTTACTGAGCAGGTGAGATTTCTTTGCTACTGTAATCAGCTTGTGTACTTTCAGAATTAGATCTTATACGAAACCCAACATCCCACACGATGTGTCAAGTCCTGGACATTGATCTAAACTTTTCGATTTAGATCTGTTGGGTTTGAAGGAGAGGAGATTCCTTGATTACTAGTGAAGAAAGTGCAAAGCGGAGCACCGCTGCTTTATTTGAAAAACTTAAACAGAATCACGACTATGCATGCAATTGCAGTCCAAGCGAACAAACAAGTCATTATTTAAGAAAAAATCACGATAGATTATCCAAGTATTCGAAGAACCCAGATTCCACACCAACCGGCTGACCGAAGCACATGCGAAAGCAGACAAAAATACGAAGAGCGTGCATTTCGAGTGGGCAGGTATGGACAATGGCCAAAGGTGAATGTGGTTTTTTCCATTTTCCAGCTCACGAATTGCAGTGTTTGTTTCCACATAGAGCTGAGACATTGTCAAACAGAGTTTTGATTTGTAATTGACTCGTATTTCGCTGTCTGCGGTTTGATATGAACCATTTTCATTTGCACTGTGGCTGAAATTGCTCCGCTAGGTTTTCAAAGTTTTAAAAATTAGCCTTCGTTAATTCAATGGCTATATGAGTCTTCATGTTTCTACAGTCTATTCTACACGTTCGTGCTTGACAGGCACCTTTATTCTTTCGTTCCAAGGCTTATTGCTGGAAATTTCACATCCACTAAGCTCACCTCATGCATTATAACAATAGTCTGGCCCCATTATCTCCACAATGCCGCAATACCAAGTCGTCGTCATTTTGTCTCTAGCTCTCCCATTCATTTCTACCAGTACATGTTATTTCCACATTACACTGCTCGATACGCTTCTAACAAACAAGTCAACATAGTTTCTATTCTACCTCTCTGCTCTAAACTATACAACGTCATTGCTACGCTCTTGCCTCTGCTCCCCTCCTTCATTATTGCTCCCACATCCAACAGGTGACACTCAAAGCGCATCTTGCAATTCATCATGCGCTTGACCCAACAAGCGTCGATTCCCAATCTGAGACAATCCTGTTCAAAATGAACGGATATTAGGATTTGACGGAGAATCGACGAAGTGAATGGCACGGAGTTGAGCGCAGAAATCAACGAGTGGTTGGACACACGGCTGAGTGACTCACATGTCACAACATGTCAAGCAACCTAATCTCCAGCGAGCAAGATAGCACCTAGCAACGCCCCACAACCCCAGAAAAAAGCTAAAGCCTGCGGGGCTTAGAGGGTTCGCTTGCATGAAAACAGAGCGGTTGCGAAATGGGGAAACAAAAAGAAATAGAAGGCTGAAGGAGAGGCCAAGCGGCCATATATGGAAATGGTTGTCTTTTGCTGCTTGCTGGCGACCAGCTGTTCTGAATTTCATTCGCTGTCGATGTCTTCCCCGCCACGGCGCGATGTACAGTTGGTTGTGATACCAGGTTTTGTTAGAGAGATAGACCGGAGATAGGTGAGATAAGCGGCGAAGACGGTGTTATTGTCTTTGTTAAAACAATCACCGCAAATTGTTGTAGTCTTACCTTCTTTGTTCACAGAATGGGCGGCGGCGATGGCGCCATTGACCATATGCACGGCATCTTAACTTTATAAGAGACTCTAGAGAGATTGCCTGAGGCGGCAGGATGCTTTCTGAAACCAGAGAAAAATTTGCAATGAGGCTACAACCACCGATTTGGCGCCGCAAAGAGTATGCGGGGAAGCGGTGTTTGACGCACCTGCCGCATCGGAGTCGGTGCGCCTGGCGGCAGCCGACATCGTGTCACGTGAGTCGTTCGATTTTGTCTATTTCCAAGGTCAAGCTGGCTCAACAGCCGCTTCATGCTTCTAATATGCTAGTGTCTGTAGGGCAGCGCTGGAGCTGCCACCGATGTCACTGCCGTTGCGGCAGCCTAGTTGATGCTGTTGTACATCGACAACTTAAACACCTTCTTGGCGAGCTCGTAGTTACGAACCGCCCGATCTGAAAAGTCCAACAAGGCGTCGGCGAACAGTAATACCACAAGCAACATGTTCATCAAGTAGTATAGCCCCAGATCTAGCACGCTCCAGATCCGGTCCACCGCCTTAAGAAATAGAGACACAATAAACGCCCACATTCTCTGGGTTAAGCTCGCCACGTAGGTAGGCGACGTGCTGAGATGGTTCATGGTTGTGTTCATGGTATGCAAAAGAAGTGCCAAAAAAGTCTTCGAGTTTCTGATGTCACTAACATCGGGCGGCGGTTCCGCCTATTTATACATGTTTTGGTGATCTCCACAAAACAGCGCTGCGCAACGCAGTGACTTCCCCTCCCACAGTCAGACATCTCTGCCGCCTTGTATGCACACTGCACCACCAGGCGTTGGTAATGTTGGAAAAAAAAAACATGCTTACCGTTTCGCAGTGTGCATATTCCGGTGAACCCTCCGGCCCGCTTTGTGACCGAGATCATGTCTCCACTGCATTGAACAAAAGATGATGCTTGTTCTTGAGTTCATGGAAGTATGAAGCCCACTCGCCACTAGTACTGTTGCTGTGAATCAAGACGTTGTTGATTACTTTCAGAAGCTTGATCACCACTCGTAACGACTCTTCCTGGCTTTCGGCCTCTTGCGTGCTTGCTTTACTCCGCAATTTCTTGTTGATCACTTTGGTAAGAGCAGCTATCATCTCTTGCTGGTTAGTAATCGCATGCAAGACATTTTCGTCATTAGACACAATCTGCAAAAGGTTTTGGACCGCCATCACGACAATACTATTCTCTGTATCGTTGAGGCCCTTTATCAGTAGCACCTCAAACATTTTTGTCTGATTCACCCCTCCTTCCTTGTCCATCAAGCGCTCGTTGTCAGTGTTGATAATGGCATTGATGAGCTCGTAGCACAACTTACGAACTTCAAGACCCTCATCCACGACATATTTGTATGGACCCATCGGGATAACCTTCTTAAACTCGTCCTTGGCATCCAACTCCTCGTAGATACTTGGGAGAATTCTGCTGTTGAGAAGCGTTGGAATCAAAAGGGACTTGTTGTGTATTCCCGTCAAAAGGGTGCTGACAATAGCTTGCTTGAGTTCCAAGTTGGGTTTGGCAAGATACGGCAAGATCTCCTCCACTAGCTGTACATTCAAATCCTGAGCTTCCGAGTCATTGATCAATTGTTTGGTGATTACAACCACAGTGTAGATGGCATGCTCGATTTGACTTTGCTCGAGCGCTCCCGTCTCCAATACGTCAAAAAGCTTATTCTGATATTCGTCCAGTTTGGTGAATTCGCAAATCTTAGCCAAGATCTCACCCGCCAATTTCAACTCAGAGACGTCTTTGTGCGAGAGAGAGCCCTCTTTCGAGCTTATCATTTCGAATAGACTATGCCAAATGTGGGACAATAAGTTATGCTTGTCGTGGCTCATGTTGCCCTTCATCAACTGTTTGATGGCAACAAGCACCAAACTTTCTTTCTGTTCAGACTTTTGGCTTGATGACCGGTGGTACTTTAAAAGCACCGGTAAGTAGGTCTCCACGTCTCTCTTGATACACAATCCGACAGCTCTAGCGGCAGCAAGGCAGAGAACATCGTTGTTGTTCGAGATCATGAGCGAAAAGAATTCTTCGAACGTCACACGAGTCAAAGCAATTGCCTCACTGACACATCCCAAGTAATGAATGTCGAACACAATCTTATCAAAAGAGGACGAAGAAAAAGTCTGGTCGGAAGATGACTCGAGTTCGGCCTCAGCTTTTGAGATCCTTTCTTTGAGGTCACATTCAAGAGTGATGATGGCCAAGACTTTGGCACTCAAGAAGTTCCTCAACACCAAGTTTTGTAGACCAATATCAAACAATTCCTCCCCAGAAAGCGAGCTCTTCTTAGTAACCTGACCAATTAAGTATTCAAGAGACAGTAACTCAACGTCGTCCTCGTCAATCCATTTGATATTGATAACTTGATTCACGAGCTTCTTGAAGAATTCGCCATCAGCGGGGATGTAATTAAGCGCGTGCCCAAGAATACAGATAGCTCTATTGATGAGGTTAGCATCGTTAGTTTCCAGTAACAAGTGGAAGACATTTTGTGTCAATGTTTGCAAGTCACTCTTATCACCCTTGAATAGAGTGTTGGCAAAAATGGCGTCAAGCAAAATCAAAGAGTTTAGATACAACGTCGAGTCACTTGACGAAAGATATGAGTTAAGCTTTGCGACGACTAGATTGGACAAGTCGCAGTTGTCAATTATCAGCGGCTTTCTTTCGCAAAGGGTAATAAGATTCTCAATTGTAAAGTTCACTGTGACCTCGTAGTTCATGCTTTCCTTATAGATATCAACTGCATGAGCAAGATGGTTTTCGGAAACGTTTAAGTTGACAATAAGCTCCGTTAGAGAATTTAAAGAGTGCTGCCTCACATCACTAGAGTATTGCTTCACATTAATTTTTTCAGCAATAGGTGTAAACAATGTGTCGTTGACGAGCGCCTCGTACTCCTTGTTTCCTGCAACAAGGGGATAGAAGTCGTTGCAAACTTGCAAGATATCGGAGATAAAGCTGTAGTATGTTTTGGTGTCTGTGAGTGAGCTCACAAGATCATCAAAGATAAAGCGAAGTAGCTCAGGAGGGACGTCTTCGATGGAGTAAGTCCTAAGAATGACTTTGTATAGCTTGATCATGTCGGGATTGGTCTTTAGGGTCAACTTGAATTCTTGAAATTTCTGGGACAACTTTTCCAAGAAAGATGGAGACAAAAATACCGCGAGAACCTTCACCATTGACTCAATCAAAGCATTAGATTTGGACACCCTAGCGATATTCTTGGACGTCAAAAGACAGTTGAAGACGTAATCTTCAAGGAGGGGAGGCAATCTCGTGGTCATTTGGGAAGATGGAGTGCCTGCGTTTCCACTTTCAGTCAACATGCTGATGTCCGAGTTGGGACGAGATCTGACAGTTGCGGCCGCGTGGGTGGCTTTCAAAAGTGAAATGGTGGCGAAGATAGCCTCGTTGGAAACCATGTCGTTCTTATCACCAATAGCCACGATAAGCGGCTCCACTAGGTTCTCGCCATAGATAATGCCAAGGATGCCTGGGTAAGCTTGAATCAACTGCTTTATCAAGACGATTGACTGCAACCTGAGTTTGGAGGCCAATCCGTCGTTGTCCTCGGCAGTCTCAACTTCGATGGATTCTTCCTCATCGGAAAATTCGATCTCTGATTCATCTTCTTCGATGTCGTCATCAAAGCCATCGTACTTTAGAGGATCGTAGGCAATGAACGCCCTCACAATCTCCACCACAGAATGGGCGTACGCATGAAGGAAAGATTCGTAAGCAATGCAATTAATGAGATTGGCTAATGTGATGAGCGCATCTTCACGGACCAGGTTCTCCAGCACCAAGACATCGACATCCAAATCTTCCACATTGAGAGACGTAGCGAGTGAGGCGAGTCCTAGGTTGGCGGTGATTTCAGAAAATATGATCAGAGCCGAAACCTCAGAAACGACATCACGCTTGGCCTTGTTGGCTTTTGCAAGAACGACTTGTAGTAAAGTGAACTGGGTGTTTTTAGCAGGAACGCCTTTTGAGGTCGTGCTGTACGTAGCGTGTATGTCATTGACAACCTTATCGAAAAACTGTAGCTGCCTGACAGTTTGTTCTTGCGTTACCAGGTGAACATGGTCCAAGGCATAGTCAACAGCCACAATGGCCCTTTTACTGATGATTCCAGATTCAGCGTAGGCAAAACGAATCAAAGACAAAATCATACCCGAAAGCTCACCCGCAGAGAGCGTTCCGCCCAATGCCTTGATCAAGTCAATGATGATTTCAATGCTGTCGATAGTGACAGGTGCATCAGCGGCAAAAAGGCGAGGAAACAAAGAATCGATGACGCTTCTCGCTAAGGTCTTTCCGAACCTCGAGCTGGAGTTGTTGAATATCGAGCGTAATGCTAAATTGGGCACAGATGTGGAGAACTTGGAGGTGTTGGAGCTCTTCAATACAGCGTCATACAACTGATTCACCACCGACAAGACCTCCTGATCATCGATGTGGCGAACCAACGGAGAAAAAGACTTAACTGCCTGATTCTGGACTTCGGTGGCGCTGTCACTGAGTAAGGAAATGAGGAGTGGGATAAAACTGGAGACATTTCTGGCCTGGACTTTGGGGTTGTTTAGGTGTTTAGCAAAGTCTTCAAGCGCCATGTACCGGAGATCCGGATCCACATCTCTAGCACTGTCCTCCAATTGCCTGATATTGAACGTGGCCATTAGAATTGCCTAGATGTGTTGTACTTTTGTAGTTTAGATATGCGGTTGCAACTAGTTGCACTACAATTGCCTTGGTGTACGGGTTCATTTTGTCACAGACTGGGAGGACCTGGGACATGGATGAGACAGCAGGTAGATGGTCCAGTAGTAGATGTCCTTTAATCACCTTACAAATATAAAATGTACTTATTAAAACACCCTATAATGCAGTCAATACCACCGTGACAATTGCAGAGTTGCCGAGCCATCAATCAATGGTTGCAAATGCTGCATGGGTTCACGATTATGCAACGTTCCTAACTTCGAAGCACCATCATGGCTTCTTTTCCGTGGACTTCAGTTTCCTCCTTTCCCTGGATCCCTTGTGGCTGTGTTTGGAAGAACCCTTGCGCTTCTTTTCGTGAGAGTCGGAGTCGGAGTCCTCAAAATAGTCGTTGACCTCCACACGCTCGATAATAAGATTGTCCTCGGGAACTTCGCTTTTGTCAGCTGAAGACAGTTGTTCTGGAGCTTCATCTCCAGCACCAGCAGCTCTTTCTTCCTCCTTCTGTGGGATCTCCTTCTCGTCAGATTCTTTAAAACCCTCAGACTTAGAGCTTCCAGCGTCAACAGGAGCACTCAGTTTAGATTCAGTAGCCCCACTATCTTGGGCTTCGCCAGAATCCTCATCGTCCAAGCCAAGAAACTGGACTGGATCGTCTGTAAGTGCATGAAGGAGCTTCTTCGTTCTTATCGCAGTTTCACGAGTCACAGCTGGAGTCTTTTCCTCCGTCTTCTCAGCCTTATCCTTTTCATCATCGTTGTTGTCTCCATATAATTCTGCATTCACTTTCTCTTCTATGGCTTTGCACACCTCATTCCACTGATTAGCAACTTCAGTCAACTGCTCCACGAGTCTATCGCGAGCACCGCCTTGAATGCCTTCAATATAGGAAATGAGGTTCTCTTCGTACTCGTGTGGAATGCTCTCCAAGTTCTTTAAGATCCAGTTTTGCTTCTGTTTGCTGAACTTCCAGTTCTCTTTATCAGTAGCATATTGGCGCAAGTAGGCTAGCTGGTCCTTCTCTGGAGCTGGTGCTCGTTCAGACTTTGGCAACTTGACTCTCTTTGGGGGTTTCTTCTGTTTGGAGTCCTTCTTCTTTTCCTCTTCTTCCTTTCTTTTCTTCTTGTTGAGCTTCTTAGCAAGGTTCTTGTCCACACTTGCGCTTTCCAAGTGCACCACACCGGAGAATGAGGTACTGTCTCGGTTTTCGTCAAGTTTGAGACCAATCTTCTTCCATGCGGGGATTGTAGACATCATTGAATGTAGATAATGGTATCTCTATCTCATCCCTATTGTAGTGATGTGAGGTGCACGGGTGCGATCAGGGAAGATGCAATCAGGAAGATGCAATCAATTCATTCTTCAACTCAACTTTTGTCTAAGAATGTATATTTAGCTATCTTATGTATAATCTGAAGAATATCATCCATTTCAATCGACTTCATTCAGCCCACCGTGCTGGGGTTACCCTACCTCGTACTTACTCTATCTCAGACCCATCGCGGAAATTTTCTCTCCAATACACTTTTCTTCTTCAAAACTGTAGAACGATAGTGTTGCGAACGCAGAGCTCTGCCTAGGCAGAAGCTCAGTGGCACTTCCCTCAATGTGGTGCTGCTACAGCGTGACGCTAGATTGAAGCTCACATGAGTTTGAGTCTGCTGTGAAAAAGTATACTCATGGTGGATATAGAAATTGTGAACATTCTCAGAGCGCCAACAAGTGCTCCACGAGGCCCTTGTAGCCAACCACGGAGTCCAAAAGATCTTTGTTCTCCACGTGCTCGTCTTCGCTGTGGGCAACGTGAATTGTGCCTGGTCCGTACAAGAAGCGCTTCTTCAAAGGCTGCTTGAGGTTAGGCACGTCGGTGTTGTAGGCAAGAATAATCGACTCGTAGCCGGGAACCTCGTGATCAAGGTATTGGGGCTCGGTAGTTCTGCCTTTGACTGGAACAACGTGCTCAACGCCGTCTACGACAGTGTGGACCAATCTGACCACTTCCTCGAGCTCAGCAGCGACTCTGATGGCGATGGTGGCCTTTCCGTAAGCGGGAACAACGTTAGCAGCAACGCCAGCCTCGATCTTGCCGATGTTTACGGTGGAAGGGCCCAAAAGATCGGACTTGGGAAGGTCCAAGTTCTGAATTTTGTGGAGAATGGGCACTAAAATATCCGTGGCAGAAACGCCCAATTCTGGGTACCCCGAGTGGCAGGCTCTGCCATTGACCTCGACGTCGAACGCGAAGATGCCCTTGTGGCCTACTCCAAGCTTGTTTTCAGTGGGTTCACCAAAAATGGCATAGTCCCACGAAACACCAAGCTTGTCGCTGGCGGTTCTCATGCCAATACCGGAGTTCTCCTCGCCCACAACAAAAAGAAGCGAAGCATCGCCCTCCTTGAGCTTACCTTCAGCAAGTAAGTCCAAGAAAGCTATCACCTGGGCCGCCAAAGGACCCTTATCGTCGCAGGCCCCTCTGCCTCTAATCTTTGTTCCATCCACAGAGTACCCAATGTAAGGAGGTACCACGTCGATGTGCGAGGAAATCACCGTGCTGGTGTTTCTCTGGTTACCGTAGTATGCGTAGATGTTGTATCTTTTGTGCTCAACCTGCTGGGTTTCCACGGTCAAACCGGTGTTTTTCAAGTATTTGGTTAAGAAGTTGGCCACGGCGTATTCGTTGCCGCTGATGGACTCAATTTCCATCAATGAACGGTGCAACTTGAGAAGCGAGTACTTCTCCTCCACAACGTAGTCCTCCAACTTTGAGAAGGCTTCTTCAGTGTCCCATTTAGAAGAAGCCTTAAGGTGGAGTGGGTCTTGGGCCCAATAGTCTAAAGGATTCCATGCCAGGACAACCAGCACAGCTATGATAATGTAAGAAAGAAGCATGGTGGTAGCGGAATTGGTGCGGAATGGGGTTGATATATGCGGTACCTGAGGCTCGTTGACTCTGACAGATATGGAAGTGGCATGCACTCTGCGGAAGTAAAAGAGAAATTGTGAAAGTGGTGGAGCTGAAAGGAGGAGAATAAAAAACTGTAGCGGATTGTGAATAGAAGTTTTTTAGGAAATCTGGTTTTGTCATCTCAGCCGTGCAGCAGATTCCGCTAAGTGAGAGTACTGGTGATTCCAAGAGCACTGAATTTAGAGACAGGTAGAAACCTCGGAAATGGGTTGACCAAGGAATGACGTCAGCCTCGAGTTCAAAAGCCAATTGTTTCTCCTTTTTAGAATGAAAACGGTCCTGAAGACACAGACAATGAAAGTGAACGGAGAGCTCCTAGAATCATGTAATTGATCATTGCAAACATTGGAAGCCGAAGAGAAGCTATAATCTCTCTGGTTCGTTTTGGTGCCTCTATACCCAAGACTGATCGAAACAGAGAAGTCCTAAAAATGGAACTTTTCCAAAGCTACCATCTAAGCCCGTTTGTAAATCAAGCATCAGCGAAATAGTCCACGGTTCATTAAGATTAAAGCTATAACGCAAGCATTCAGCTGGCCGTGGCAATGTCATTTTTCTATTGACGCAAGGCAGTACCACGGAAATGAGATCAATTCTTATATCAAGAGTTGCATTCATTTCCAGGCCATAAGACATCGCCAACTTTCTTTCGTCTCCTTGCTTGTTCTTCGACGAGTGTCTGAACTCAAGGGGTAGCTTAAACCCAAAAAAGGGCCAGAAATGCTTTAGTCATTTGATTCATTCAGGCGTTTCTAGTGGACCCAACTAATCATCTTCCAGGCCCACCAAAATAGCTCTCCATACCACAAAAGCTCTCTCTTAAAGCCAACTTCGACTTTTATCCATCCCAAGAATGAGGCCTTTGATGCCTAGTAACAAAGGACGCTCAAGAGCTTTAACTCGTTTATCGCTGATTTTGATCAACACACTGCACCAAACCAAAACCCTAAATTGAAAAGTCTCAGCTCACTCCACCAACCCACAGACCTACATTCAATACTCTCAACTACTTATCGTTCGTCAATCGTGATGTATACGGTAGTGGGGCCTGTCGGCATTAACCGTGGACATTCCACCATTGATGGAAAAGCCATAATCATCATGGTCTTCATCCATGAACCCTAGGCGTCCTTCTCGGAGCTCTTCTCGTCCTTGCCCTCGGTCACTTGAGCCCGACCCTCGGCCTCGTGTCTGGCATTCTTCCTGTCTTCTCTGTTCTGTTTCTGTTCATCAGCCCAACCCTTGAATTTCAGCACAATGTCATCAGCGATTTCCTTGGAAGCGGCATCTTTGTCGTCAGCATGTGCAACCTTGTTCAACATATCCTGGACGTAACTGAAGGTGTTGTTGATGTAGCCATCCATGGATTCGTTCTTTCCATCTGGGTTCAAGATTCCTCTGATGGATTCCTGGAGCTTGGCGGTATCCTCGGCCGAAGGCACATCCTCAGGACCAAATTCCTTCTTCTCTTTATTCTCAGTATTCAGCGGCATCGTTCTTGTTGCTTCTACAGTGATACACCGAGCCCTTTATAGTAGAGTCCCGGGTTGGATCATGTGAAGGAATGGTTGCATCGACTACCTAATTTGGAAATGTCTCTGGTGGCAACCTTCTAGAAGCTCCAGACAACTACTGGCGCTTGCTGACGTCGCCTTCGGTCTTACTCAACTGTCCTTCTGTTTTTCCAAGTTGCCCTTCGGTTTTGCCTAGCTGACCTTCGGCTTTTGCTGCCTGGCCTTCCACCTTACCAGCTTGGCCCTCGGTTTTGCCTAATTGGCCCTCCGTTTTGCCCAATTGGCCTTCGGTCTTACCCAATTGGCCTTCGGTCTTACCAGCCTCTCCTTCTGTTTTGCCCAACTGGCCTTCGGTCTTTCCCTCGGTTTTTCCTACTTGACCTTCCGTCTTGCCTTCCACTTTCTGGCCTCCGTGATTGGTGGATTGCGAGATTTGCTCTGAAGCATTCTTGTCAGCTTTGGCCTTGGCCAAATCCCCGAGTTCTCCGAAATCTTTGTTGGTTGACATTTTTGAGTTAAGGTGTATGTGGGGGATGGAATTTATATAAACTACTGTGGTTTAGAGCAAGGATGCACGGAGTGCACGAAGGCCAGGACCCCTTCTGTGGGTGCAAACGAGCAACGGTTATTTATTTCAAGCTGATGGTTTTTTGACGTGGAAGAAGCGAAGGTTTTTGGAGTGTGGCGGTTATGTGGTTTTTTTTCTTGGTGTGTTTTTCTACGTAAATTTACCGATTTCCAGCATGCCTCGGCCGGCGTTGCCGGATTAGTCACCCCAGGTGGTGTCGAATGTGGGTTCTTTATTGGAGATTAAAATAAGGATGAAATTGTTGGTTTCTGGGTTAAGTTGAGCTTTGAGGCCTGTTGGTGTGTTATTATGTTTCTCTTGAGTTCCATAGACGCTGCAACTTTTGCGTACCTCAGTGGTTATATCTAAAGCAGATGGTATTTACTCGAACGTTGGATGCTTGAAAGGGCCCTTATTGACTAAGTAGCTAGAACATACAACCAACAGGGCTTCCATTCCTGGCCTAAAACTGTGAACGAACCTTTTTTGACTTCAGTTCTCTGACAACCCAGGTTTCTCATGAACACTCATGTCTTCAGTGAAGGTGGTTCCTTTATTCCGAGAAGCTGAGTTTAGCTTTTCTTCGGGTTTTTATTGAAATCTAAAGTTCCTTCAGCTATTAAAATCTCCTCTGGACATCTGAGCTTCCTTCACCGATCTGTTACATCACTAGTGTTAAGAGTATGATAGCGTGCTAACATACTCAACTTTCACGCTGCACGCAAGAACCGCATGGAGTCTTCTAATACAAAATTCCAAAACAACGTCTTCCTTATATCAGACTTCCTTTTTTTAATATTCTCGACGCCTCATCTGGCATCTCCACGAATCTATCACCGTTAAGCGAATTACCTGCACAAGCCTCCTCAACTCGAGACAAGTGACTACAAATCAACCACCACAATCATACGAAAAATGGCTCAGGCGGCTCGGACCGCACGTGTCGTTGTTATGGACTGGGACGAGACAATCACAAAAAAAGACACGACCGCCTTGGTTGCCCAGACCGCCTACCGCTGCAAGTCCGGTTTGATCGATTTCTCTCACTATACAAAAATATACATGGACGCCTACAACATGTATCTGGCAAAATGGCTGGAAAGAAATACTATAGAGCAGGAGATTGAGTTTCAGCGAGGATTGAAAGAGGTGGAAATGACGCTGATTTCCGCCATACAGAAGGACGGCTTGTTCAAAGGCCTCACTAGGTCGGATCTTGCTGAATCTGCAAAGGCGGTGGAAATTCAGCCGGGATTCGTCGATTTTGTGAAAAAGGTCCAGGGAGATACGCCGTTATATATTTTGAGTGTCAATTGGAGCCGAACCCTTATAGAATCGGCGTTGCTGCGTGCTGGTATTACTGGAATCACAGTTTTGGCCAATGAGCTTGAATTCATAGGGGATAGGTCCACAGGCTACTTTGATAAGACAATGGACATCCGCACTGGTTGCGATAAGATAGAAGAGCTTCGAAGAATCAAGAAAGAGCATGGGAAACTTATTATTTATGTGGGCGACAGTTCTGGTGATGTGTTGCCCTTAATCGAGGCAGATACTGGTATCGTCATTCAAGGCGGCAGGGCCAGAAAGTATATTGAAGCTGCTGGTCATGCTGTTGGAGATATTGATGAAAAGAAGGGTATTGTGGGTGGTATCTACGAGGCAAGCTGGAAGCAGCTTCAGAACCTTTGGTGATTGGATTTCGGTGCTGACAAGAAATCAGAGAGGGTCTAAGTGTGTGGATTCGACATTTAGTCATATTTGTCATCGTTTAGTCACTCGTCAAATCCAGAGACCCGCATGGAGTGTTACTACGTCTAACCCTAAATCGTCTAACTTCGGGGCTCTTTTTATCAAAACCTCATGAGGAATGTCAGATGATAGAGAAGAAACTCGGCTTTCATGAAGCCCAGTAAGTTCATTTCAAAAATGCAGGCGCTTTGAATTAAAGAATCCTATGTTGGTATACTTACTACAGCTCAATATTCGTCTACGTGTGAAGTTAGCGTGATATCATTCGATTCTCTATAGTACATCAGAATAAAAACGATTAATGAAGTCGTGAGTGCATTGGCCGATGCACCGTCCATGAAAAGGTAGTGCAATGCGGTGGTTCAAATGTCAGTTAGCGGCCGTATAACCGAGTATCAATGAGTGGCGCCCTCACGGCCGGAGTAAGAAGTGAAATCGTGCAAGTAGCTCAAACGAACTTTCTCTCTTTTTGGACCTGGCGAAGGCGTGCTGGCCAGGTCGTTGATGTGGCAGATACCAGCAAAATGCAATAAACTACGTGTCGTAGCAAAACGTACTCAAATGAAGGTATTCCAGCCACGCTGAATGCGGTCTTGTCAAGCCAGTTAACGGTTCCACACGCCCTGGTGCACAGGCATATATTGGCCGTACACGTAGCCAGGGGGTCCCTGCACTGGGTAGCCGTTGGGAATCATCTGCGGATGATTTACGGGACTTCTGGCCGGAGCGGGACCCTGACTGTTTGGTGGGGGTGTCATGATACCATTAGGGGGCGGCGCAAAGTGTGGAGGTGGGCCTTGAAACATATGAGGTTGTGGCATATGGTCCTGGGGCAGCCATGCCCGCAGCTGAGGAGGCGGGAGATGTGCTATGGTCTCGGGCAGCTTGCCGAGAGGTTTGAATGGAACAGGGTACATGCTGTATTCATGAGGTGGCTCTCTTGGGGGATTTGGTGAATGAGAGTACGCCGGAGCCGTGACAGCAGGTGGAGGGCCTGGGGGGCTTCCCTGAACGGAATGTGGAGGTATGTGCTGTTGTTGCTGTTGTTGCTGCTGCTGTTGTTGTTGTTGATGATGTTGCTGTTGTTGATGCTGCTGTTGCTGGGGATCTGGGCCCAGAGCACGGCGAGGCGTTGGTGCCTTATCGTGGCCTTGGACAAACGCAATACGCTCGGATGGAAGCAAGGTGACAAGGTCTCGAAGGAAAAAGTTGGGCACACCCACAGGCAGCGCCAAAGGCGGAGCTGGCTGCTTGTGCAGAGCAGCTGCCTGGAGCTGCTTGGAGCGTTCCTCAAATTTGGCAGCGCTGTGTGTGTCACCAATAGCACGGAAACACACAGCAGCACGGGAACTGGCATCTGCTGCATCTCCTAGCTGATCATCACAGCGTTCGTAGACGCAACTAAGTCCTTCCCATGCAGCAGCGGTTCCAGGCAGGTTTTCGTTGAGCTGAAGCCGAAGCGCTTGCGAGTATGCTGCAAGAGCATCGGGAAGCTGCTTGAGTTCGAGGTACAACTTTCCCACTGCCAACCAAGTAATAGGCAGGCTCAGAGCACGACGGAGGGCCACCTGGTAGCAGTCATACGCAGCACGAGGGGCGTCTCTCACCGTGTGAGCCTTACCGAGAAGATACCAGGGCAAAAAGTCGCCGTCTTCGTCGCCCTTGTGTTCTTCCAGATCCACCACTCGTGAAAGAAGCGAAACAGCTCGCTCGGCCTTCTCAGGGTCCTCGTCCAAAAGGAGGAGATAAGCATGGGTGATGAGGATCCGTGGCAGGGCACCAACGGCTGTTTCTGCCCGCTCACATGCTTCAAGAGCTTCAGGGATTTTGTTGGCGCGTTCCTTAGCTGTAGCGAAAGCACACCACAAGGCAATGTGCTCATTCTGGCGTGCCAAGGGAGGTGGCGGAAGCAGGAGCGTGGCGGTGAGCTCCGTAATGGAGAGATCAATATTGCCGTCGGCGGCGGCAATAGCAGCCAATTCGGCATGGGCACTACGGGCAGTTTCAATGTCCGCCTTGGAGAATTCGGCCAACAGCGGTGGCAAGAGCAGGAGGCAGTGGTTGAGTGCCGAAGCGGCCTGTGCGCGAGCGCCAGCTCTGATTAGTGTCTGTGCCAGAAGGAGTTGCAAAGCCGGATCGTTCGGCGCCCTGGAGATTGCCTCTCTGACGGTCTGGTGAGCCAGTTCGTTGAGTCCCACCAATAGGTAGCACTCTGTGAGTTCCCGAAAGAACAGCGGCAGCGCCGTCACTTGCGGATGTAACTCTGCCACGCTATTGAGTCGTTGTATAAGCGCCTGAGACCCAGCGGTGTCATTGGTGTTGATATCGTTCATGCGAAGCAGGTGGCTCCAGCCGACCAAGGCGTCCACGGACGCTGGGGCGTGTACGAGAGCGCTTTCAAAAGCCCGAATCGCCGCTGCACCGATACCCATGGTTGAGGCACAGTTTCCAATGACTATCCATGTGTCTGCTGCTTTTTCTGGATACTCGTCGAGCTTGGGCCGTTTTGCGGCGGGTGAGCTGACGGCGGAGCGTTTGGCCATGTTCGGAGAAATCAGGGATTTAAAGGGGGGTGAGATTCAAAAGTTCGTAAAAATCGGAAATTTGGAGTCTTGATGTGGTGACGTGGACTGACAGTTGAAGTTTCGGAACGCTGGGCGAAGCAGCACGAGCAAATCTGGCACTGGCTGGTAGCAATAGCGTTGCTGTTGTGCAGGTGCTGACAGGGAGGCCTAAAAGCGCTGGTTTCAGGAGATTCTAAAAAACGGCTTCACCGTAGGGGAAAAAAGGTGTAGTTGGTAAAAATGGCAACGTGTGGCAGGGACAATCCGGCTTAAGTAACCTAGGTAAGCAGGCAAGTGATTCGGCGCATGGTAATGGAGGGGGTGCAGCGTGCAGCAGGCAGCGTCGCAGCGACCCTCAGCGCGCATACATTGAGACGCAGTGCAGAAGAAAATATTTGGCCTAGGGGGGGTAGGCACCGTTTCCATTGAATCGGCTCCTGTACATAATACGATAAGGTCACTGTCGTCACAGCAACATGCAGAATCCTCCTCTTTAGCGTCGCAGGAGCCTGCGCCATCTCACGCATAGACTGCAGTATACCGAACTCACTGGCCCATGCGCTCATAGAAGCCTACGTCAGTCTCACCTGCCCGAAGCAGCAACAGGACATAAAGTGAAAACGGTTGTTGGCGAGTCAACCTCGGGGACATGTGGGACTATTCGATGCAGAGCCCACCAAAGTTACATGACGATTTCACGTCAATTGCCGTCACGATCTGCCCAATGCTGCCTATCCGAGGCCCCAAAGAAGCTTCCAGATCATTTGTCTTTGGTCCAAGCTCATGCATGGTGATTTAATTATCAAGAACATATAAGATGCATGTCGCTGCAAAAGAGCATCAGTAACGGACAAGTGGCGCACACTGCTGTTCCCTGTTGTCGGCTTTGAACGTGCGTCAACGCCCCACGCGGTTCACCGTGTTGGGCCGCCTTTTGATGCAGCCGCAGACCGCGCAGAGGCACAATCACAGATATTCAAAGACACTCCCTAAAATGCCGTCAAATCCGTGTCCCGATTATGGCCAGCACTGGACCGCAGGCTTCCAGAAAAAGGTATATTGGAGAGCCGCCGAACGTAAAGGACGCTCGTAAAAGATTGCATTGTTGCGCGCCCCGTCTGTAGTCTGCAGGGGCTGTGCGTCGTGGGTTAACCCGCAGAACTGCCTCGGTATCTACCTTAAAGGCTGAGCTTCATAGATACCAGCAGATTTTCCAACGCGCCAGCAAAATAATTACGCCAGGATTAGGTAGAGTACTGAGCTCGCCTGCACACAACCCCATAACACCCGGCGTTGATCTGCTGTGCGGCTCACCACACGCAGCACGCAGTTTGGAGGCTCAGCGTCTCCAGCGCAGGAACAATTCCATCTAACAAAATGAAGCCGCCCGGCCAAACCCGTCACTTGCTCGTATGAAAAAGCTCGGGTATGAAGATAGAAACCTCTAAGCATCTAATTAACAAAAAAATCAAAATCCCAGTTTTGCCGCTTGCTTCCGGGACTCCGCCCGACATAGCCGGGCCACAGCATGTAGCCGTTTTGCGTGCGTGACGCTGAGTGTCTTGTGGGACTCCCGAAAAAAGTGAATGCCCTCGTTCATAGCGGTCGATATCGGAAAACCGGGATCCCTGGAACAAACGAAACTCTGCAAACGAATGTCTCTTCAGAAGTAAAATGTCCATCTTCTTAACGCCGAAGCCAAATCAAAGAACTCTCCTTTTAGCGTCGGCAGATGTGGTCAACAAAATTCCACTGTTCGACGGTTCCTGCAATTCCAATGCCGGTGCGCCAACGAAATGCGATAATTTCTGTGCTACTGGAGCCTCACCACTGTTAACTGGTACACAATCCACCCACATTCAGGGCAGAATCAGGGAAAAAAAAGCCGCCCAGGCCTTCGCCCACCGCACCAGGAATGTTGTGCCGTAGGAATGTGAAACAGCAATGGAGGCCGTTTTCGTGATGATAAGCTTTAAAAAGTTAATCGCAATTCCGCTTTTCATACAGATGGGTTTCCGTTTGGCTCTCCTCGGATTTGGACGCCTCAGACAGCTGCGGTGGTGAAGAAGCAACCGCACTAACCGTAGACTGTAAGGTGAGCCGCTGGTTTGTGGACCAAGCCAGAATTTTCGAGGGCGTGCGGTGCACAACGACGCATTAACTAAAAGGTCAGCGAAAGGGTGCCATTTTGGTGATTCGGAATGAGGTCCTTGGTAGTGATTGTAGGGTTAGTATGAACTTGTTGTCTAGTGCGCATGGAGATAAGTTTTTTGGGTGCGGTCTTCAGAGGTGGCAAAAGAAGGACCCGTTGCTCGTGTGCGGCTCATGTAACTTTTTCTGTCATGCAATGCGATGTGCTTTGTGCTGCAATGCGCTGCGAGGCGCCGCGATGTGGCGTCACAGTCTGCCCTCTCCAGGCCTGCTCATCCTCTTCTCCTTCCTCTGCCATGCGCAAATTTATGCACCTGCTGCACGCGTGCTGCTATGCGTACTACATGAGCTCATGCACATGGCCACCTTATGGCCAGCAAGCTTCCTCGACACTAGCCAACAAACCCTGGAATTCACGACGCTCCATTTCTGATTACGCTGCTGCGCGGAGCAAACCCAATCCGCAGCAAGTGCTCAAATGCCCCAAACACTTCATATGCACAAAGAATGCAAATGCACGAAGAATCCAAAAGCATAAAATGCACCAGGCCCCCGGCATAAAAAATATTCTCTAACCACCATGGCCAACTCTCATATTCACTGCCCGCTATAACGTTCCAGGTACACTCAACAGCTTCCTCCAGCCACATCTGAAATTTCAAAATCTAAAAAGTGGACATTTTGTGAATTTTGTGGCCGTTTATGCTTTACCTGAGTGAGGCTCGATAGGCAGACCAGACGTCGATGCGGTTTCAATATCCATAACTGTAAGGCACTGAAACCGCCTCACGTCTTGGTGCGATTCCCCGTTTTCTCTATTTTCACTTGACCAACATCAGCCTCCCTTTTCGTTGATTGCAAGTGTTGCATTAGCCTCTGGTATTCTTGCTATTTCTGGAGTTGATCATTTTGTTTAGTCTTTTGTGTTTACTATTTTTTGACTTTCATGCCTCGCAGGAGCCCTGAATATGGTCATCGGTTGGTGGCTGATACTCATTCTGGCTTCATTCTCTTGCTGGGGCATTCAGCTTGCTGCTTCTAGACAAAATTTCTCACCTATTGTTGATTCTGTACGAGGGGTGAAGCGCACGTCATGTGCCTCGCTAAACGTCGGGTGATCTAGTGACGCGCACGCGTTGCGCCTAAACAATGCATTCAACGCATTTATCTCAATGGGCATACGGCATATAAAGCCCATTATGCATACTCTCGAACAAAAGCGGGCTTTCCGTGTAGGTTCTGCCTCTCCAGCTGCTTGCCGATTGTGCGTTCGCTGTACGCCGCATGCATGCCCGTACGCAATGCTGGCTGTATGCAGGCACATGTCCCAATCAACACCAATATCAAATATTTTGCCGCATTGAAACCAAATTTTGATCGCATCACGTGCTGGTGCTCAGGTGCTCCGAGAACATCGCCATCGCTACCTACACACTCACCAAAGAGTGGAACTGGAATAAAGCGCGGCCATGCTAACCAGGCAAATTGTTCTCCGCTGTCTTCTGCGGTCTATTCGACGTCTTCCGTCTGTCCGGCTGCTTTCCTCCACTCTTCCGGCCAGAGCGATCGCTCCACCCTACATAAGCCCCATATCTCAGATCACAGACTCGTTAGTCCCGAGATGTAACTCCTGTGGAATCGCCCTCCAAACCACAGACACTTCCCAGGATGGATATTATCGAGAGCCTTCTCCAGCAGCCCCAAAGAATAACCCGCTAGATCGGGTATTCGATTCGCATTTTGGCAAAATGAGTGCCGAAGACCAGAAACTCCTCCTCAACGGAGCCGATAATCTAGTGCCCAGCTTTAAAACAGAAGTTCGTCATTTGCGGGCCAACAAGAAGAAAGAGTCCAAAGTTCAGTGTGAGCGTTGCCGCCATGCTAACTATAAGGCCTCGTTTGATCTCACTCAGTTCCCCATAGAACCTGTCAGTGGAATCATTGAGTCCATGCCGCCAGGCGTACCTCTAGTATACGTTGTCAGTGCTCTCGACTTCCCAATGTCCATCAACGAGGAGGTCTTCAAGTACAGGCTGCCTCGGCAGATGAAGTTTGTGATCACCAAAATGGACCTCTTGTTCGCCAACAAAGATATGGTGAACAAGTACGGCGAGCGGTTTTTCCAGGACTACTTCGAAAGAACATACAAAGTTCCACGGAGCAATGTTTTCTGTGTCAGTGGCACCAGCGACTGGAACGGTCTGGCGTTGGTGGACGAGATCCAGGATGGGCTGTACATTATCGGCACCGTGAACAGCGGCAAGTCCACGTTAATTCTGCTGCTTCTTCATGCCGTTGAAAAACAGAAAAATGAGCTCCCCAATGCCCGCAGAGAGCGTCAAATGCAGAAACTAGTGGACGAGGCCATCGCAACCGGAAGAAAGCCTCCCAGTCGCATGTCCCTAGTTCGTCTGGACATCAAAAAAATAGCAGCATTCAAAACTCAGCATGGCCCTGGCACCTCCTACATGCCTGGCTTCACACGTGGTAATCTCCCTTTCCAGCTCACGAGGAATAAGGTTGTTTATGACGTTCCTGGTTTCTCTGACTCCCAGAACACCAGACTCTACGACATTCTCGAGCCCAAGGACATCAAGCATCTTCTCAAAAGCAAGAAAGTGCACAAGCTGGGTATGTACGACTCCCACTACGAAACCGTCAAGGCGGGCCAGGTTCTCACCGTTGGTGGCCTTTTCTTCTTGCAAGTACCAGAAAACGCTATGTTGCAGGTCCGAAACTGCCTCAACCACAAGCCACACGTGTTCAAGAGTCTCGAGAAAGCCATGGACGTTTTTCATGGTCCTCGGCCGGCAGCACTCAAAGATGTGTTTCTTGTGGATCCTAGCAAAGCGAAACTTCAAAAATACATCGTGCCTTCATTCTTTGGGAAGAAAGACATTGTGTTCCAATTTATGGGCCACATTGTGATAACGCCCGTTGGCTCGAATGCCTCGACGGAGCCGTTCACGATCTATCTTCCCGAGGGCATTGAGGCCATATTGAGACAACCCATCACGAACTACATCACCACGACGCTATCAGGAAGAGACGCCCACGGCAACCCGCTTCGCAAAGAAAACTGGAAGTCCAAAAGCACCAAAGAAGTCAAAAGATGGACGGGAAAAATCCCCTTCTACTCAGATCTCATTTTACTGAAGGACCCAGCTCAATCGGATACCGATACAATGGAACAGTTCGTGCAGCAGCGATCACAAGACGCGATCAGCACCGATCCCCAATACAGCATGTGGTTTCAAAAAAAGAAATAACAGTTTTCCTAAAGCTGGCCTCATTTTCCCGTGTGCCTACCCAATAACATGACTTTCGGTTTAAAGCTAAATTCACCGAAGCCCGTATTTACGTGCGGCCGCACACAGTTCTTGACGCATAGAACCCAAAGCATTACACGCTTTCGCGACGAAGGAGGCACTGAGGCGCGCATCAAGAGAAAAGCGCATTTGTTTAGAAACAAAAGATCCAAGCAGTCAACCTTTTGATTTGCTAGCAACTCCTGTTCTTTTCAAAATCCTTGAAGAACTCAACCCAAACATTCGCTTTTTCAGGCCTCCGCCAAATTTTATCTCCTGATACCCCATCACAATGCTTCGGAGCCAGAGCATCTCCAGCTTCACAGACAAGAAGAAACCCAACTTCTTCTCTGCTCTCCGGACGAGAAAACTGTCCAAAGACCTCAATGGTGTCTTGAAAGCCCGCCCACTTAGCCAGCTGGCTCTGTCAATGAACTTGAATGTCAATGCTGAAAAACGCCATTCGGTGCTTCTTCTGCCTACTGAAGACAAGGAAAACAACGTGCCTCGTTTGCGTAAACACTCCAGTGCTTCCAACTTGAAAGACAACAGAAGAAATTCCATGATGGTGAGACCTAGGATCTCTGGCCCCGTTGAGCGGGTGCCCTTGAGTCCCCCATCAGACAACTCTTCGTGTGAGACGGACTTGCTGGACAGAATGTCTCCTTATACGCCTTCTGTCCCCTACATGCCTGATACCGTGGACTTTGCCCCTATTTATAACGAGCCCTTTGACTGGGACGACGAGCCTTGCAGCCCTTCGAAGCTACATCGCACGGCGAATATGAACAATATCAATGACTTCATCAAGTCAATGGACAGGCTGCTTTTGCCCATCTGCAATCGCGCCAGCCTCGAGTTTGAGGCCAACGAAATCGAGGTTTTGCACAAAAAGCTCAAATCGGACAAGCTTGAATTAAAATTGGTCGAGAACGCCATGTTCTTACAGTTCTTCGAGGAAGAGGACCGGAAGGAGCTGCAAATGGAAACCCGCTTTTGGGACGATATAGACATGACGGATGCGCTCAAGAGCGAGGCTTACAGTGAAGACGATGACCTTTATATGTATATATAATCAAATTTTGGATAGACGGGGTGATTTGTAGGATTGTTGGGGAATATGAAATGGTTGCAAAATGCGCGTCAAGTGTCAGAAACTGTCAGGAAGTGTGAACCACATGAGAATCTTTAAGTTTTTAATAGACTTGAGAGGAAAGTGAAGAAATGGAAAAGACTAAAAAACAAAAATGTAAGAAAAAATAATCAACGGAATTTTAGACAGGTGAGCATTTCTGGCTTTAGAGAGTCTGCCTCCTACCTCTCTCCATCAAAGACTTGAAACATCCGCTGGTTTAACAAAAGCTGTTATTTTTAATCCTTTAAGAGAATGGAAGGAAGATTTAAGAAACTTGACGAATTCGATGAACTCGAGAAAAGTTTTGGCTTGTTGACCCAAAGAGTGATATCGAGAGCTCCTCGCAATAAAACTCTCCTTTGGCACTCATAAATTATACCAGATGCCTTAAATAGATAAATTTTCCTCTTCGACGGTCTAATTTATAGCGGTTGTCCTCAAATCAAATGCCTAACTTCAGCATCCAAATACTACGTCTCTACACCCGTGCACCTCCGAGAAAATTCAAGATCACATTGAATCGACTGGATCAACACAAACAATGTCCAAAGAAGATTCCTCAGACATTGGCGATTTGCTCACTACCTTGTCTTTAGCCAAGGCTGGCGAAGAAAAGGAAAATTTGGCTGCCGAGAAGAAGGAGGCCTCAGAAGAGCCTAAACCAGAGGTAGCCAAAGAAGAGACAAAGTCAGAGCCAACGAAGGAAGAGGCTGCTGAACCAAAAATCGAACCGGAGTCGTCCACTAAAGAAGTCTCCAATGATAAGCCCGAAGAAGATGCTGATGACTCCAACTTGGTGCAATCCACTTACGAGGTTCAGGTCAAGTTGGCAGACTTGCAGGCCGATCCCAACTCTCCCTTGTTTTCCGTCAAGAAATTCGAGGAATTGGGATTGAGCGAAGAGCTCTTGAAGGGATTGTATGCTATGAAATTCAACAAACCCTCCAAAATTCAGGAAAAAGCCTTGCCGCTCTTGTTGAAGAATCCTCCTACCAACATGATTGGCCAGTCACAGTCAGGTACCGGTAAAACGGCGGCTTTCTCGTTGACAATGTTGACCAGAGTGGACGAGCGCGTCCCAGAAGTCCAGGCAGTGTGTTTGTCGCCTGCGAGAGAATTGGCAAGACAGACTCTCGATGTTATCCAGACTATGGGTAAGTTCACCAAGGTCACCTCCAAACTCGTGGTTCCTGGCAGTTACGCCAGAGGCGAAAAAATTCGCTCCAATATCGTGGTGGGCACTCCAGGTACATTATTGGAGTTGATCAAGAGGAGACAAATTTCGCTCGAGCATGTCAAGGTGTTCGTCTTGGACGAGGCCGACAACATGTTGGAGGCCCAGGGCATGAGTGACCAGAGTGTCAGAGTCAAGAAGTACTTGCCCAAACAGACCCAGCTTGTTTTGTTCTCGGCCACATTCCCAACAGAAGTGCGTGCTTACGCCGAGGCCTACGTGCCTAACGCCAACTCCTTGTCGTTGAAGCAAGAGGAGCTCAGTGTGGAAGGAATTAAGCAGCTTACCATGGACTGCGACAGCGAGCAGAACAAATTCGAGGTCTTGTGCGAGTTGTACGGCTTGCTTACTATCGGATCCTCGATTATTTTCACGGCGACAAAAGCCACAGCCGACAGAGTGGCTGCTGGCATGAAGAAAGAGGGCCACAAGGTGTCTTTGCTTCACGGTGGTTTGGACCACTCCGACAGAGACAAGGTGATCGACGACTTCAGAGAGGGCAGAACGAAGGTGTTGATCACGACCAACGTTTTGGCCAGAGGCATAGACATTGCATCTGTTTCGATGGTGGTGAATTACGATGTGCCTTTGGACGTGAACGGTAGACCAGACCCATCTACGTACTTGCACAGAATCGGCAGAACGGGAAGATTCGGCCGTGTGGGTGTTTCTGTGTCCTTCATTCACGACCGTAAGTCTTACGAGCAAATGGAGGCGATTAGAGAATATTTTAAAGTGGACATGACAAGAGTGCCTACAGAGGACATGGATGAGGTTGAGAAGGTGGTGAAGAAAGTGCTTCGAACCTAGGCAACCTAATCGCTGTTTACCTGATTGTTGTCTACCTAGGCCTAGTATACCTTGTTTCCATGTATATAATGGTGGAATGTATGTACAGATTAGAGCTATAAGCAGTAGTTTCGCTCTTTCACTTAGTTGTCAAAAGCGACAGAAGGCCTGAACCTTTTGGGCGTTCTGGAGGCAACCACGTCCCAGTTGATGCAATCCCAAACGTTGTCCAAATATTTGGCTTTTCCGAAAACACCGTAGTCGGAAAGGAACATCTTCATCGAGGCATCGATGGCCAAAAGAGGCATGATTTTTCTGTCGCTGTAAGAAAACGCCTCCTCGGCCTCCTCCACGGTGCCCAAAACAGTGCTGCTTTCCTTAGGAACATCCTCGGTGGCTTCCACTTGGGTACCTTCTATCTCCAGTCTTTCCTGCTGTCTCTTCTTGAGCGCCTCCTCTTTGGCTCTCTTCTGCTCTTTCAACTTCGTGATTTGGCCCGAACGAATGGAGTCGTCCACCGTGCCACAGTTATACGTGTTCATCACAGCCAACTTGTTGTAAGAAACCTCTGGCGAAGAAATGCCTGAACTGGCCTTCATGGCACTATCCGAGTAAGTGGCCTGAGCTACCAACCACACGACACCGTTGCCCTTGATGCCTTTGGCACTGTTGATCAAAAGGGTTCTGAATTCGGCAATCGAGCCGAAAGAATCCACAATCCAGTCTCTCAACTCTGGCTGAGTGGGCTCATTTGAGAACTCTGTCTTGATTGTGGGCGTTTGTAGAAGGGCCAGAGGACCGGGTTTTTCGATCGTGGCATTGCCTTGGTCATTGGGTTTGAGGGATTCTAAAGCAAACTGCAAATTATGCAATTCCAGGGCTTTTTCATAGATCGCTTGCAACTGAGGTTTACTGAAAGTCAAAGTGATCAACTCGCCCAAATCCAGCGGAGGGCTTGTGATGGAGCTCTGGCTGAGATGAGCGTTGAGCTTGTCGACAACATGCTGACCCTGCTTGAACCAGACTTCTTCAAGTGAAGCGGCAGAGAATAGACCGTCAAAGCCTTTTTGAGAGACTTTGAGGTTTTCCAAAGTGGGCACTGTGGGAAGCACGTATGACACTGATCTGACAAGACGTCTGTTAACGCCACGGCTAAATGCCACAGACGAAGATGCTATTTTGATCATTATATGGGGGATTCAGTGCAACAGAGATTTATGGTATTCTGAAAAATTCAATGAAGTGGCGGTGCGCACACGACGCTTGGTTCACCAACGCTACATCTTCAGCAGACTTTCTACAGAGCGTGCTCGTTTTCATGATACATTACCTAGCCATTCACCAGAACGACTTATCATCTCTCGAAAGAGGGCGGGCCGACTTTACCTCTTTTCTCAAATCTCTATAGTACAGCATTCTAACAAATGACTTTTGTTAACCGTGCTTTCATCTTCTGCTCACCTTCAAACTCTTGACCCTTCTTAAGAACGAGGAGCCTTGAGCGTCCTCATCGGCAAACGTGCCTCTGGTAAACTCTCCAGAGTGGTCGTTCGAAGTTCTGGCCGAGTTCAGCTCGCTGCCGCTATTCTTGCGCAATCTATTCACCAACGACTTCTTTCTGCCCAAGCCGCTAGATGGAACATTCAAAAAGTCATCCGTTTTTGGCGCTGGAGCACCATCAAGGAAGGTGGTAGAGCCCAAGCCGGCAGTGGAAGGACCATGAACAGGCTCGGCTTTGGCGTGTGCGTCAAAAGCCATTACAGATGGGTTCTGTCTGGGGGTATACATCGATGATTGTGGGTCATTGGAGGTTCTGTTGGTCTTGGGAACACCCTGGATGCCTCCGTTTTGGGCTCCGACAGAGCCGACTATCTCGTTTTGATCCTGGGAATCGCCAAAGGCCATGTAAAGATGAGAATTTTTATTAGCACCTTCTGGCAAAGCTTTCATGGAGGTGTTGGGTCCGTCGGCTGGGAAGGCCATGACGGGAGCAGCCTTGGAGTTCTTGTTTCTGTGGGGAGTACATGCATCGAAGGGACCATCGTGGTGGAACCTGCCGCCAAAAAATGCACTGACGTCCAATTTGTCGATGGTATCCAAGCCCTTGGAGTTATGGGGTTCGACCGACTTCTTCTTAGGCGACTTGTTTCTGGAAGACTTGTAAGAACGATGCTTTTTCTCATAGTCCTTTCTATGCCTTTCTGAGTCGCTGTGGGAGCGCTGGGGTCTGTTGCCACGTCTGCGGGGCCTTTCGGGTCTCTCGGTGGTGGTTTCGGAAGTGAAGGAGGTCTTTTCCCTTGGGTATTCACGCGAAGCTGCCGACTGACCAGCCGCCTCTTCGTAAGTAGGAAGAGAAGGCGCGGGCTTGGAGTCTGCGGTGGGGCGAGGCGGTTTGGACCTCTGTGATGATGAAAAGGGCGTGGGGGCGTGGGATGCAGTTGGTGGGGGAGGAGGATCCCTGTGGTGCTGGTATTCACCAGTCATCGCAGAAGCGAAGGGATTATTGGACATTCTAGCGAAAGTTAGTAAAAGAGGTGGGAGTAAAAAATAGTGATCATGCGTGGGAGCAGCAACGCAAGGGGAGATATATGGGCAGAAAAAGCCAAGGTCTCAAAAGCGCGCGAGGGTACACAGACTTATGCACCAAAGGTAGAAAGCGCTCTTTTTTCTGAGGGCACAGCGTCTGACAGTAGTCAGAGGTGTCTTCTCCTGCAGGAAGAGCCATGGCTGCGTGGCGAAGCTGACCGAAAACGGCTAGATAAGTCAAGTCATAGGAAGGAGCTTAGGCATGCAAGGGTTCCCCGGGGTTACGCGAAGGAAACCTGAATTTGGTGGCTGACTAGAATGGCCTCCGTATAATGGAAAGCATACCTGAAAGGCGAATTAAGTTTTTAGATTCAGCCCTCTAATCAGCTGGGTTCTTCGGGTCGGCTGTGGCGGAGCAAGCGTGTGACGTTGTGGCCTGTGTTTGTTTTTATTTGACACGAGTTGTAGTGTTGCTGTGACTTGAGGCCGAATGCACTGTTACTCTGGTGCATTATTGTTGCGATGTAGATTGGTTTGCGAATGCCGAATTTTGTACTCGGCTTCAATCCGCCCTAGGAGAGCATGATGCGCCTAAATTTTCTGCCCTTCTTCTGAAAACCTGAACCATTACCATCGTTTGGCCTCAACGGAACTATCGGGGACACTGCCTCTTCTATTGCGGGTCTAGGCGCTTCGCACCTCACCATAAGCCTCAGAGGGAGCAAATGGATTGTAGGTGGCACTGCCGTGAGAAATATGTCAGATTTCTTAAAATGTCAAAACCATCTTTTATCCGGGGACTTGGCTATGCTTTTCCTTATAAGAGCTCTGAATGACTAATACTATCGTGAATTGAACTAAAAGGGGAACTGAATATATGAAACATGGGTGCGCTCTTGATCGGGATCAAACTATTCTGTAAAAAATAAACATACCTTCCGTAGTTAACGTCGCTGTCGCTGCCGGTTCTCGAGGATGTGGGGAACGATGGTCTCTGGTACACTGGATCACGGTCTTCGTCGGAGTCTTCAATTAAATCCTTGTTCTTTTCGACCCACTGTTCAAAAGCAGAATTCGACAGTTGGGTCGAAGCGCCACGATTTCGAGCCTGAGGCTCAGTGGGACGAAAGGGGTTATTAGAAGAAAGAGGCCGTCCAGAAGAACCTTCTCTGGCATCTCCCCGATTATTATACATGGCCGTGTGTCGACAGACGATGCGAAGTGGTAGCGAACCAGGTTAAGGCGAAAGGACCGAGAGATGGGGTAATCACTGATCTTTTTGGTGCTCACCCATTGACGAACTAGACGTCAATTGGTGCGCGCACGCTGACGCGTTGGGGGCACTGGGAGGCACGGGTGTCCTGCCCGTCTCCCCTCCCCCCTATAATGGGGCAACAAGCGGTATCCATGCAGATAACCTCTCGAAACATCTTTAAACCCGCTCTTGATGCCAATGTGCAAGGTCTAGATTGGTGACAGTGACAGAGATCAGCTGCAGGAGGCACAAATCAAGAAGATATCTCGCCGTGGGTAACAGCAAAGAGCCGCCGTTTTTCGAATGCACGATGGGCCAGTCTATGGCACCAGGGCTCTAGTCCAAGGCCTGCAAGGCTCGGAGAAGCGTAGATGTAGGTGTAGCGCCAAAAGCTAGAAGGAGCTCCACGTCCAGTCCAGTGGCACGTAATTAGTTAGCGAGCTGCGGCGCCTCTCCTGTGAATTGTTCGCGAAATGGGCGGGATCTTCACTACCTAAGCTGCTGAAGCTGCCCTCCAAAGCGCCAATTGAAGTGGGACCTTCAGAATTGTTTTTTGAGTACGGATTTTCGATGAAGGCGTAGGGAACAGAAACGTCTTGCGACTTCTCGACTCGCATGTTGATTGCTTGCACCATCTTCAGGTAACTTTGACCACACAGTTTGCACACTTTGCAGCTCTTGAACCGCTGCCGCATGTTGGCGAAGCTGCTTGGGTCCAGGCGAAGATTGCAAAAAATAGGCACCACTAGGCGAGCCCTGGCGTCCATCATTACGCCTGATGCATGCTCTGAGGACGCCAGCGAGGGTGAAGAAGACCCTAGAAAGACGGAGTAGCCGCTAGAGTTAGATGAGCTCGACCCCGAGCGCTTGCTGGGGCTGTTGGCTGTGCTGGAACTCAGAACTGCCTCTCTGTTTTTGTACAAGCATCTGACGCAGTACAAGTAGCCACAGAACCGGCAGTGGTGTCGTCTCTTGCGCTGAGGGCTGAAAAAGCTTCCGAATTCGTCAAAGCACTTGGTGCAGTGATCGAGGGACGAGTTGGGCTTCCAGTGGTCGTGGGACGGTTCTATCATTGTTTGCGAAGCTGCTCTGTCGTGGGCCTCATCGTGGGCAGGCATCTGTAAAGGGTACTCTTTGATTTCCGAATGCGGTGACGACGTATCGTCAGCTGTGTTTTCTGCTATCTCGTTTTCCGGCTCTGGGCGAAGGACGGCGGGTGTGCAAAGCGGTTTCTTTAGGCTGTACACATGCTGAAGCGAGGGACCCCTGACATCCACCAAATGGCCATTCGCTCTATGGCCCGCTGAGCGGGCAGCATAGTCACTATGTGATATTCTCTCTGCGGACGTAGTGTTTTCCAGCAAATTGAGCAACGCCCTCTGTATCTTCAGCAGATCCAGCCGCACTGTCAGATCAGACGCCAGAGCCTCAGAGCTGGATAAGTCAGACCGGGTGGAATCTTCGTCTTGCAGCACTTTTGCCGGAAAATAGGCATCCAAAAGCAGCAGCAGCGAGTTTTGGCGGATCGGCGCCAGGTTTCGTCTAATAGCGGCATTGAGGTCGAACGTCGCCGGCTCATATGGCTTGCTTTCCTCGTTTACTGTCTCGGGAGAGGCCATTTCTGGTCTGGCCTTGGGCAGATGCGTGTAGTGAGAGGCCAGGGACATTCTGGGCGCTCTGATTTGCTCGTCATAGTTGATGTTGTTGAGCGACGGTTTGGGAGTGGGCTCATTTTCGCCTGGAGCCTGGTGGTGTAAGATCTGGGAAATGCCCAGCTCATTGTACACAAAGCGGATGGGTTTTTTCGAGAAAGAAAACGGCGGTAGCGGCTCCTGTGTTGCTGCCACGGATTCCGACGCCTGCTCAGACATGAAAGGAGAACGGGGGGTATCGGGAGATAAAGTGATGAGATGGAATACGGAAATGATAGATAGCGCTTGATGCAGGGGACATTTGTGGGCCGAGGCACCGCTACACAAAGCCAGCGCAGATAAAATAGCTCTGCCTGGAAAATGAGGACATTTCGTATCTACTCCCCATTTTTGCTTTTTCATGCTTCCCGCTGATTTTTCCGGATGTTCGCCGGAGCGTTCGGACCATGGAACACCACCGGAAGCTGGCGGCGCACGGGTGCAGTTACCCGGATGGGGGCGGATGAAACTTATCTACAAATGGACACCAGCAAAAGAAGGCCCCGACCTCAGCAAACGGATAGCTTTATTTACTAGAACGATCTATTTAGTCAACACGACGTAGAAGGCGTGGACAATGGCTGGGAACCAGAAGAAGATACAACAGACGATGTTAATCCAAAACTGGGTTTCGATACCGACCTTAAGGAAAACGGCCAATGGGGGCAAGAAGAGCGCTGTGTGTTAGTGGGGGACAACAAAGTGAGAATCCGAAAACGTACCCAAAATGCACCCGACAATCTTTTCACTATCCATGATTTGGTAGAAAGAATAGAAGTTGAGGTGTTTTTAATTTCTACCAAGCGGCTGCCCTGCAGTCATTGCACCTCCACTTCTGGCATCATACAATGCGAACTTGTAAAAGCTCGGCGCGCCGCTTGGACTTAATTAGCCAGGCGCACATATATTACGAGATGGTATCATGGACGACTCTTTTTACAGTATTTAAACGGACGACAACTTAGGCGACCTCATCTTCTAACAACTAGGCTCTTGATCAAGCTTATGACGACAACTTCTGACAACTCAGGCTGTCTACCTTAAGCTTATGACGACAACTTCTTGGACGCCTCGGTGTCTCTCTCAAAACGGGCTCTCTGAAGAACCGACCCACGGTTCAACATGTCCTCCAAGTCAAGCGAGTAAGGCGCCTTCGTCTTGGTGGGGTCGTTGTGTGTCTTGACAACCTTGAAGTAGTTCTCGTACATGTTGCCGTCGTAGACACCAACCGCAGAGTTCAAGAAGCCGTCGGGCTGCTGGAACGAGTCCACCAATGGGATCGCCTGGCCTCTGACCTCCAAGCATGACTCGGGAACGAGCTTGGACGAAATGTGCAACGAGAGCTGGGGCTTCACAACGGCGTAGGAAACAAAGTCACGAGCAAACGCCTCCAACACGTTCGTCAAGAGGTACAACTTGGTCACCTTCGACAACACGTAGGCAATCTCGGGCTTCTGGGCTCTTCTCGTGGCAAGGAAAAGAGTCTCCAACAAGTAGTGGTGGGCGTGCAATTTGGACAACAAGACACGCTCGTATGAAATAGCATCCCAAGACTCCAACTGCTCCTGCTTCTCGGCAGCAGCGGCAGCCACTCTAACAATCAACACCTCAAGAGCACGGAGAGTCTCGATGGGAGTCAATTGCTCGTCACGTTTCAAGTAGTAACGTCTGTTGAGGTACTCCTTGGCGTCCGACAAGTATGCAGTGGAGCCTTTGACCTTAACGTCCTTCTCGAGAATGGTCTGGATGTTCTTGACCAATGTCCGGCCCGCAGACATGCCCAACACGTTGTTGTCACCTTCCCAGGTGCACTGGACAACCCAATCGGCGTAAGACTTACCGAATCCTGAGTAGGCAGAGTATCCGCTACCACCACAGGCCTGTCTGGTTTCGGTGATGCACTGCTCAGCCAACCAAGTGAGGGTGGACTTGAGGGCAGCAGAATCAACGAAAAGAGACTTGGTGTTGGCTAAAGCGGCGTAGATGGCCTTATCGTTCTTCTTGGCCACAGCGTCCTCCAAGGCCTTGACGGTCTCAGCGTGCTGTCTCTCCAAACGGTCCGTACCAAGACCCATGGCGTACGTCAAGGCCAAGTATGGCATGATACGGCGCTGGTGCAATGGGTAGTTGATCAACTGGGTCTCCTCCTTCTCGTCCTCGCGCTGGTCGCTCTTGAACTGGCGTCTGCCCACGGCGTATCTGGTAGCGATGGTGATGAAACGAGCACAGATACGGTAACTGTCAGAGGCCATACCGACACGGCCCTGCAAAAGCGAAATGTACGACAACTGCTCCAATGGAGGCAAGTCCACCTTACCGGAACGGTCGACCTTACAGAACTTCTGCAACATGAAGAAACGTGGGATTCTCACGTTGGAGAACTGAATCCAACCGTTGTCCACACCCTCACGGCCCATTTTCGAGCCAATGTCACCGATAGCCACACCAGGCATCAACTGGTGTCTGGAGTCTCTCAAAGGCACCACGAAGGTCTTGACACCGTAGTCCTTGCCCTTGATGATCAAACGAGCGTAAACCACACAGTGGGTAGCCGAATGGGCTGCACCTCCAATCCACCACTTGGTAGCGCCAATGTGGGGGGTGTTGATGATGAATTCGTCGGTCTTCTCGTCAAACGTGGCAGTGGTTTCGACGCCAGCGGCGTTGGAGCCGTGACCCAACTCCGTCATACCGAAACAGCCCCACAATTGCTTCATGTGACGGGCCTCCTTCTCAACACACCAGTAGTTGTACTGGGCCTCGGTACCATTTCCACGGATACAGTTGATGAAAAGACCCAAGTTGACAGAAATACGGATTCCCAACGATGGGTCGTAGACGGTCATCAAGTTCAATCTTCTCCAGAAGTCCTCGTAGGGCTCGTTTTCCACGTACTGGGTCATTCTGTTGATTCTGGCGGTGGTCTGCTCTCTGTTCTCGTCACGAGAAAGCTCGTAGTCGTGGAACCCAGGAGCCAAAATGGGGTCTCTCTCCAAAGACTGGTAGAGCTCCAAGATCTTCTTGGCCTTCTCTGGGGAACCCTCAATAACCTCGTGCATGTCAACGGGATCAAAAGTGGCATTGGCTCTTTCCTCGTTGATCAGCAGGACAGGGTCGGGCCCAGGCGACGTGCTAACTAAAGATTTGCTTTGAAGAACCATGACGAAAATAACTTAGTGGTGGATGTTCAGGAGTGAGCACTGGCTGCTTATATAACTCTGGCGCGGGTTTGTGGGGTACTCTTCTTTCACAGGACGGGGTGCGTTCCGTGGAAAAGCTCACCTGGCGGCAGTAGCCATTTGGGGGGAGTGTAAGAGAAAGCAGGAAACTTAAAACAACGGAGTCTGGAGATTTGCGGAGGGGTGCAACTCCGAATATTCGGTTATTGGAGGTCAATGGGTGGGGCCGGATCTTTGTTCCTTATAGCACATCCGGGGTAATGTCTCGGCCGCGGTGCCAGCCCACATGTGCTTGAACCTTGTGGTTTGGATGAGTTTGAAACTTTTAGAAATTGAAGAGAGATGAGTTTTCGGTTTATTTAGGTTCGTCGCCTGCTTATTACAGACGTGTTTGGCATAGACATCCGTGGCTATTCTAGACTGCCACGCGGGATGTTTTTTCAGTTGTCAGCATGAGCTCCATGAAATGGGCCCACTCTGATCTGCTGGAGTAGATACTTGAACTCTCCTGTTCTCCCTCATTTCTGCTTTTTCACAGAACGGGCGTTTGCCTTGAGTTTTGATATTTCTGCCTCAACTCTTTGTATTCCCGTCTTTCCTCACTACCATATCATTTTGTGTTGGTTGGCCAATATCGTCTACTCCAGACCTACAACTACCCTTCGTGCATCTGTCACGTTCGGCCCCTGAACCTTATTGCACCGTCTCCTTGGACAATCTGTATTGTACTACTAATAAATACGTCATGACATGTTTTCATATACTGTCTAAGCTTACTTAGACAAAATTGCAGCAGCAGCAGCACTCTTATCACCTCCATCTCTCACCTCGCGGGACGATCTGCCCAAAAAGCCCTCGAAAGCAGCACTGTATGGAGCCTTGGTGTTCTCTGGGGGGTTACTCTTCTTGACTGTGTCAAAGTAGTTCTCGTAGATGTTACCGTCGTAACGGGCAATTGGAGCGTTAATGAAAGTGTCAGAGTACATGAACGAGTCAGTGTAGGCAACCACATTAGGTCTGATCTTCTTGCACAACTCTGGGATCTTTTTGTTCACAACATCGTTGAGCACAGCTGGTGGTACAATGTTGTTACCCAAGAAGTCACCACCAAACTTCTCAATAACAAAGCTGGCAGCGTGCAACTGGCCCAACAACACCAAGTGAGGGTTCAACTCCTTGTGCTCGTTGACCTCAATTCTTCTGTAGAACTCGTGCAAGTGGTAGTAATGAGCGTGCAACTTGGAAAGAACCAAAGATGGAGCGCCAACAGCGTCAAAGTTGCCGTTGTTCTCCTTCAACACTTCAGCACCGTTGAGGGCGACTCTAGTCATCAAGACCTGGATGGCCTTCAAGGTGTTCTGTGGCTGAAGCAATTCTTCGGCGCTGTTGAAAACGAGCTTGTCGTTGGCCCACTGCTTTGCGTCGTTCAAGAAAGCGACAGCACCCTTCTGCTTCTTACCGGTCTGCAAAACCTCAACAGCGGATCTGATCAATGGCTTTCCAACGGACATAGCCAAGATAGAGTTGTCACCCTCCCAGGTACATTGGACAACCCAATCGGCATAGCCTTTACCGAAACCGTTGTAAGAGGAGTATCCAAGACCACCACACGCTTGTCTGCACTGGTCAATGGCGTCGGCAGTCAACCAAGTGGAGGTGGACTTCACAGCAGCGGAGTCAATGAACAAGGACTTCATCTCATTGACGGACTTCATCACCTTGGCCGTATCGCCAGCGGCCACGGCGTCATCCAAGGTGTCCAAGGTGTGCTTGATGGTGTGCTCCAACTTCCAGGAACCAGCACTGAAAACATAGGCCTGCGCCAAGAAAGGAATCAATCTTCTCTGGTGCAATGGGTAGTTGAGCAATTGAGTCTCGGTGCCGTCGCCCTGCGAGGCAGACTTGAATTGTCTTCTACCAATGGCGAATCTGAGCGCAATGGTAGCGAAACGAGCAGTCCATCTGAACGAGTCCATTACCATGGACACTCTGCCACCAAGCAAAGCTGAGTAAGCCAACTGCTCCAAAGGAGGCAAGTCAACCTTACCCTGACGGGAGACCTTACAGAACTTCTGCAACATGAAGAATCTGGGGATTCTAACCGAGGAGAATTGGATCCAGCCATTGTCGATACCATCTCTGCCCATCTTGGCGCCAATGTCGCCGACGGTGACACCAGGCATGACGTTGTGGTCTGCGTCTCTCAATGGAACCACGAAGGTCTTGACGCCGTAGTCCTTGCCGTCCACGATCAATCTGGCGTAGACGGAACAGTGAGAAGCTGAGTGGGCGGCACCACCGATCCACCACTTGGTAGCACCAATGTGGGGAGTGTTGATGATGAATTCATCGGTCTCTTTGTCGAAAGTGGCGGTAGTCTCCAAGCCAGCGACGTTGGAACCGTGGGCCAACTCGGTCATACCGAAACAGCCGTAAGCACCCTTCAAACTGCCAATCTCTCTCTGCTTACCCCAGTACTTCAACTGCTCGAAAGTACCGTTACCACGCACACAGCCCAAGAACAAACCCAAGTTAACACCAATACGGGTGCCGGTCTGGGGGTCAAGAACGGACATAAGAGAGATTCTGGTCTGCCAAGTGCGTTCGTTCTCAATCTCTAAGTACTGGGCCAAACGGGCGATTCTAACGGCAGTGTTCTCTCTCTGCTGCTCCTTGGTCAAGTCGTAGTACTTACCGCCGGTCAGCAAGACGGCGTCTCTGTCGAAAGACTGGACAAGTCTCTTGAACAAACGAGACTTTTCAGCAGTCTCCTCCAAGAATACGTGCATTTTGTTAGGGTCAAACTGGCCCTGGGCTCTCTCGGCGGCAAGCAAAGCCTTGGGGTTGGGAGCGGGGGTCGAGTCCACGAACCCGGAAACCTGGTTGTCTGTGTCAGCCATATTGTTATAAATTTGTGGTTGTGGAAAAAAAAATGCAAGGCACCCCTTGTCTTTAAATATTTGCTGGGGTACCGTGCCGGTGCAGGTTTGTGGAGAAGCGAAAAGACGCCAGATCCGAGGATCCTGGACCGAGGGCCAGTGCGACCTGGAGAAAATGTCAGAAGCACCCCGATTTTTCCTGTCTGTTTAGGCTCCTGGATTTTAGTGAAGACTTTGTGGTGTTTTTTCCGCTTCAAATTGCCTTCAACTTCCCGCTCACTCCGGCCTCTCCCCTCCACGATCTGCTACTTCCACCCCCTCAACGGGGTTAATGAATACTACCTCCAATTCTTGCACTGATTCTCTCTGCTGTTGGTTCAAACTTTTCCAAATAATTTAGAGCCGTAGCTGTCATGCCACCTCGGGCAAATGGGTCTACATGGTCCGATTTTTTGTATCTTCATTAAGTATGTACATGAGTTTAGATCTGGGGAACCAAGACATCCATCAAGGGCAGCTGGATGAACCAGACGCCGGCAGCGAAGGCGGTAGCGTGGATGCCGATCTTGAAGAAGGGCGACTGTTTGATCTGCTCGTACAGAGATGGGGCGGACTTTCTGGCCATTATGATGTAGCTGATGGGTGGGAGGGAAATGTTGTTGCTCGTTGAAAAAGAGAGCGAAAAGTCACGTGACCCCCGCCGTGCCCTGGAGCACCTCTTTGGAAATGGCGTGATTTGGCGTATCCGTGACAGCGGCTGCTGCAAGATACCCAGGGCAGTGAATTATGGATCGTATATCGTTCGATGGCTTCAATTGCGGGGTACGCCAAGTTTCGTTTCTGGAGACCGCATCGGAGGAATGTACGCTTTGCTCACCGAGACAATACCGGTGGAGATAATGAGCCACCAGCGGTGATAGTCATTTTGGAGACCGATTCGCCTGGCTGGATGGAAGCGACACTGAGTTAGGCTAAGTCCTTTACTTTGTAGGTTTAGCATTGCCGGATTTAAGGATGTCGTTACGTTTGCAGCAGTAGCTGTGTTCTTGGATTCGGCGCATTCTCAAGTCGGCGCTTTTTTGACCGATGCAAGTAGTATTCTGTTCTTTGTGGTTCATCCCCTTTGACAGCCGGCAGAAGATTGGGATGTCAAAAGCTACCAACTCTTTCCGCCCATTTGTCAAATTTCTCTATTCTGTACCGCGCTGGTGAAAATGGCTGCAAATGGTAGATACTGATATGTCATCCGAGGCCACCTCGACGAGAAAGGCGGGGGATGTAGTGGAATTCTCTAATTTGTAGAAGAGATCGGTGCATGTGGAAGCTGGACCTGGCTTCGATGCAGAAACGTTTGGGTGGCCCCATTTACCCTGTGGGTCACCCATGTGCATCCAGATGCCACGAGAGAAAAGTCCTCCAGAGCGTGGACATTTTGAAATTTTGGGGGAATTAGCCTAACACTTTAGCAATATAACTCACGTCTGTGTTTAAATTGCACTATCAAGTCTTACTGGTACTAATGTGGTGACTACCATCCAGTGGGAGCATGAGGGTCTTCCCCTAATTTCTTCACACAAACCCAAATCTACTTCGGTACTCAAGCTTCTTTGCATCTACAATCAGAATACACGGCTGCCATTGTGAAAAATACCTCCTACCAGATCTCGAAAAATCGGTCCATCTACAACTGCTCGTCTCCTGCAGGCCTTCACATCTTCAAGCTTCTACAGCCCCTAGAGCATCATGAGTCCAACCCCAGTCACCACAGAAAACACCTTCTCGCTTGCTGGAAAGCAGCTTAAGTTTGACACTGCTCAAAGCATCGAGTCTTACTTGGGCGACTTGGCTGCACAGAAGAATGTCGTCAAGATCGACTTCTCTGGAAACACCATTGGTATCGAAGCCTCCGAAGCTTTGGCGAAGGCCATTTTGAAGCACAGTCTGACGATCGAAGAGATCGACTTCTCCGACTTGTACACTGGCAGGTTGAACACTGAAATCCCCCAGTCCTTGGTTCACTTGTTGGATGCTTTGATTCAATGTCCTAACTTGACCACAATCAACCTTTCCGACAACGCCTTCGGCTTGCAGGCGATTGAGCCCATAGAGGCCTGGTTGGCCAATGCTGTCTCTGTCGAACACTTGATCTTGTCCAACAACGGCATGGGCCCTTTTGCTGGCGCCAGGATCGGTAAGTCATTGTTCAACTTGGCACAGAAAAAGCTGAAGATGGGCAAACACTCCTTGAAGACCTTTGTGTGTGGCAGAAACCGTTTGGAAAATGGCTCTGTCAACTACTTGGCCATTGGCTTGAGAGCCCATAAGGGCTTAGAGACTGTCAGATTGTACCAGAACGGAATTAGACCTGCTGGCATCGCCAAGCTCCTCTTGCAGGGTTTGTCCCATAACACTAAGTTGAAGGTTCTTGACTTACAAGACAACACCATCACCACCTCTGCTGCTGTTGGTTTGGTGAGTGCCCTCAAGTCGTGGCCAGAGTTGGTGGAGTTGAACTTGAACGACTGTTTGTTGAAGCCAAAGGGTTCTCTTTTGTTGGTTGACAAACTTTTGGAAGGCGACAAGAGACCTCTGTTCGAGAAATTGAAATTGCAGTATAACGAGTTAGAGGTTGATGCGTTGGAGAAGCTCGTGAAGGTTGTGGAGGAGAAGTTGCCCAACTTGCAATTGTTGGAATTGAACGGAAACAGATTCGAAGAAGACTCTGAGCATGCCAGCGCTATTGCTGCAATTTTTGAGGAGAGAGGACATGGTGTACTCGACGAGTTGGACGACTTGGAGGAGCCAGACAGCGAAGACGAGGACGACGATGATGACGAAGAGGACCCAGTCGTCAACGAGGGTGACGACACCAACTTGGACCAACTTGAGAAGGAATTGGCTGGCGTCAGCATTGAAGACAAAGACACGAATGTTGATGCTCTTGCGGACGAATTAGCTTCTACGCATATCAAAAACTGAGTTCATATAAATAAAGAAATTATGTAATTAAGTTGCAACCTTTGCAATGGTGACGGGAAGTTTGAACTCCATGGTCTGGTTCCCAGTTAAGCGAATGACAAAACGGAAGTAGTAGAGCCGGGACATGAGGCATGTTTGAAAAGAAGGAACCAATGTAAACTCATTGTATGCTTTGTAATTATTAGAAAGAGCCGCATTTTCCACCAGCATTTTCTGAGCTTTGGTAACGTCAACCGCAAGGGTGAACTTTTTCTTGAGCTGGTTGCCTTCCAGCTTGGACCAAGGAATGCCTTTAAATGATGTGATTTTGTTTGTTTCATCAACAGTCTTCAAGTCGTTCAAAACTAATCTGTTGTATTTCTCATCCATTTTAGTCAAGGCAGCAAGATCATCAATCATTCTTTTTTGGACTCTGAAGTTTTCGGTGCCCAAAGTCTTGAACAAATCATAAATCTCTTTAGCATACTGCTGCATAGGCCGTTTCACAATGTGAGTGAAATCATCGGAAGATTGGTTATTGTTGGCTGTTTTCGAAATATTCTTGAAGAGAAAGTCGTGGTTCAACTCGATGGGAATGGGCCTGTTGTTAGATTTGAGTGTGAACACGATCAACTCTCCAAAAATAGAGAGAATCTCTGGCGGCTTCACGTTGGCGTCCTCGGGAAGGCTGCTTGGAGTATACGTGAGCTCAATAGGAATCTCTACCTTCCATGAAGATGGGTCAATGGGACCTCTGGTACGGAAACGTTCTGGGGAAATGTAGGAAAGAAGGTAGTCCGTCTTCGGGGTTTGAAGCAAAATAGTGCCCTGCTCTTTCGGCCTGCCAAAGAGCACTTTTTTGTAGTACGGCACAACCACATTGAAACATTTAGGAACGTCAGGACCCACCTTGACGTCTCTCGCCGAATTTGCTCTGTGGAAGAGCTGTCTCGACTTTGTAACATCATTGTGGATTTCATTGTGCACGGTCTCTTCGGCGAAAATAACATTGGAGATGTCAATGGTGTCCTTGTTGGTATCTAACTTCTCGATAAGTTTGCACAACTCATTTCCAAAAGCAATGCGCTCCTTGAGTTGGTCGACAAAGCTGTTAAACATGACTCTGGAGATCTCGTTGTTCAATTCTTTCTCTCTATCACTGGGGATATTGGTCTCTTGCAATATACGGATAAAGGAATTGGCTTCCTTTAGGATGACGAACTCATCACCGGCCTCGTTAATCAATTTGCACCCCTTGGCATCACTCTGAATGGCGTCGTATTTGGAAGCTTTTCCGATGAATCTAGCGCACAAGTTGTGGCTGATGGAGGTGTCGATGAAGGAGAAGTCGTTGATTTGCTTCGGGTGGTTCCACTTGTCCTTTTCTGCCTGACAAAGACCTAACGTTGGGGGAAGTTCAGTGTGGCCCGAGAGATTGTGGTCGTTGCACTCGGAGTCCAATAGCCTGGTGGGGATTTTGAACGTGAAGAATCGCTTATAGAGAATGCCAGGATGCAACAATTTCTCAGGTCCGATTGCCAAAGAGGAGTTGTCAAGTGGGTCAACGAGGTGTTGAAACCGAAAAGGGGTTTCTTTTTCTGACAACAATCGATTGACTGAAGCTGGGTTCCAGGAGGCAGCGAAATCGTACATTTCCAAGAAGCGCCTGATTTTCACGGGCTTTGCTTTAGGATTTTTCATATCAGCCACGATAAAGTTGCCGTCAAAATTCACATAAAACATGTCGAAGGGGATCGGTTTTGTGCCTTCGTTCCTGATATAGATAAACCCGTTCAAGTAGTCGCCCTGCTTATACTCGTACAAGGAAGGATCAATAAGCTCTGGCTTGACGCCACGTTCACCCACGTCTTTGGTGAAGTGCACAGACAATTGCAACGCCTGGGCCATGGCATTATGGCTGCTGGACAAATTACGCAAGTGGGCGTAGTTATCCAAAATGGTCTCTCTCCAGGAGTTCGAGGACTCGTCGGCCACAATGAAGCTGCCATCGCCCAGCGCCTGCAGCAGCCGGTCACGGCCGCTATGCTGCGACACACTGGTCGGCTCCGTCTGGACGTCGCTCGAAAGGCTGGAAGAGACCATCCTGCTGGTCGCTTCGGAAGCACATTCTGGGTCCTCCGTGTACTGAGGCGGGTCCAGTTCGCCTGAAAACGTGGAGTGGTACATGTAATACGAAGGTAAAATGGTCCATATTGGATCCTCGGGTTTACAAGCGGGTCTCGCCCTTTCGTCTTCTTCGGGCATGCCCATTGGAAACGGCTGGCGGATCCAGTGGACTTTATATGTTGCAGCCATGCCACAAGCCTGTCTATGAGTCAGCCGGAGTGCACAGGCGGCGCAAGGACATGCCTCTTCGGTTGCAACCGCACGATTAAACGGGGAAAAGTCATTGTCCTAGTTAGGCAGCGAGCATTCGGGCTGCTTCGTAAATGTTCACTTGATGACCCCGAAGCGAAATCTAAAGATACGCTTTCCCCCCCACTTCCCCCCAAGTGGCGCAATAACCATCCGTGCGGGAGCGGCTCTCAAGCGGCTGGAAGGTTCCAACCGTTTCGCGCGAGTTCCGTCTCAGCAATCGCGAATTCTCCGATACGAGGTCTTTCAGGCTCGGGGGCTTTTGTATCCAACAGGGTTTCCTTTTCAGTTTTTACCGTCCAAACCTCCGAAGTTCCCAGTACCGGGCCAATGGATAAACCACCCCACTGAAGGCCATACAGAGCCACATGGCAATGTCACCGCCTTCTTCACCTCCCACTTTCCGCGCCAACGGCCCTATCCAGTAAGCCTGCGACATACCCACAGCCGCTCCAGCAGCCCCACACAAAAACGCTCCAGTAGCAGCGATTCCTTGGGTGAGTCTGTTGTAGTCGTTCCAAATGGCGAAATTGTAGAATCGGTTTTTGCTCTTGTAATGGCCCGGCTGGGGGTCCTCCACCTCCCGTTCCTTGGTGTAGAGGTGGTGGAACTTTTGGCTGCGAAATATGGTGTTCTCCTCGAGAAGAATCACAAAGTACATCAGAATCCAGTACCCTACCATGGGCAAGAAGTTGCCCAAAATGTCGCTGAATTTGTTGCGGCCCACAATGGCACAGACAAGGTAAATGGCCGTGAGGATGATCGCCCAAACCCACCGAGGCACCTTGGCCAAGGGTATACCGATAAGCTGGACGCCAAAAGCCGCCGAGTAGGTGTTGAGGATATTGTTGGAAATGAGAGAGAGGAAAATAAGCACAAGGAGGAACTTTCCGCCGCCTCCCCACGCTTTGAACGCTTCATTGAGGAGCCCACCCATGCCCATTTTCTCGTACGCTAAGGCCCAGGGCTCGTAGGTGAGAGCGACATTTCCGATAAGAATAGCCACGGTTCCCACAAACGTAGTAGGAATCCAGATGCCAAAAAACGTGAGTGCAAAGATTTGCGTGTCGGGGGTGTCCTCCGGGAAAAGAATGTAGTAGTCCGATGCAATCGACCCCCACGTACTGGTGATGGAGAAGCACAACGCAAAGAACGAGAACATGTTACCTTTGACCGTAGCAGAGTCCACAGTCGGCGAATTTGCGTTCAGAAGGTACTCGTACTTTTTAGAAGAAACCACATAAAGCATGAGAAACGCAAAGTTCACCGGTAAGCTGAGCAAGGCCTCCACACGAAGTAAGTAGTGGATTCCTCCTATGGACACCAAAAGCGAAACACCCGCAATGATCACTATAGCCGCAACAAGCGGCACTTTCCCGTCGCTCATGGACGAGAGAATCTGACCTCCAACCACACAGTTCACCACAGACCAGCCCATCACACCGATTATACTCACCAAACACACAAGCTTGACTAGCCACCAGCCAAACAAGAATCGAGCACTGACCATCTGTCTGCACCCTGAACGGGGGCCCATCAACGAACAGTAGGCAGCCACAAAGCACCCCACAGTCATGCCCACAAGACCAGAGATAGCGGTATTCTTGAGGCCTAGTCCAAAAAGCAAAGGGCCCAAGTAAAACGAGGACATGGAAGATAATCCTCCACACGCAGAGAGCCAAAGACCCATGACGGTGATGAACTGCTTCCTCTTACTCACTGCTCTTTCGTATGGCCGTATTCTCTCGATACCCCGGGCTTCCACACCGAGTGAGTCAAGCTTCTTCGAGAGTCGCTTGAAGAAACCGTAAGCGGGCAACTCGTCCAAAGACTCCAGAGCGGAGTCTATGGTCTTTTCCAAGGTTTCGATTTTTTTCATGAGAGTATGCGGTAGTTGGAAAAGCAGGAACTGGTGTGGAAGATTTGAACCGACCTGACTCTGCAGGCGATCTGACTGCGATGGCTGCGAAACTGGGAGTCATATCCACATTGTGGATGTTAAGCTGGAGACGCAGCTCGAATTTGTGAATACCCAATGGTTCAATGATTTTGATTATTTGAAATTCCTATTGTGCCTCTCCCTTGTACAGAAGGCTACTACTTAAAGAACTTGTCTGCTTGTCTATGCTACTATACACCCAACCCAGGCTCACAAGTATACCATGAGTCTTTTTCTGGCCTTGACACCACTTGACTTTCTCAATGTCACTCTTACTTCTTGAGCAACGCATCGAGGGAGTCCTCGTCGAACATGTTGCTGCCTGACTGTAGCGTCTTGGCCAACATCACCACGGACTTGTCGGTGAAGTCTGGCTTCTTTCGAAGCTCGTCTATGTCATTGGCAAAAGACGACGCCATGAGCGCCAAATACTCGTTTTCGATCTGCTGCTTGTCCTTTCTGAGGGTCTCCTGGGCCTCTGCCAGCGACTGGTTCTCTAAGGAGGTGAATTTGATGCTTCTCACTTTCTCCAGAACTTCCTTGGAAAATAACTCTTTAGACTCTTGAGGCTCGTCATTGTCAGACTCCATATTCACGTCGTTGATATCAATGTCACTCTTAGATGGAGCTTCAGGTTCTGGTTTCTGTGAATCCGTAGGGGTCTCATTGTCTGAAGAAGAGTCCGAATCGGAGTCCGAGGAAAAATCCTCAGTTCTTCTCTTCTTCCGCCTCCTGTTTTTCACCTTTTTGTCGTTTATAGGTGGTGCCATAGTTGTAGCTCTTGATATTTCGCGATGAGGATGAGGTACACATTTCTCGCGCGAGATCTCCATACTATACAATTACTTCTTTGGTTTCTTAGACCCAGACTCGTCCGGCTTGGCTTTCCTTTTTTTAACCATTGACGATAAGTCATTGACTGCGGGCTTCTTTTTCACCATGTTCGAAAGATCCTGGACTGCCTTGGCAGCACTACTACCTTCTCCACTGACCGCTTCTCCCATTATTCCCTTGATGATGTCCATTTGCTGCGCCTGTAGATCGGCTTTGGGGCTCTTTTTGAGCTCCTTGTATCTTTCTTCCATATCACGCAACAAGCTCTCGTTGTCCTTCTTCTTCTCCTCGTCTGTTTCTTTGACATTGCGCAACTTGACGCTCTCAATTGCAAGCTTCATTTGCTCGGTGGCTTTTTCCCTCAGATCGTCCGCAAGACTGAACTCAAGAGCCAAGGATAGCTTGTAGTGGCATTCGGAAACCAAGCCTATTTCCTTGGGATAGAGCTGCTGACGCAATTCAAGACAGCTCTGCAAATCCGTCGCTGCTTGTGCAAAGTTCTCTGCTTCTAAAGAAACCTCACCTAGAAGATCATAGACCTCCGACAAATTCTTGACGGTGGTCACGTATTCGGAGGTCGGCACATCGTCTGCACTCTTGAGGTATGGTACCTTGAGTCCCTCCGATGACTGTGTCTTGAGTTTATTGTCAAAAAGAGATCTGGTGAGTTCGAGAATTTCCCAGGCGACCTCAAAGTCAGACTGCTCTGGGCCAGCGTCCTCTTCCTCTTCTTTATCAGGATCAGCATCTTCCTTCGCCTGAGATTCCTCATCTTCTTGTTCTGGTTCCGCATTCTCATTATCATCCACTTCAGGAGCGATTCCGTCCTCGAAATGAAAATTCCCGTCGTCCTCCTCCTGTTCTCCATCTTCTTGCTGCTCCTCCTCATTGTCTCCAATGCCCCCTAACATTCCCGATCTCGAAACAGCGCTTTGGAAGAGGGCTTTACCGTACAAGAGAAGCAAATCGGCATCGTCTTCTCCATTTTCTTCATTATAGGAGGCACAGGCGTCAGCATACTTTGTAGCAGCTTCGTCGTATTGCTTAATAGCATACAATTTAGCACCCTCAGCGAGAGCCAGGGAGATGGCTTCTGAATAACCCATGGTGGTAAACGCGTATTGAGTATTGATGGATTGCACCATCCATACAGGGCCCACCTCCGTGGCTTTAAAGTGATCTTCGAAGACATTTTTAGTCGTTTTAGAAAACGAGTCAAATTTCGATTGAAGTGATTAGGCTCCCTTTTTTTGAAGACTCTTCTCTTACCAAAATTGGAGAATCCCTCTTCGTTTGCAGCCGAACGCCTATCGTTGATCTTGATAAAAGTCAATACATTATATCGGTGATGGTGTGCTGGTATATTTTGGAATAATATTTGCAAGTCTTGGACTTCGAAACCAACGAGGTACAAAAACTTGGAGGAAATTATAGTCTCCCAAGATTGAAATGTGTGGAAGGACTGACTCCTGATGAAAATGTTTCCAGGATGTATTGTACGCAAGGCTCAGACGTTGTGGAAATCTTTAGGCAACTATCGCAAAGCTGACTTGAAACTTCGAGGCCCAAACATTGATACTCATGCCAGCTATAATAGTGCCATATAGTTGGGCCTCGCCTCTTGAAAGTGAGTTCTGGTAGGATGTCAACAAGCTCACACAAAGCAGTCGTTGAGCGTGATGGCTTCTCATTGACGTTTTCTTAAGTAGCCAATATATATGGAAGTATCTAGATGACTTACTGATAGCCAAAGTAATCTGATGAGAAGTATAGCAGTCCGTTCAAAAGAACGCTTTAGCGGTGCAACCGGGAGGTAATACTGACGCTTTAACATTTTTAGGTCCTTCTTTAGGCTTTCATCTAGTCAAGTATTTGAGACCCGATTCCGACCTTTATGAGGACTTTCCTCAGCAGTTCGGCTCCTGAGATATACCAAGGCGGTCAAAAAAAAAAGAAAAAAAATGGAAAATTAAAAATAAAAAATACACGGTATATCTTGCAACCCCCACTCTTTCGAGTATAAAATAAATCAATCACCACTCAAAAGTGTATTCTATCTAGCCACTTTATGTTTGTTTTGCATCCATGCGCAGTTGCATAAGTTGGCATGCTTCGACTGCTAGCAGCACACTTAATCTCCTACCGATTTCTTCTCATAAACAAGCCTTGACCAACTCTCACAAAAGAAAATTGAATACAAACTTCCGGTTGTGGCTAAACGTTTATCCTTTGCGCACGTGACCACATACATACTGGGCTTCGCTTGGACTGGTTCAAGAAACAACCATTGACCAAAGAACGAGTGCTCCCCACTCCATTAACTCAATCATGGCTTCACATACGCCGACAAAGAAGTCCCTAAGAAGGAGGCCGCCGCCTCCGATGGAAGATCCTGCTCCCCCACCGGTTATCGTCTCCACTCCTATGGATACTCCACAAACCATAAATACCATTCACTTCGAATCGCCAGCGTCTATGAAATCGCCTCCGCTACCGAATCGTGACCTTCCGCGTCCAGCGATTAATACTGAGATTGACGAGGACTCATTCGAAATCAACGAGGACTCGGTGCTCTCGTACGAAAGCGTCAGACCAATGGGACCGAAAGAACTACCCATGGACCACAGCTACATGTCAAACGAGACGATTCTTGTCAACACCCACGATGTTACGCCGTCTGCAGACTCCACTGCTTTTAGCGAAGACTTTCTGTTACCAGGAACACAGACAAACCAATACTCATTCGCAAGCAAGTCACTGATATCACGGCCAAAAAACCACCCCAAACGCAAGTTCATGAATCTACTGCACGGCGGGTCGTCGCCATTTGCTTCTGATGACTTCATTGAGAGCGTAAGACTTGAGCAAGAGCAGATGAACTCCCTACATATACCACCCAGACCCAAGGGATCTGTGGCTGGTCCCAACCTCACACCTTCTCCTCCATACCCACTAGATAACAGTGAATTCTTTGATCTGGACGACAATTCCAGCCAATATTTCCCAATCACCGATCAGAACACTGATACTCCATACCGCATCCCCACATTGGTAGGCAATAACCTTCTGCCTTCCACGCCAAGCAGACTAGAACTTTCCCCTACTTCCTCATCATTCCATCATAATGCAGCACACTCCTCATCACCAATTGAGGGAAAATCTCCCGTCTATGAGAGTCGCTACGGCCTCTACGATCTGCCATCTAGCTCTCCAAACAGATCTCCAACTACGCCGTCCAGGCCAAGATCGAGCTACTTTTATGATAACAGCCAATCTTCTTCCCCCACAAGGAGCAGTGAAAGGCCGCCATGGCAGGTTCACGATTCTCAATATAGTCAGGACCAGACTTATGAGGAGGCTAATGACTCTCCAGAAGAGAGAATTCCCCGCTGGAGCTTGCTCGAAAATGAACAATCTGACTACTACGATGAATTCGAACCGTACACGGCAGCTCCAACCAAATTCGATTACTCCATCCTTCCGGAACTTCCAACTGCAAATGATACTCATCTTTACCAAGGAATGGGAAACACTCCATCACCCGAAAGATCAGGGGATCTACAACGCAACTCTGCAACAATATCTAGAAAACACGATTCGCTCCCACCTGTGCCGTTGGACCTACCTCGTCTTCCATTCTCCTCGTCTTCATTGAACGCTCAGCACTTTGCAGCTTGCGAGAATGTGTGGTCTTTGAGCTGTATCTACAATTGGTGCCTCAAGCTTAAAAGCTGGCTCCATGATTCACCCATTTCTAATGATGAGCTCAAGAAAGCGCTTATAAAGCTCGTTGTCTTTCACAAACGCAGTCTACCGGTGGACATTATCAACCGGAATGTCAATTACATGCTTGAAGCGCTCGCTTATGATAGCGCCGTTGTTTTGTCTACTCTGATTAATTCCAAACCCGGTGATCCTTCCGACGTCGCATTTGAAGATCACGCAGATGTCAGTTCCATCTTTCCAGAGTTGACTGATTGTTATGGTTTCTACAAAGACCATCAGACAGAGGACAAGGGTGACAAGCTTCTTTTGTGTTACTCGTCTAAATGCGACATTAATAGATGGATCGAGCAAAAACACAAGTTGGAAACAACGAGAATCGAGGATGTTGAATTAGGCGCAGATTGGGCCAGTCATTGGCAACTCGCTGCCGAGGACATGGATCTCGATAAGTCTGTAACAAAGCGCCAGTCATTCTTATTCGACTTGATAAAGTTCGAGCAGAAATTCATTCAAAGAGCAGAATGTTTCGTCAACATCGTTGGACCTGATTTTATCAAGTCAGCGACCGCTGCTGCCCATGCCTCCATTACTACCTCGATAAAAAAGTTTAGGGAGGACGTTTTGATCTCTGCGAAGACCTTGCTTGATATTCACAAAGAGGTGCTTATGGAGCCACTTCTCAAGTTACTTTTGGCCGAAGGGAGACTCATCCTGGATGTCGCAAGCATAGCTAAGTTCTACAGCACTTGGTCCAAGTCATCGACTGACCCCCTTTTGCGGTATATGAGTGTGGTCCCGATGATTGAAGACATTCTTCAAAATGAAATTCTCAAGAGGTGGGACGAAAGCCTAGGAACAAACCCAGCGGTCAGGGAATTGAAAGTGAATGGAAACATGCTTTTATTGAGTACGTTTAACTCTAGATACCAGCAGCTTCCCTTGCAGCTTGCTGATATCCGCAAAACGTACAAGGAGCATGATAAAGAGTACGCAGCACTAACGAAAGCCATTGAAAGCATCAAGAAGTTGGGATCCAAGGTTAATTCAATGAAGGTGCACGCTGATAATATTCATGCTCTAGGGCGCATCGAGAAACAAATCGTGTGGAAGTCTAGCGTGATACAGCCGAATTTGAACCTTCTGTCTAAGCTGAGGAAGTTTTTCTACCGTGGAAACCTCAATAGAAAAGGCGATTTGAAGATCAATTCACACGCTGTCCATGTGATCGTTCTCGACAATTACATTCTATTGACAGAAAAGTCAAAAGGTCCACGTTCGGCAAGCTATAAGGTTGTTGAAAACCCGATTCCTCTTGATTTCGTGATTCTTGAGAATCGTGATCGTGAGACGGGAGCTCTTGCTACAATCACTACCCCGATCCTGGGAGGTGCAGTCAACAGCAGCAAGGATGTTGAAAGTGTTGAGTCTGATGAGTCAACGTTTCCTTTTAAGATTCGCTACGCTGGTCGTGGTAAGAGTCAAGCCTATACGTTCTTTGCGACAAGTGAGGCTGAACGAAATAAGTGGTACGTTGGGATCCTCCAGGCTCGCTCCAACCTATTGAAGAAAGTCAAGCCATTATCTCCTTACGAACTAGAGGGAACGGAGTGTGCATTCTTTGCCTACGAACACAACGATCGCATGATGAAGCTTCCCATGTCCCCATCAAACGATCCCTTGCAGATACTTTCTAAGGATACGCTTTTGCTCCTCAAACAAAGAGGTATTGAAAATGATCTTTGGTCTACTACATCGGCCCATGATAACCTCGTCTCGGGTAGAGTGAAATGCTCTGAGAAGTTCACATACAAGGGAATTTGCTTTCATTTGGTAGGCTTGACTGCTGGTCTTTACTGTTCTGATTTGAAGAACCGCTGGAAGAGAATGCTAAATATCCCGAATGTGTCCAAAATTTCGGTACTCCCTGCTTTTAACGTCATCATAGTATTGGCCAACAAGATGTTGAGATACTACCTGCTTCCACAATTCGTTGACGTTTATTTGGAGAGGAAGGAAACTCTATCTTCAACCATGTTATCCAATGACCAAATACAGTTCTATGAGATTGGTCGCCACAGAGGTGTTCCCACTTTGTTCATTGCCAAAAAGAAAAACGCCGGTGTCACCAACTTCAAGGTTTTCACTATCCAAACTGATAACAATGGAGTGTTCAGTTCATTCTTCTTAATCAAGAGATTCTACATTCAGGCAGAATGCTACGGAATCTCCATCTTTAACACCACAACGGCGGTACACACTCAGAGGGGCTTTGAAGTCTTGGATTTACAACGTCTTCAGCCCCGAACAGTACCCGAGCTCCCACTGCAAGACAGTACAGGAAAGAAAATTGATGTCTACAGCAGAAAAGGTCCCCAGGGAAGCGACGCTATCAAGAAAGCGCTCTCACATAGTGGTATTAAGCCTATGGGCATGTTCAAACTCAACAACAACAAGGAGTTCATGTTGGTCTACAATGAATGTGCCATTTTCGTCAATAAGCTGGGCAAACTTTCGCGTAACTCGATATTGAGATTTGACTTCAAGCCACGAGCCACCGCTTTTCAAGATAATGAACTTTTCATTGTCAATGAGGAGGTGATTGAAATTTGGTCGATCAGCGACCAAGCCAAGGGAACGAACATGCTACATCAAGTTATACCAGGAAAGGATATTTCCGTGATAAATCCCGAGAATTTGTGCTTTGTCGCGGCAAATCCACGGAAAATTGGGTTACAAATGGTGTTTTATTTTGTCCCCAAGGCGCATTCTGAGAGTGAGCCCCATTAGTTAAAGGTCTCGGAGTAGTCCATGTGACTTCGCGGACTTAATATTGCAAAATCGCTCCCGAGGAGAAGCTGTGGGGAAAGAAATCAGTACATGCCGGAAATCCTATTTAAGCACTCGATCTCTTCCACAATCTTCATCGAACAATTAAAATGCATACCTACGAAGTGAATGGAAAAACCGCTGTGATTACCGGTGGTACTAGAGGTTTGGGCCTTTACGCTGCCGAGGGCTTTGTGCTCAATGGTATTAAAACCGTGGTGATCACCTCCAGAAAGGAGAAGGCCTGCCAGGAATCCAAGGCATACTTGGAAAAGCTTGCGAAGGACAATGGTAAGACCGTTGAGGTCATTGCAATTGCTGCTGACTTGGCGAATGAGAAGGACTGTGAAAGATTTTTCGAAGAGACCAGCAAGAGAGTGTCACAGGTTCACATTCTCATTGCGAATGCCGGTGCCACATGGGGCGCTCCACTTGAGGATCACCCTGTTTCGGCGGTTAAGAAGGTGTTGGATTTGAACGTTGTTGCCGTTTTCCACACCATCAAGTTGTTCACTCCATTGCTCGAGAAGGCTGGATCTGCCAAGGACCCATCGAGAGTTCTCATCATGTCCTCTGTTGCCTCCTTGAATGCGGCAGACCCAGTTGGCATCTATGGCTACTTGGCATCCAAGTCCGGTGTTTCACACATGGGCAAAAACTTGGCGCTTCACTTGGGTCCAAAGAATATCACTGTCAATTCGCTCGCTCCCGGTTTCTTCCCCACAAAGATGTCCCAAGGTGTCTTGGACGTGGCTGGTGAAATGATGATCGAGGCCAACGCAAGACAGCGTCTTGGCGAGAAGGAGGACTTGATTAACGCCGTTATGTTTTTGTGCGCCAGGCAGTCTAACTACATCAACGGCATTGTGTTGCCTATCGATGGTGGTAGCCACATTGGTAACGCCAAGTTGTAATGCTGGCACTGCAATTAAATGAAGATAGTCCATATGTTGAAGAGATGGAAGATTGAAGAATTTGTCTTGACACCAAATACTGTAGATATGTCATTATGTAAGAGCCAGATCCTGAGTTGCCTGCACACAGCAAAACATCCTTCTGGATACAAAGCACCAAGTTTCCTGAATTAAATTTAGACCATTCATCACATAGACACCCTTCATACGTATACCTCATGGGGCTAACATCTTCGACACTTCTAGAGTCCTTCATGGAAGGCACGAATTTTGACCGTGAGGAAATCGACAGGCTAAGAAAGAGATTCATGAAACTTGACAGCGATGGAAGTGGAGCGATCGACAAGAATGAGTTTTTAGCTATACCCGGCATTTCCTCCAATCCCCTTGCTAGCAGATTGATGAATGTGTTTGACGAAGATCACGACGGCACTATCGACTTTCAGGAGTTCATCACAGGTCTTTCGGCGTTCAGTGGTAAGTCGTCTCGTGCTGATAAACTTCGCTTTGCATTCAAGATATATGATATTGACAGAGATGGATATATCGGGAACGGAGAGCTTTTTATTGTGATGAAAATGATGGTGGGAAAAAACTTGCAGGATGAAGAGCTACAACAGATAGTAGATAAGACGATTCTGGAGGCCGACGCCGATGGAGATGGGCGTCTAAGTTTTGAGGAGTTTCAAAATGCTGTAGACTCGACCACCGTGGCGTCTGCATTGACATTGAATAACATTTAGCATTGTGAATTATTCCGAAGAAGGAATCCCAATAAGACATCATACAACGAAACTAAGAACGTGTAGCGGATAAAGAAATTTGAGCCAATCTTTTTTGCAGCTTCCGGTTGCATGTAATTATTGCTTTCTATTCTGTATGAAAAGCTCACTAGCTGGGGTTCGTCAGTTTATCTCAAGTGGGTGATATCTTGATTCGCAGCTAAACAAGCGACAGTCATTATAGTGAAAATTGTAGACTTCTCAGTATCCTTTAAAAACTTTTTGGAAAAAAAAAGAAGAAGAATGGAAAGTGAGAAGAACCAGGGGTCAACAAAGTCTACCATTTTTTTTTCTTGACCAAAAGTACTCCCTCCCTACCTTCTTCCTCTACCCAGTGATCGTTATCAAACTGTGGGGCCTGCAGTGCGATAGTGAGGTTGATACACAACCTTCATCAACATCACCACATTATGTCTGACGATGCAGAGGACTTCGAATCGATAAATCTAGCCTCTGTAGCAATTGATTCCAAGCCACTATCGCTGCTAGGGGCAGTGCCGGAATCCTCGGACGATGGCCTTGATCCAAATGATTTCCTTACACAGAACCAGACTGAACAACCACTAGAGTCTGTGTATCTGGAGAAGAATGGCACTGATACCACGGTCCACAACGATGAGAGATCTGTCTCTCTTCTGACGAGTCATCTTTACGAGAGCACTCTAAAGGAGTCAATGTCGCCTTCGGTGTTTAGACCTGATGATCTTCTGGCTTACGATACAGAGAGCGGCTGGCAAACACGGCAAGAAAACGAACTGCTTCTACGATATTTGCTGGATAAGCTGGAGTCTTTGAAAGGTGATATGAAGCGGGACTTGCAGATACACAAGGAGTTTTTGGCAGAAGGAAGCGATTGCAAGCAGATCAGGGACATCATCGGTGACAGGTTTCTCCAGATGTCCGAAAACCATTACTCCTTGAGTGAGATTTACAATAAAGAAAGCTCAATGTTACGTGGCTTTCTTCATCATCTCGAAAGATGGGACTCAAGACGGTCCAAAATCTTGAATCGTGTAAAGGCTATCAAGAGTGATGGTCACAACTCCGGGGTCAAATTGGCAGACCTCTTGCGCAAACGGAATGACATAGACACGGAGATCGAAGAGCTAGAGAGCCGCTTGAAAGTGCTACGTGATAATAAAGTAGTGGTGGAGAACGAGATCGACGAGGCAAGTTCGGTTTTGGAAAGCAAATCAGCGAAATACGTCAATCTATTTCGCGAGTTAGAGAAACAAGGCGAGGGCGTGATAACAGGCTTCTTGCTATCAAGCGGCCTTCCACAGAAGGACCTCCAGGTTCTCTTAAGGCGAAACCCCGTTAAAGCAGCTTTCAGTTATAAGGCACAGGATATGGTGCAAAGTGAACAGAAGCTGGCTCTGAGTGTGCCTTTGAAAGAGGCACCAAAGATTTCTTCGGAAGCCAAGCAAAGCAGCATGCAAGGCCAGCCTTCGTCGCAAACCATGGGTGCTCAAGCCTTTGAGGTCAACGACGAAGAGCTACCTAATTTTTCCGAATTAACGGCGTATGAAAAAGGGTTTGAGAAGGGCAACGAACAACTAGCAAAAGTCAAGAAGACAGTCTCGACAATCATGGAAGCAATCTTTAAGTCACAGGATCAGCTGAAGGTTCACCACGAAAGCGTGGATGATCAGCTGAACGTGATCACAGACATGATCGATTTGGATCCGATCATTGAGCTTCTATCGTATCGAATTGGGGCATCTGAAGACCTCAGTGTCGTATCTTCCAAACTTTCTGCTCAATTACATCATGATGGAGAAGCATGGCGGAGTATCTCAGCAACATTGAATGGGAAAGAAAGCAGACTTTTGGATCTTTTGTCACATTCTAATCAGATGACACGCGAGGTTCAGGACCTCCTTCAATCAAGTTTCGATACTTTAAAGCAATTTTGGGAGGATACGAAGAAAGACACGACTAGCAATGTCCTGCCCCGCTATCTTCAAATATTGTTACATCGGGAGCGCAAGGCAATTGCATCAGCGTTAGACTCGATTAGTGGAGACTCGAGTTACCTAAATAAGGTTCCCAGCCTTGGAAGCTCTGCTGATGAAGACGCACTGAACATTGATGAGCCATCCGGACTCTTGAAGTTCAAAATGACAAATCAGGGATATAAACCTACTCCTTTAACTATTGTGGATACATCCACGGAAAATGCCGCTGGAAAAAGCTCATTAAAGACACCACGTTTCTACGATAAATCGATGAAAGATTTCAAGAATGAATGAGTTTTATAAATTGCATGAACCAAACTTATTTTTTCAAGGCCTTGATGAATTGGGCGGGCGATTGGGATTCCCTTTTCTTCTAATAAATATGTCGCTTGACTTCTTGCGATTTCCGTTCCCCATTTGCCCGGGTGGAGCATAGACACCACTGTGCACTGCTCTTGGGGCTTTTGTAGGGTTTGGCTTTGGCGTGCTATCTTCTACTCCACCTTGCATAGCGTTTCCAGGGGTATCATTGTGCTTAGGTGTTGATACAGTGACCTCAGAGTTCTTCACCAGGCCAGGGTGAATGTAAACCCCACTTTTGTGAACCCTCGGTTTCTTTGGTAAAGAAGAGGCCCCTGAACTTTTATCGTTAAACATTGCCAGTGAGGTTTTCTTCCGAAGCAACTCAGAGTCAAGCGGAGGTGGATTATCCGCTGGCCGCTTCTTTTTCTCAGACCCAAGCTCCTCCGACCGATTTTTGGAAGACTTTGTATCTGCCTGACTGTCATGAAAGTTAGTGTTGGGTGAGCGTTCAGGTGCTTTGGGTTCTGTGTAAGAATTGTGTGGTGAATTCGATATTCTCTTCAAGAAGCCGGGTTCCGCAGATGTCATACAATTTCTTGATTCTGCGTCACTGATGAGCTTGGACCAAACTTTATCTCTTCTTAAGGAGGACTTGTTTCCAAGAATCCAAAGTGTTGTACGAGCACGAGTGAGAGCCACGTTCATACGTCTGACATCGCTTAAGAAACCAACACTCCCACTCTCGCTAGCTCTGACACATGACATGATGATGATTTCTTTTTCTTGACCTTGAAAACCATCGACGGTGTTGAAGTCAACTTCAGCCAAAATAGTGCTTCCATATTTTTTGATGAACACATCTCTTAACGTTCTGATCTGTTCCTTATATGGGGAAATAATACCTATCCTGCCTTTGAACTTGTTGGTTGGTAAAATATCCATCAACTTCTGCACTAACTCTAGCGTAACTTGAGCCTCGGAGTAGTTGAAGAAAGATTTTGTTTTTTCACTCTGCAGATGCCTACTGGCAATATCAAAGAATCGATAAGGACTAAGGGGAAATTCCAGGTGCCAGGGGCGGGTATTTTTCTCAAGCATGCCACCGCCATCTTTGAGTCTGGAGTTATAGAACTGGGCGCTTGGGAACTTCGATATATCAGGATGCATACGGTATTGGACATCCAAAAGGTAAACAGAGTCTTGATGCTGTCTTTGCATCCTCACGAATAAACTCTCCTCGTATTTGTAAGACGCTGCTTTTTGGGAAAGCACCGTTGGGGGAAGCTGGTTGGGGTCACCCACCATGATACATTTCTTGCAACCATATCTCAACGGGATTATAGCAGAAAGCTCAACACACTGACATGCCTCATCGATGATGACTTGATCAAACTTCATCGACATACTGGCCAAAAAGTCATGAGCAGACCCAGACAAAGTGGAACAAATAATCTGTGATTCAGACAAAATCTTCGCTTGAATTCTCCTCCTTTCAATCTCTCGAGTTCTGTAGGCAATAGAGGCATTTTCTCTTTGATCATCTAGACGCTTTCCGAGTTCTGACCTCTTCTTATTTATCTCCCTCAACTTTGTTTCGAGCTCAATGATTTTATCATCTTTGAGATCCCCTCTCTTGAGTTCTTCACGGATTTTGTCTCTTTCGGAAATGCACTTGGTGTGCTCACTTCGGATGGATGGGTCAATCTTGGCCTCTGTTGCTTGAACATTAAGCAGGCGATCGATAAGCTCTTCCAAGCTCAAGTCCCTTACTGCTTGATTTATCGCATCGCTTCGACCCAAACGAACAATCTTCGGAGTGAGTGAGGTACCTTTCAGATCAACAATACCGTCCCTGAGACGCAAAACCAATTCATCCACAGCAGCGTTACTTGGAGCACAAATTAAAACCTTGGGCCCCTTGGGTGTCTCTTCAGGGGTTACGCTGCGAGAATTAGTGGCCGAGGGTGTGGGTACTCTGATGGTATTATCGGGCCGGGTAGATGAGAGAAAATGGCCAACAATTCCCAAAATAGTCTTTGTTTTACCCGTACCCGGAGGTCCCTGAATAAGGGAAAATCCCTCTGTCTTTGAGGAAGCTAGAATAGCCCGAGCCTGCGAAATGTTGAGATTGTTATTCTTGACCATGGCTTTTGCTTCATCTTCCGAGATTACAACCGGCTTAGAAGGTTTTCCAGCGAGAATTTCGTCACAAAGATCATAATAAGGTAAGCCCTTGAGCGACGAGTACTCTCTTTCGACTGTTATCATTTGCATCACTTTCATGGCCACAATCACAGTTTTTGGAGTCAAAAGACCCATCATGGATCCTTGTGGGTATACGCGAAGAGTGATGTCACAGTAATCAGAGTTTGCATGCTTGATGTTTCTCACTTTTGCCAAACAGGTTTGGGTACCTGGCAGTTTCAAATACCTGGCAACTTCGTTGGAATGCTCAATACCTTTATCTGCGACATATCCCAACACCATCAAGTCCGTCTCGCCAATCTTCCTGGTGGAGAGGTCTGTCTTTTTGATCGAAGCATAGACATCGAAGAATCCGTCACATGTAGTACGACTTCCAACGAGAAGTTGCACTGGCTGTTCTTGGCCCGTTGTTCTTGAGGATTGGATACCTTGCCAGCACTCAAGCATAAGTAGTGGCTCAGTGAGCTTGACATACTCCTTTACATCAGTGTAGGAATCCTTGATAGGTTGGTAGATGTCACGCTCCTCACTTGGGAATGAACTGTCAGAATTGTAGTTCCAGCGTAGAATGGTAGAGTATAATGGCTTCAAGTTCACGTTGAGCCGCATTCTCATACGTTCTTCCTCCCTGCGTGCTTGATTTTCCTTCTTGCCTTGGGCAATCTTCGTGACCGGGTTTCCGTTAATGTCTAATTCGATAATCTTTGACTTTTTCTTGGAATCCAAAAACAAATCAGAAGTATCAATATCATCGTCGTCTTCCCCAGATGAGTCTGACTCCACAGCCTTCGGTTTCAAGGCATTGAGAGAACGCCCCACCACAGGTGTTCGCTTTGAATTGAATCCGGCAGGCCTTGGCGGAGCTGGGGCAGCACTAGGTTTAGGAGGTGCTCTGTTGTTTTTGAGTTCGTTTCTGATTGCCTCCAAGTTACTCGACTTGAATGGTTTAGGAGGGGCGGGTGCAACTGGTGGATCATTCGAAACAACACCAAACCTCGTGAGCAACAGCTGCTTACTCTGTTTTGGTTTCGCTGATTGATATGCATAACTGGCGCCCTTCTCTACCTGTTTTGAACGAACAATTGTGGCATCCTTTGTGATTGCACGTTGTTGACGAGCCTCTTCAACAACAGATTGAACGAGTGCTTCGTCAAACTCGCTGGCTTTGGCAAGCACATCTTCTCTTTGTTGATCAGTGAGTTTATTATTAAACTTCTTTGCCTTGGCACCGTATTTGACAAAAGTGGTAAGAAAATCTTTTTCAACCGGAACGCCCATTTCCTTGGCGAGGTCAAAGCCCTTGAAAACGAGGTTGACGCACGAGTTTAAGAGAGACATATCTCCAAGTCTGAGCCAAACGATAACATGATTGAATGCCTTCAAAAACTTTCCAAATAATGGTCCCTTTACCTCAGGGTCATCCAAAAATTCGAGGATGGGCCTAAAGGAATCAAGGAGCGAGTGGCTCACATCGAGAACATCACGAGTAAATTCAACTAAGTCCCCAAGATGGTACATTGTTGCCCAAACTAGCGTAAGTTGATAAATCATCACGAGAAGCAGCCAACTACCAGCCCAAAGTTGTTGAACCATTTGACCACAGTTTTTAGCATTCTCAGAATTAGTCGTTAGAATTCCAGAAAGCGGATCAGCAAGAGCAGAAGTCACATCCATCAAGATTCTCACTGCCTTTGGACAAGGCTCGAATGCTCTCATTCTTGTGATCGTTGCGAAAGAATCGACAATGGAGGCCAAGTTTACTTCTAGGGATAAGTTTAAAAGCCCACAGATGGCTTCGAAACGACCTTCTGCGTCGAAGACTTGGTAAAGAATGTTTAACGCAGACTGATTGGTCTCTGGAGAGAATATGCAATTCCACATCGCCATCAGAGATGAAGCGGATCTAAGAGTATCCAACATGATCTCAGGATCGGTGAGTGCCATCTTTTCAAGAATAGCTGAGATGTTGGTACAAAGCTTTCTTGTGTCTCTGTTATGCATGTTGATTGCAGCTTCCATATCTTTGTCTAGCTTTTCGTTCTTTCTAGGTTTGAATATGATGATAGAAATGACATCATTAAGTGATTGTAGCAACGCACTCGTTATCTGTTGCAGCTTCAAAGGAGTATCGAGCAAAGCTTCCCATAGGGAGTTGTTGAGATCTAAAAGCGTTGGGATTTCTTTCTTTTGTAGCTGCGAGGAATTGTGAGCTGTGAACATTACATCATAACTGAGAGACAATTTGATCAACTCAATTGCACTAGAAGCGTGATCTTCTGAAGCGTTCTTGGTTGAGGCGACAATGGCCTTGGCGTGTCTTGAAACGAGCTTACGGGCGTCACTCAATCTCAAAAATGCCAGTGGGTCCTCACGACATTGAGCCAAGCTATCGGCGTTGAAAGACGACAACAAGATAGCCGAGAAGTTCACAGTCAGTATGTCCTGAACAATAAAGTACTCACTGAGAGACACCGCAGATGCTAACTTTTGCGATCCTGACAAGGATTCGAGGAAAACAACTACCCACGATGTTAGTTCTTTCATCCCTTCGGTATCGTTGAACATCTTCGCCTTTTGAAGGGATTTTGAGTACACTGGGGATGGAAGTATTGCATCGATGAAGTTTCGGTAATACAAGCCCTCGGCGAGATTGTAGAAGTCTGATTTGAACGCCTTGAGAAGGATCGTCAAAAGCTCTAGGAGGGTTGGAAAGAACGATTCCATTTGGGCGAGTAAATTGTTGAGGAGAACGCGAACCAAAGGAAAGAGCCGTATTTGTGTGAATTGGCTCAGTTGCTCTAGGTCCTTGGGTTGAGCGAACTTCTCTATTTGTTTGGCATCCAAGCCTTTGAAACATTCGACACTAAGTGACCAGAATCGCTCGGAGAATTCTGGAGTGAAATACTTTGCGTTCTGAACGCGGTATAATTGGAAGTGATATTCGTCGATGACTTGAGGGTCAGCTTCAGCATCAAATGGGCCCGCACGCGATACAAGTTTTCTACCCAACTCACGAATTTCTGGCTCTTCGCAGACACAAAACATGAGAGAGCCCGGGGTCAAGCATTCTGGAGCGGGTACTCCTTCTTTGGAGTAATATGCGACAGTGGCCTCTCGTAGTATCTTATCTTCACGTAGAAGCGTGGGGATTTGAAGGCATTCGAATGCAGCGGCTCTGCCAAAGTCGTCCTTCAAGCTGGCGTGGAGACGGCCAGAAATCCACTTATCAATGATGTTGAGGAATTGGTTCACTTGTGCAACTGGAATATGCCTCAAGACAACGAAGCGGTACCGCAACTCCGATAAGCATTTGTAGAAGCCACGAGCATTCTCGATAGAAGATTTGATACTACGAGCCAATCTCTCCTCCACAGTAGAATTTGTCTTTCCAGGAAATGAGAACATGATCAACGCATGTCCGGCAATCGGTTGAAGTGATGGATCCGAGAAGAGATCGTACTCATTCTCGGTGAACTCCAGCTGGAGGAACTTCATGCATCTCATAAGAACACTTGACTGGAGCTCCGAAGAACCAGGCTCCTTGTGGCTGCGAGCTATATCCCGAATCAATTCATCTTTGAAGGAGGAAGTGTCCATGATGGCCTTGGGGCTTGGAACGAATCTATGAGATCAGAGATGCTCGTGGGTGAATTACAACAATGCAGATATATTATATTGGAAGTGTCCACGGGAAAGAAATAAAAACGATGAGCCTCTGCGTGGAGCTTCCCTTCGAAATGAGGATCAGTGCAGTTGGATCTAAAAATTGAGATATGAGATGCTACGCGATGTGGTGCACGCGAGCTGTTGGCGCGATTGCCTATTGGGGTTTTGCAGCCACCATCACATCAAGACAAAGTCAATGTCTAGCGCATCAGCAGCAGTGCCCCAGTCCTCGCCAGTCTCCCAGCATCTCTTCATCACCATCAAGCTTTTAGAAGCATTATTGTTTCCCGAGTTGGACATCCAGGAGTGTCGTTCGTAAATGTGCTCCCTTCTCACTGGATCAAGAAGCTCACATCCAGCGCAGAAGTGGCAGAATATAGTACATAGCTCAGCCGAGCTACGGGGCTCTATTCCATATTGTAGAACGTCCGCCATGTCATTGGCAATTTTCTGGACAATCAGCGACAGACGAGGGATCTTCAATATTCGACGGTAGAGGTTGAGCAAACCCATGTAGTAGAATAGCTTGTTACTGGCTTGAAGAGTACTGTCGTGGGCCAAAAGCTTATCGATTCCCTTATGCTTCTCCTGGCGGGAGTCTTGTTTTAGGGTCGTGTCGATGTTTCTATCTGTCAGAGCTTGTCTTCGTTTTTCACCAGCTTCATGAGCCAGAGTTAGCGCATGCTCCAATTCCATGGCTTTTGTAATTATCCATACTGGCAACAGCGATACGTTCTCTTCATTTTCCTCGTCGAGCTTCTCGACCTCACGGACAAGAAGTGCAATGTTGATAAGGTGGGGAATTATACGGCTATCGAAGCCCATGAAAAAGTCAATGTCATTTCGGAGATCGAGGTCATGAACATTATTTGATGAGAGATTGGGTGCCACAGGAACGTAATTTGGATTGTTTCTGTAGGCCCGGAGGTACTTGTCTCGTCCACGAGTTGCAGAGAGAGCTCCGAGAACATCAACGTAGTAGAACCATCTGGTAAGGAAAAAAGCAGTGTTGCTTTCGTCTCTGTGGTAAACCACGGAGAGGGAGCGGTCTGAATTTTCCGAATCCTCTGAAGTTGGTGAACTATCTTGGCTCTCTTGGAGTGCCGTTCTAGCGGACACAATCTGACTAGCACCGATCGTGTGGGTTCTGTGCTTATCAAAGTCATTCGAGTTGACGACTTCGTAGCAGGACAAGAGTAATGCAGTGAGCAATGCGCCATCTGATGTAGCTTCTTCCTTGCTCTGGAGTTGCTTTAGAAGCTCGTTACACGATCGGTTCAACAACTGACCTACAAGTTCAGTTGCATCCTCTAGATCATTCGTCAAGACGCCTCGCCAGCGTGCAGCGAATGCCAAAACGGTTGTGAGAACGCCTGGATAGCGCATAGCCATTTGGGGCACCAAGACTTTGAATGGGTTGTCAGTGTATAAATGGGAGGGTGCTGGCACAAGCTCATTAGAGGCCACTTCCACCCAAAAATTAAGCAACTGTCGGTAGCATGGCACTTTCAATAAAAGATCGGGGAGGGGGGTGAGCTGAGGAGGGATGGAGTATAGCGTATGTAAGGCTTGATTGGGCTCTCCGGAGGGAGAATGATTTAAAAGGGAGTGATAACGCATGAGCAGGTCCGATGCTGGAGACAAAGGGCTCAATGGAGAAATGGAGCGATAGGAGGGGGACCGGATCATCACCCCCGGAGACCAGGTAGGGCTTGAATTAGGAGATCCGTTCAGGGTCGAGCGGACATTGCTTTCATTCTGCCGCTCAAGCTCAGCAAGATCATGGGAGAAACTATCGACTAGTCCAGTAATGAGCGAAGGAGCAGTGCTGTTCGAGGGAGAACCTATATGATCGAGGTTTCGGTCGGGGGAGACTGTGTTTATACCGTGGTGGTTGCTCGAGTTTTGGCGTTCTAGAGGAGCATGGTAGCTTTCACTCAGAGAATGCGAGATGCTGGTAGTTTCATAAGATGAAGTCGAGATGGAGAGTGCCATTTGGGTGTTTTCAGCAGGAAGAGGAGTACCTTCACTTTCACGCTTGAACCGCAGGGAGTCGCTCAAAGAAGAAGCAGGCTCTTCGCTGACCAGAACCAGCTGGTCGCTTTCGATCTTCAGGGGCTTTCCCTTAAAGTGAGTTTTGACAAAGGTGATTTCTCCAGGGTTGGTTCCTCCTCCTCCTTGCTGAGCGGGTGCTTTGATCTGGGAGGCTTTCCGTCGTTCGGCATTTTTGTAAGGCCGTCCTCCCCACGTAAGTTTCAACGAGTAATCACAGGAGACTTTTGCTTTGGCACAAGCGACACAGGCGGGGCGTTCTTCGGTGCACTTTATCTTGAGCTTCTTACACCTGTGGCAGCCCGAACGAGAACGCTTGATCGTTTTTTTGAAGGCTTCGGGCATAGTGTAAGGGCACACTGAAGCCTAAAAAAGTGTCGAAAACGTGTTCTTCTAGGAAGAAGGGGGTTTTCTCCAGAATAAAGTTTGGATCAAAGCCGATACCAAGTACACTGAACGCAGGATGGTTAATGATAGACGAGCGGAAAGAAGGTGCGAGCATGTCCAAAATGGGATACCCGCCTCGTGCAAGATAACGGCTGTTACGCTATTGGGATCACATATCGATTAGAGGTTGTTGGTAGGCGAATGGTGATGTATTCTACATTGGATAAACTTGCTCAGGCCGAATCGGGAAAAATTATTTTCTCGTTTCTGGACCTTTGGCTCGGAGTTCACACCGTTGACGTTTATGTGCCATGCTCGCTTGGTATCTACACTGTCTGTCACAAATATTCTGATAGAGAGAATGCTTGATGGACCAGGCCGATGAGTTCAATGTAGATTTTGAACCGTTTCGGGTTCAACAAGATCCCCATATATGCCCCTGCGAATGGCCTAATAGTCCTTGTTTTCGGGAACCAGGTGGTCCAAAAGGCCGCCCTCCTTCTTTTCTCTGTTTCTGTCCACGTACTTTCTCCCGAAAAGTACAGACAAGAGCCTCTCGTAGAGCCTGTAGAGGTAGCCTGCGGCGATGAACAAGCCCGAAAGAATGGTTGCAATGCGGGAGACGAATGCAAAGAATGAAATACGCTTTTCGCGGATCAGAAGCTTGATCGGCTCAAACGAGTAGTTGAAGAAAATGCCAGGCGGGAGGTATCCCGGGCCTCTGGATTTGTGGTGGGTCTCGGTTAGAGCATACTGGTATGTGTCAACCTCAAGGCCGATTTTCTCGTACAACGTGGGAACGACTTTGGCAAAGTAGTTGAAAAGTTGTTCCTTCTCCGCTGTCACCTTGCCGGTGAAGTCCAACGGATTGTCGATGAATGGGTAGAACTCTCCATAGGAGAACTCGTAGATCAAATGCGAAAGGTTGTACTTATCTTTTGGCGCTGCCTCTCTCAGCCTATACATTGAGCCTTTCGGAACAATGAAAAACCTTCCCTCAACATGGTTCACGGGTATCAGCCCAAATATATGACATGCGGGCGCATCTGTGTTGATGTGCTTGCCTTGAACGGCATACTCAGCTCGAAGCGAGCCCTCCATCGCCCTTTCCAAGTTGGAAGTTGAATGATGATCATTTTCGTTGTTGATATTAAAGTATGGGGGCACGTGGAAGTCCACCCCAATGAAATTAAGCACCTCGTGTGCTAAGAAGTTGTCGTTGGTGATATCCATGACATTCGTCGTTAACATATCGCAGGGCATGGCCACCACAACGTCCACATTTATATCAAGATTCAGCTCGATCTTCTTGTTGACAGAAAACTGTCTATCTATGTATCCCCCAAGGAAACCACCAACTTGGACCCAGAGAATGAAAAGTCCACATAGTATGGTGAAAACGGAAGAGAGACCGCCCCTCGAGGACCTCACAGAATGCTCTGGAGCAACCTTGGGAAAGGCATCAAAAACCCTCACTTTACTTGAGAAGTTCTCCATCAAGGTGGATTGAATATCCAGTGAGTTGGTCCAATGAAGAGAACACCTTTGGGGTACGGGTGTCTCGATTGAAGTGCGGCACCTCGCGTTTTGCAACCGATAAATATATGCCTATTTGAATGTATAAATAGCCTACAACACCTTGTTATTGACTGGGCGGGCGTATCTAAAGCACTTCCTGTGGAGCCTGCGTCTTCTGAATTCAACAGTGGAGTCCTGGGCAGCGGGAAGCTTATCATACACCCAACCTTCCCTCTCACCATCCTTGATCTTCAAGTGTGTCTGATCAACTCCACGGACAAGAAGGAAGTGCTCGGGATTTCTGTCCACTTGCCAATTGCTGGCAAAACCAAAGTCAAACTTCCACTCTTTGGGTGGCAGGATTTTGCCAATGGAGTCCACCCCATGGGGCTTCTTGCCCGAGATCCTGACCTTGTCTTTATAGTCAAATAGTCTCTTAGAGTAGCCATAAAGCTTCCATTCGTGCTTGATGACGTTACGAATTTGTAACTCGTAAATTTCGACAACACGAACTTCTGGCATATCATCCACAATAATGTCAGGTCTGTCGAAAGTCTCGTGAGGCAAGCGCTTAGGAGGCTGCTCAACCTCATCCTCATCTTCTGTAGCATCACCGTCCTCCTCAACTGCTCGCACAGCCTTCTTCTTCTTGAGTACCTGGATATACTTCTTAGCATTGGGATGGCAAATTATCATGCCGATCCAGCCGGCCTGAATGAATATGATTCTCCACGGAATCCACTGTCCAACGAAGAGCACCACCGATGTGACGATCAAAAGAATGTGAAACAAGAAGGTGGTGAGTCTTTCGTTCTTGAAACCAACAATGTCAGTGGCCATCTTCTCGGCACGGTCAATGGTGTTGAGCAAGTCTGTAGTCAAGTTCTGCAAATCTCTCATGTTCATGAAAGTCGATACCTGCGATTTCACGAATTTAGATTGATTTTCCGAGCTGAGAGAGTCTGCAGCATTGAGGCCTTTTTGAGCAAATGCATCAGAGTCTGTTGCAGCGGTAGCTGTGGTTGCTCTAGAGTACTCTGAAGAAAACGTCACCGTAGACACATCGTCTGAAAACTCCGCACTGTGTTCGTTCAAAAGATCCATCACCACACTATCATCCTCAGACAGGTTGAAATATTCGAGAAGGGATTGGCCTCGCTTTTTTGTTTTCACAAGTTCTGGGATATCCATAGGGTGACGGTGGAGGTATGCGGGGACAATGATTCCGAACAACAACACTATCAATGGAAGCGCCACAACCAAGTGGGGCCACATACAGATCGCAGTGTACATCACCAAGACGGAGAGTGTCTTTGTTGGCTGTCGCCAAGTGATCACATGGATCACACCGTACTGGAGCTTGAAAAAGGAACCCATCTTAGAGCTCAACCTCTTCATGTTAGAGCCAAGGATTCGGATCGACAAGGGTGCTTTATTTTTCCTCGAGGGGTCCTTCATCCGCGTATTGATTTCTTGGTAATCAGGGCCATCTTTCGGCACAGTATGGTTAACAAGCCTCTCGATAAATCTGTCCATGAAGTGGGTAGGCTCCTTAGCAGCCTGGTGTTCCTCGGCCGACAGAGCCATTTCTCTCACAGCTTCGAGTTCCTCCTCCGTGTATTCGAAACTCCCATCCTTTGCTCGAATTCCTCCGTCGGATGTCTTTTCAACATGCTCGAGGCCCATTCCCAATAAAGTTGCAGCAGTACCAGCAGCTAGGCCACGGTTCTTGCCTGCGTGGGTTTCTGCCATGTCACTAGTATAATTGTACAACGAGTTGAGCAATCTGCTTCTGCGACTACCTTTGGCAGACGGACTAGTCGACATGGAGGCTTTTTCTTGTTGAAGTGTTGTCAATTCGGAAAGTAGAGCTGTAGGTTCTTTCGCAAAGCATGTCATGTGACAGTGTGGGGAGTGAGCCAACGGCATGAGAAGTGGGTGCGAAAAAGATAGCCGAGAGAAGGGGGAGGGGGCTGTGATTGATTGCTAACAAATGATCCGAATTTAGTTCAAAAAGGGGTCTGTAAGAAGCGCTGTTGCAGTAGGGCGGTCCACAGGGTTCCAGCCAAACATGCGTGTCAAAAACCTCGAGAATTGTGCCGCCTCCGCCTCGCCAGAGTTGTGTAGACGGAGACTAACAGATAACGATCTCAGGTTGGGCTTCACTGATTTCTTCATATTTCCGTTAGCGGCTTCCTTACCGCTAGCCAAAAGCAGCTGGTTGAGAAATTGTAGATTGATCTTGCCTTCTGTGGTAAAAAGTGAGTAGAGTAGGGTCCTCTTGATCTTCTTTTCGTCAATAGCGGCCCCTAGATCACCACCACCTGCAGAAGGTTCCCCCAAAACAGGGTCCGGAATTTTGCTTGGATTCACATGTAACGATTTCATGAGCTTCTTCTTTTCATTGATGATGAAAGCTGCGGGTGGAGCACCAAAGAGCTCGAGGACAAGAGCGATCTGTTCAATCTCGCTTTTGCCTGGAAGAAGTGGCGTTCCCGTATAGATTTCGGCTAGTACGCAGCCAAGAGACCAGATATCAATCTTGCTGCTGTACTTGGACCCCAAGATAACCTCCGGAGCTCTGTAGAATCGAGACTGGATGTAAGAGAAGGACGTATCGTTCTCGTAGCAGGACGAGCCAAAGTCAATCAACTTTACTGTAAAGCTTGGAAGAATACCGTCACCTTGTGAGTCGTAATCCAGAGGGAGTTTGATCATGATGTTTTCGGGCTTCACATCACAATGGATCACCCTTTGATCATGGACGAAGGACAACCCCTTGAGGATATCAATGGCAAATCGCTTCAATAGCTGCAAGTTCAAGCCTCTGAAAGACATGAGCTCTAAGAATGTAAAAAGATTCACTGAGAGCACCTCTGTTGCGATGCACATGTGCCCACGGAAATGAAAATGGTCGTAATAAGTCATAATATGGTCGTTCATGAGGTCCTGGGAAGCTTGACTGAGCTGCTTAAGCATCTTGATCTCGCTCACAGCCTGCAAAGACCAATTGAGATCGTTTCGGATGATTTTGATGGCAACTTTTCGTTGTTTCTCTGGGTGGGAGTACTTGTGGTCAACGCAAAGCACCACGTTTCCGAAGGAGCCCGTTCCAAGTATTCGTTTCATCTCGTAACGATATTCAATATGGTCGCCAAGCGATATCAAGTAGTTGCCGTTCTTGTCATCAAACCCAAAGTTATTTTTATAATCGCCGGAGTTGAAGGCATTGACGTTGATGTTTTTGACACTATTGTTTGCCAAGTAATAGACTTCCTGTTTCCTCATGATCTCCCCACGCTCATATACACTGACGTACTGCCCTTCTGGATGCATTTGAAGCTGATGAGAGAGTATGGGCGGCTTCGCCTCCAATGTTTGATCTGAGGTGTGTGGGTCATTAAAGAGGGAAGGGTCTGCGTTGTGCAATATCGAGTACATTTCGGACAAGGACGAGACCTTGTTGGGCCGTGATGTGGGGGACTGGCACGGTGTTTCTTGACGCAAGGCGGATGAAAGCAGCTTAAGTCCAGTCAGCCTTGTCAAAACTTTGTGGGGTGTGCTTTCAACCTTTATATGGTCGTCGTATAGATGCAGATAGACGTCGTTGGAGGACGCCGAATGAGACAATTTGTGTGGAGAAGGGATCTTGAGGCTCGAAGCTTTTGACGACTTTGTCTCTGTGTTCTTTGAGTCCGCTTTTCTAACGGGGATCGGGTACTTTGTAGACGCAAGATGTGTGCATGGCCTTTTGTTGTATAATTCAGGGTGTGACACTGCTCGATCTTGAGGCAGTTGATGTGAGGGTGGTGGTATGGGCAGCTTGGCTGCATGCTGTTTTTTTCTGGAAGATGTCGTCTCTCTCATGAACAGAAATTGGGGATCCTGGCCAGATGGTTTTCTAGACGACCTTTCTGAGTCGTTTGTGGCCGATGTATGTTTGCTAAGTTTCCTTTCCGGTGAGACGTCAATACCCGACTCATTGAGATTCTTTGAAGTCGATAGCGATCTGGATTGGGCTCGGCGAGCTGTAGAGAGCACTGGGGCTTTACTGGGCGTTGTAACACTCAGAGCATGGTAGTTTCTCGGATATAAGCTTGCTGGGTAGGACTTCTTTGGTGATCTGGGAGATTTCGCCGGAGTGTTTTGGTTCTGTGTGATGTCTATACTTGCTAGTCTCGAATTAAGAGACGGGGATAGCTTGGACATTATATGAGAAACACTTTGAAGGATATAGCCATGGGCAAATTCTCTAATGCTCGACTGTACTCTTTTGGCTAATGGCTGAGGCGTGGGAGTGTATGAGGAGAGCCAATTTGTAAACAGAGGCATCAGGGCCCAAGGGCCAGAAAATGAAAAGTCGGTGTTCCAAAAAAAATTACTGCCTATAGGTCAGAATCTATTAGATGAATTTGAAAGCCCTATTTCCAAGTATGATTTTGGTGTTGCAAGTCCGAATAGAGTGGGTGTCACCATACCATCTCTGGAGCGAGAGACTGTATGGAGATGGTCACTGGGGAAAGAGTTCACACTCCAACTACTAGGCAAAATGACCGCCTCAGGCAAATCAATAATAACGTCGCCAGAATCGTACACAAGCAAAGACCTCCTTTTGCTCTCACAGCTCCTACATACCCAGGGCCTCATCGAACCCCAATCGGTCAAGGAATATGAGGACTTGGATGGCATTGGGTACGATTGGTTTCACCATGACAGCACCCAATTGCTGAGAAGAACACACGAGAACAGTCTCACGCAGCCGCCAGCTGGGGATCAGATTCTTGCGTTGTATGAGAACATGTTGGCGGAGAATCCGGAGTGCAAGACTACCACAGACCTTGCTAACAAGTACTACTTTGCACGGGTGCACGAGCTCGAACACAGGATCCAGAAGGATAAAGAAGACTTCAAAGCGCTTCTCGGGGAGACGTGAAAAGACTGGTTTCTCGGATCGGCGGATGTGGTGCCAGGGCTGAAACAGAGAGGTTGATTGGAGATGTGTGGTAAGGTAGGTTGAGTCTTCTTGGGGAGAATCTAGAGGCTGTTACTACTGCGGTTTGATTCTTGCACCCCCATGATGTTGAGCAAGACCGGGATGTATTCTATCTGTGAAGCGGGTACTCCGGCATCTCAGCTGATCAGACTACGGCAAATAATTGATCATCGAGGTACTAAGCAATCAATGGCTCCAATCGCCAGAACAGATTCGGGCTGGTGGATTCGGGCTGAAATCAAATGAAGCGAGCTTTGCAGCCATTGTATGTGGCTTTGAACCCGCTACAGTCGGTGCCTGAGATCTCTCATACAAATTTCGGGACTTCTTGAAAGCCTGATTTTCATTTCCTTTTTGTGACGTCCTTTATTCAATTGACACGAACGTAACAAATTGAGCTGGTAAAACCACACAACCAATCAGTTATGGGGTTGCCGCCCCTTTCCACTTGGCGCGGCTAGAACACCCGAAGGTTCAGGGTCCCCTGCTTTTTTTGAACCAGACCAAACTTCTCCCAAGTCCAAAACATAAGTCTGCAAATAAAACTCGAAAGCCACTTTTTTTCTCTTTGAAATCACTCGTACCGCAAGTTGTCTCTACTAGGGCCCCATTTTCGCAGCCAGCTTCCTCGGATCAAAAAGGCTCCCCACATTTGACCATCCAGGTGCCAAGATGCAGTCTGGAGATTATCTACATCTAGGATACAGAAATGTTTTCTCAACTCCTCCCGTATTCTATTTATTCAACTGGGCCCTCTGCTAGAATATGCCGCCACCTTCCAAGTCGGTACAGCGAGATTCTTTCGCTTTGGTGGTGTTCAACGCCTACAAATCGAACCGGTCTCTCTTATTGAATGCCTCCTATATCCTTTTGATCACAGCCGCCTTTTCGGGTGCTACAAACAGCTCTTCGGGTAGCCGAAAGAAAAAAGAGCCGGTTGGCGAAGAGTTGGACCCATCAAAAATGAAGGTGAAGCCTAAGCTTACTAAGGAATCGCTCCGGACTCTCCTCAAGGCCGCCATCCCTTCCTACGTCACTCCAGTGGTGGGATACTTTGTCTCCCATGTGGTGCTCCTTGTTTGCCGTGCCATTCTCACTATCAAGGTGGCAAACTTGGACGGTTTGCTTGTGGGTGCGTTGGTCACAAAAAGACTTAGACGTTTCGGTAAGCTTTTGGCGTTCTGGATGCTTCTTGGTCTCCCTGCCTCGGTAGTGAACGCCTTGCTCAACTGGTCCAAGGAAAAGATGCGCCAGCACTTGCGTCTAAACTTGAACAACGGCATCATAGAAGATTATCTCCCCGATAACTTAGACCCCAACTACTACGCCTTGATTCAGTTGTCTGACAGCAAGATCAAGGACCCCGACCAGAGAGTCTCCACTGATGTCTCCAGATTGGCCTCTGCCATGGCTAGTCTTCCCGGTCAGCTTCTTAAACCCACTCTTGACATGCTCCTTTGTGCGAAGGAGCTTTCTAGAAGTGGTGTAGGCAGCGGTGAGGGCACTCTTGCCCTAGGAATGTTGGCCCACTTCTCCACTATCGTGTTGAGATTCTTCTCGCCACCTTTCGCCAAGTTGGCTTCTGAAAAAGCTAATTTGGAGGGTCAACTCCGTTCTGGTCACTCCAAGATCGTCTCCAATAACGAAGAAATCGCCTTCTTGCGTGGTCACGACCGTGAGCTCGATTACATCGACCTCTGCTACTACCAGCTTGAGCGCTTCTTAAAGATGGAGTACTGGAAGCGTGCTATTCATGAGATTGCTCAAACTTTCATCGTGAAGTACTTCTGGGGCGCTGCTGGTTTGGTCTTGTGTTCTGCCCCTGTTTTCATCAACAAGTACTTAGGAAACGACCCCGACCCTAATGCTGCGGGTGACTTCATTACTAACAGAAGGTTGTTGATGAGTGCGTCCGATTCCTTGGACAGATTGATTTACTCCAGAAGATTCTTGCTTCAGTTCGTCGGTCACGCCACTAGAGTGACCTTCCTTCAGGATGCTTTAAAAGCCATTAAAGATAGAAAGGCCGGCGTGCCTCAGGAGGACGAGAAGAATGTCAATTTTGGAGATGAGATCACCTTCTCTGACGTGAAACTCATGACGCCAGCGGATGTCACATTGGTGGAGAAGCTTAACTTTAGTATCAAGCCTGGTGAGCACTTGTTGATTGCCGGTCCAAACGGATGCGGTAAGTCCTCCATGTTCAGAATGTTGGGAGGCTTGTGGCCATGCAAGTCTGGTAAGATCACCATTCCAACCACCGATAACATGTTCTACTTACCTCAGAGGGCATATCTCTGCAGAGGTTCTTTGAGAGAACAAATCATATACCCACACACCCAGGAGCAGTTCGAGAACAATAAACACGGGCACACTGAGAAAGATCTTGAGGAGATTCTCAAAATTTTGGACTTGACTGATATTTTGCCTGAAAACAAAAATTGGGATATTGTGAAGAATTGGAATGAGGAATTGTCCACTGGTGCTCAGCAGCGCTTGGCCATGGCCAGACTCTACTACCACCGCCCCAAATTCGCTGTTCTTGACGAATGTACCTCTGCTGTTTCTCCATCCATGGAGCAGTTCATGTATAAGCATGCCCAAGAGATTGGCATTTCCTTGCTTTCTGTTGCTCATAGACCTGCCTTGTGGCACTTCCACAACCGTTTGCTTAAGTTCGACGGTAAGGGCAACTACTATTTCGGTGTTTTGGACGCTGAGCGTCGGTTGAAGTTCGAGGAGGAGAGATTGAAGTTGGAAAAGAATCTCAGAGACGTCCCCACCTTGAGGGCCAGACTTCATGAGCTCAAGACTGTCTCCAAATCCCAGCACATCAGATACGAAAACTCGCACCGTGACTTGGTTGAGCTTGAAAGAAGCGAGGCGAGCCTCGCACCCTCTGATGTGCCAGAGGAGCCTAAGGAATCGTCGACAGAGCCTCAGGACAAACCAAAGGAACAACCAAAGCAGGCTGAGGCCGAGTCCAAGAAGTCCGACGGCAAGAAGAGAAAGAAGAAGTCTGAGAGGAAGTGATGATGGTAGATAGTGCTAATTGAAGAACCTGTATCCCATTATAGTGTAGTGCGAGTCTTCACAGTAGTGAAAAACTACTCCCACCAGATGCTCCGATACATGGGGTCGCTCTGGCCTCAACGAGCTGCCCGTCAATTTCTGACTCTTCAAGAAGGAAAACCCCCCGCCATTCTTTTTGCAGCAATAGCTAATCCTGTGCCCCAGTACTCAGGAACCCGGCACAATGTGGGAAACTGGGCACTAGAGGAAGTGCTCAAGAACAGGACAGACATTCCGCCTTTCAAACTGGCACTGAAGTACCGTGGATTTCAAGTTTCCGAGTGTGCAAGTCTCAATTGTGTCTTTCTTCTATCTACCCTGTCCTTTATGAACCTCCAGGGCAGGCCCATCGCCAAAGCATGGCAGCAGTTTCAGAAAGAGTACGCTGGCCATTCCACTGCGTTGGTGATAATTCATGACGAGATAGAAATTGCTCCAGGACGAGTCACTGTCAGGAAACAAAACACAAGCGCTCGAGGACACAATGGGCTTCGTTCCATAGATAAGACCGTGGGACCAGGGTACACCAAAATCGGGGTCGGTATAGGCAAATCGGACAGACTTTCGGTGGACAAGCATGTGTTATCAAAGTTCACCTCGGACGAACTCGAGCTTCTTACAGAGAAGAGCCTTCCACAGGTAGACACCATAATCAGTGAAATGCTTCAAGGGAAGTACATTTACGAAAAGCAGTGATTTTTTGAAGCCGCCCTCTTAAGATCTCGTGCCGTCAGAATCAAAACATTTCAAGATCAGTGCCCACTGCACCCAGTGCTCAAGAGGAACTGCCTCCATAAAGAAATCAAGAGTCCTCTACGCAAGCGCGACGATATCTAAGAAGTACGCAATCTCCTCCTACAACATGGATTTCACACTAAATCTCACCGCCGACCGGGCAGTTGTGCGTGAGTCTCTAAAGGGTATGTTTCAAATTTGCAGACCATTGACCATATGCTAATCTCAGGTGTCCTTTGGTGCATTTTCTTCCATAGGCTCTTTGGGCCAATTGCCCCCAGTTCGCACGAGTTCATGGGGATCCCATATCCAGTGGCCAGCGACCTACCGGATCTAGACTCGTTGCTCGATCAAAAGATAGATCAGCTCATCAAAAAGGACTTTGGCTCGGCAGATTCGCAAGCGCAGCCCAAGGTGGGACAGCTTCTTGTGCTGTTCTACAAAACATCCAAGATCAAGAAGAAGTCGCTGTGGTTCGGCCATGTGAAAGACGACCTTCTGCAAGAAACCTCCGTGTGGGAGCTGTGGCGGATTAATGTCAACTGCCGCCCGGTGCTGCCGAATAAATTGCCAGCGGAGTCTTCCCTGGCACACGAAAAGGGTGTCCAGCTGTCTCGCCAGAGCTTCGAGGAGACTCTCATGTCCATCTACGAGCAAATTGACAGCAGCAAAGATCATATTCCCCCCATAACGACGCTCGACGTGTCGCCATTCCCCTACGAGATCGAGGTGGACCCCAAGTCTCCAAAGAAGCCTCCGCCACCTCCTGATGACGAATCGTGGGGCAATTACATCAAGAAGATGTTAGACTAATTCTATCCTTCGCTCTATTTGTAAATAGATTATTTACGTTGCATCTACAAGTTGGCGCTATACATTCCTTCCTCACCACGAACGAGAATACACTCTTCCTGGTGAACCACCTTCTCAAGCAAGCCCAACGCTTCTGCAGTGTCCAATGCCTCCTGGTCATAGCTACCTGGCTGGAACCACAAGCCCTTGATAAGGCTTTGGTACTCTGGTACCTCAGCAATGTCCTTAAGTGTCTGCACTGTGATGTGGGGTGGAGTCAAGAACGACACACTGATGCCGTCGGCATTGGAAAGCTTGTATTGCAGAATGTCCTTTCCGGCTTTCAAAGCCTTCAAGACCTCGGGGATAGACTTGACCACCGGCTGGCCGAGAATCTCGCTCTCCTTGGGGTTTATGGGAATGGCTGATAAACCGTGGCTCACGTACCACAGTAAGATCTTAAAGCCAAACTTTGAGGGATTGTTGGAGGCTCCAGCAACAACATACTGTCTGGAAGGACCGAAGAAAGCTTTGATTTTGGTTTTCATAGACATTTTGGAAAAAGGCTGGTGGCGTGGATAGTCACCTCTTTTCACAAGAATCCGGGGCAGGGGATCTTTACCGCGGTACGGGTGCAGCAAAGATCATGGAGACCTGAAGACAGTCATTTGGCTATGGAAGATGGTTGAGTCTTTTTGTTTATTTTTTTTTTTTTTTTCTATTCCAGAGACCTCATCATTCGTCTCTTGGTGCTATTTGTTAGAATTAGCTCGAAATGCTTATACGTTATAATTAAGTACGACTACTAAGTATGCAACTTGGATGCAAAACAGGCAACCTTCTGCAAATGTGGTGAAAACTGCTTTTTAATCCAAATGTACAAATGTTGGAAACCTTTTGACAAAGTTCCTTTGGTTGATATCTGAGTACTTTCTGTCCGGCACTACGGAAAAAAAAAAAAAATACCTTCTTCAAGCAACTGTGACATTGTGAGGATTAACTTAGACTGGTGAGTTCTCAATGCATGCCTACTATAACACTTCTCTCAACGAAACCAAAATGAAACTTTTTTGTTGAAACTACCCCGTCATATACGACTCATTAAAATTAAAAGCTTCACTACGCTTTTTCCATAACTCAGACTTGGTGCATGTATATGGCGCATCATCTCTGTACGCACCAATATCAAACCCACCACTAACAGAGCTTTTCAAGGTCAGGCTGCTATGGCTCGAGAAAAACGAACCAAGCCTTGTAGCAACTGCAAGAGGTCGAAAGTGAAATGTGAATACTCAGACTCCCTCCCGTGCACCCGCTGTATCAAGAACGGCCTTGCAAGTACATGCCAAATTGTTCCCAAACTACCCTCGTTGAAACTACCGCAGGTCGGTCCTCAGACTCTTCCAGAGTTCCTGATGGTTCCTCAGGTTCCTCCTTTACCGCATCCTGGGAAAAGCTTCCCGTCACAACCGCCTCCTCCAATACCTCAGACTGGTCTCTATCATCTGCCCATGGGAAACCAGTCAACTCCACTCATACATAAGAATCCCACACCACCTTCGCTATCAAAGCTACTGTCTCACCCGAAAACATCCTCAACAGGGGGTGTTGATGAACAGTGGAAGTCGCAAATGGAGAACAAACTCAACTCGTTCGAGTCGAAATTCGATACCCTCGTTGAGGTACTCAGGAGTAACCAACGCTACAGTAGGGCGGAACAAGAGCCGGAACGATTATACCAAGCAATAAAGGACTCGTCATCTGGCGGTCAAAGCTACGCCAACAGCATTGCATCCACCCCTGACTCTTCAGGGTCAGAACGGGGTCTTGACGGTAAACGTAATGCTCCTCAAGACTACTTTTTATTGAAGAAGAGGCGAACTGAAGAGGAAGATTTCCGTGATTCGGTCATCTCGCTCTCAGAGGCCAAGGCTTTATTCAAATTCTTTGACACAAACATCTCCCAGCAGTTGTTTGGTTTCGAAATCGACAAAGTACAAGTCAGCGAAATCTGGGTGACATCCCCCTTACTCATCTGTGCTGTCTGTAGTATTGCTGCTATTCATTATCCAGATCCGACGATCTCATCCAAACAAGCGGCGCTACAACAACATTTGCATAAGCTTTGTTCCGGAATTCTTTTCCAGCCCAAGCCTAAGACAGATGTCGAAGGGTTCAACATAATCCTAGCCCTTGTACTCTGCAGCTTTTGGCTAGCTGACTCGCAAAGGTTCACCGGACTAGCTCTCCAACTTGCCAGAGAATTTGGTCTCAATAAGCCCGCATCTAAATTCGATGACCAAAGCACACTTAACCCGAAAGATCGGCTCAAGCTTTGGTATCTCCTTTACGTACTTGACGGGCAGCAATGCATGTCACTTAACAGACAGTCACTCTTTGATTCCGAGGACTACTCAATTGCCAACAGTCGCAAGCTTCTACTCGAACAGAAACCACTTGAAATCACTCAGAAAGAGGACAAGGAAACAAAATCCAGTGAAAAGAGCATGGTTCATTCAGAGTCCAGCCATGAAGTCAAGATTGATGAAGATCACTCAAACTTGTCTCGTATGACTGATTTACGTTTGGTCTCTCAAGTTGAGTACAACCTGGCTCTAAGAGAAGCATTCAAAGGAAACGCCTGGGATCTTATTGCTCCCAAGACGTTTGGCATACCTTCCAAGTCTAACTTGGAGCTTGACAAGTGGATGGTCTCATGGACCGTCCTTCTTGCACCTGTGAACAATGGAGCTGTCTGGCTGTCTAAATCTACACTCATTTACTACAATTTCGCCAAGATGCACATCAACTGCTCTGCATTGAGAGAACTACAAGTCGAGACTGGCCTGGAAACTGTCGTGTTTCCTAAGTGGGAAAGATATCACCAATTGAGGCAGAAGGTCGAACCTGTGACTCGCGAAGATTTCGGACGAAACGATTCTGATTCAGAAGATAGCGAGGATCTCGAGGATGACGAACTCATCAGCAACAAGGAGCTTATCACTCATGATCAAACGCTTCTTAGTCTCAACATCGCCATGAATGCTGCTCAGACAGTGCTCAATCTTGTCTTAGGCGACAAAGATATCCTCAATAATTTGAAATACGTTCCTTTGCATATCCACATTATGCTTTACTACGCTGCTTTATTGCTTGTGAACCCTCCCCCTACTGATGGAAGGAAAATGGAAGACATCAAGCAAGATTCGTATTTCACCAAAATAATTGAAAGTTTGCGAACAGCAAAGATGCTCCAAAAGAAGATCTATGTTAACTTGCCAACAGACAAAACCTTTGGAAACAGGTTTATCGAAAGTCTTGACGATGTGATAATTGATCGAACCCGGAGATTGAAGGTGGAGCTTGAGGAATCGAATCTTCCTGCTACCACCAAAAATGAGATTATTGGGCAATTATCAGGGTTGCATTTCCTCGACGAACGCTTAGAGGTCTTGCACGGCTCGAAGAGTAGCAGCAGAGAATCATCACCCAGAGCGTCGGGTATTGCCGCATGGCCAGGATCACATCACGGCCACCCATAATATATTCGCATTGCACTTTTTGCACCCATTGAACCACTCACTGTAGTCGTCAAAACTACGCTTGTGTGACATGTTCTCAGAACAAAGTCAAGTGAACGTCAGTAAATTGCACGAAGAACGAAAAGCAAACAATTGTCCACACAACTCTTCCACTGACCCTCTTTTGAACAGCTTGATTGACCAACTAGAGCTGCTCGATCAGTTCAACCGGCTATATCTTTCTTTCTGCAAACTAATCTTTGCCAATTCTGTGGAATGTCTCAAAATTTGCCTACGGATTGGGAGCATAATGCACCGACTTGTGTTCAAAAATTTAGGTGTTGATGTCGGCGACAATTCAGAACCGCTCACAAAGACCCCCGAGGAAGAGCAAGTTCAAGGGTACTATTACGCAATTAGGGGCATTGTTAAGCGGTGCTTACCCTTTTTGAAAGGCTTGAAACGAATTTCTGATGACAAATGTGCCGCAATGGATCGAGCTATTCGAAATGTGAAGTTCAAGATCATTCAGTACGAATTTTATCAGCTGGTTTGCAATAGATGTCCGCTTTGCCCAGCCAAACGAAACAGACAAGTTCCAGGAGACTTAACAGGAAAAGTTCACGAAACAGCAGTGAGAAAGTCTGTAGAGTACCGACTTATGCTCAAAAGCCAGCTCCCATTAATAATTGAGTATGGCAAACAGTTCATCTCTCAAATTGGTATCATACCAGCTTACGTGCATTTGGAAGTATCGGCCATTATTTCCATTGAGCTTGAGCACTACATGGAAGCATGGATACAAGACGGCGAGAATGTAGTTAAACCCAACTCGGAAGTTTCTAGCATTAGGCTTGAGGCCAGCAGCCAAGCACTGAGAAAGATCAATTGAATATATATCATTAGTCGAAATAACCTGTTTTGCTCTTGTAAAGACGCACACACTTACCACAACAAAATTCTCTTTTGAAGGGCACATTGATGTTTTGGAGGAAGTCCCACCATTCGTAGACTTCTGCATAGGGCTCCACAATTACAGTGTCACACTCGTCGCATGTGTCTTCGAACTTGCCTCTTGCTATTGCTTTGGCGATCAAGGGATGAATGACACGAGGGGTATGGCGCTTCCATGAGTGCGTCTCGCTGTACGTCACATCGTATCTAGCAATGGTATTCAAGCATAAGGACTTTAATGTGGGAACATCAGATTTCTCACCATGTTCGATGATCTGGCTGACATAATTTGGGGAAGGCACCTCTGATTGTGGAATGTGAATGGCATCAGCCGGTATTGGAATGAATGGATTGGGCCCCGCTCTAAAGTTGACTAAGTTAGGGAGGCCAAGAATTTGAACAGGCAAATACCTGAGTTGATTTGTAGCAATATTGAGGTCACACAAGTTGACCAAATGCTTGATGCTGGCGGGAATGAAGCGGAGAGAGTTTTGCCGCAAAGTCAAAACGTTCAATTTGGTGTAAGCAAAAAGAGAAGGCGTGAGGGACCGTAGCTTGTTGTTTGTCAAGTACAATTGGTATAGACTCTTAGTAGAATCTTGGGAGAAGATGACCAAGTCATTCAAGTCACGCACCTCCTCTGGTATTTCCGTGAGACCCATGCCTTCTAAGTTCACAGAGGGAGAGATGTTATCGAAAGCTTCGAGAAGCTTTGCCCTCGCAAGCGCATACAGTGAATCAGACAAGGGCGAGTCTGTTTCACTGATGTTGTCTGTGTCAGTCGAAGGAAATGCAATGTAGCTGGAAGTCTTGAAGCGATTGAATGGGCCTATTCCAAAATCAGGCTCCGAGCTTCTGTGGTCTACTAATCTGGGTTTGTTGACTTGCACTGGCGAGGTGTTTAAGCTCCCAGCTTTGTGGTTCACCTCTACCGGACTATCCGGAACTGTCTGTGTAGTAGTTGATATGTCGAACTCCGACATCTGTGGAAGTACCGGAGGACTGCTGGGGAGCTCTTTGGCGGTATGCTGCGATTGAAAGTGGGAATCATCGTGACGCGAGTCGGGGTCCGTGTCATTGACCTCAAATTCGTCACTAGATGGGTCGTTGAACGCATCAAAATCTCTCCTTTTGATATCATCTTTCTCGTTGAAACTGGCACCATGTTTTCTCTTCAATTGCGGCATTATAGAAGGAGCTGCTCTGAGGAACGGCCCACGCTGGCGATCTTGACCTCTCGTGTGATAGCTGCTTCTGGCATTTTCGTCAATTACATGCTTCTCACGAGGATCGGTGCTCAAAGCGCTCTTTTCGTCAAAAGAGCTTGTCGAAAAGGCAAATGGGAGAAGAGGATTATTTTTTTCCATATTCACCCCTCCACGTATCCAGATGTGCTTCACCGGAAGAAGTGGTCCGTGTACTTCTCCGATGTATGGATATTAGTCTGGGGTCGCGCGTTTGATATCGCGACTTTTGTGTACCAAGCTTTATCTGGAAGCAGGACGGATCAAGTGCCGTTTCTCCTGGTTAATAGTTAGCAAATTTCTTTTTTTCCTTTTGAGAAAAAGATTATCAGGTCCAGGTTCGATAGCAACCAAGATTGAGAAATTTTAAAGGCCTTTCAGAGGGGACCGCGGTCGGCCCGATATTTGTTGCAGCTACAGGGATACACTGATTTTGGTAGAGTGAAGGGTAATTCTTCTTCTTTTTTTATTTTTATTTTTTTTTTTTTGAAAAAACAGCCTCAATAATTGGTTGGCATAACGTGAGAAGTATGAGTACTCAGCCTTTTTCTTGGAATATAAACAAAACGGTATTTTGATTGTCAGTAGCTGCAAGCATCTGCAACATAATGTAGAAACATGCACAGAAACATGACCCGAAGACTTCAGAAGACTCCAGGAACTTGGATGCATTGAAAATAAAAGTCACCTCGTAAAAAGACAATACATCCCATAGACGATGGCCGAAAAAGGCTGATCTTGCTCATTGTGGTTTTGACATGGAGATTTTCCGAAGATCTGTTTTCCAACAGCTTTCATGAAATCTTCTCTGCTCATTGTGAGAAATTAGCCGAAACTTCAGCCTAGTGCTCAACTTCAGAGGCACTCACAATTTCTTCAGCACCTCAAATATTCATTGTTCAAAAATTTATTATTCAGTAGCCTCAAGAACGCCATACCAGGGACGAGTAAAGTCGCCTTGCATGAATAGAAGGCCTCATATACTGCCAATTTATTAATTATGCCTCTAGTGAGTAAGGCGCTCGGTGATTGGCTCTTTCATCGATTCAACAGCGGGGAGGTCCACCTAGATCGGCAAATTATCCAGTAAACCATTGTATTTTGGCAATCAAGCATCTGCCACACATGCTGGATCATGCTGCAGCACGCATAGAGAAGGATGTGGTCTTCAGCCTCGAAAAAACACGGATCAAGCTCCGCCTTGCAACCCGATCTTGCTTCAAAAATCTTGTTGCTGTCATCACGAGCAAAATTCATAGAGTAAATTTCCGATCTTACAACTATCCCTCTACCGTCTCAATGAGTCTTCAATACGGTTACGAGATTTGGAAGTTGGCAGATTCAAAATGGGAGAGCGGGCGGAAGATCCCATCGTTCTTCGAATTAATTTCGAAATGTGAGTTACCAGAAAGTTGCTCGGTGAATTCCCCAAGGAAATGTGTAGAGGTTAGGCAATTAACCAGGGTCAATCAACAGCCGAATTTCCCGTATCAGACTCCTCCACCAAGTGATCCCAATGCAGAAGACCCATCGAGCAGTTCGTCACTACAAACTTCACCATCGTTTTCATCTGTACCCACATCAGTGAATCTGGAGAGAAGCTTTGACGATGTCGAACAGGACCATCAGACATCCCCAGGGAAACAGCTAGCTCATCAGTCGAATATATCAACATCGGCCCGTGGTTCTGAAAATCAATGTACGGCTTCAGTCCCTCCAGGAGAGGAGAGGCCGCTGAAGAGCGATAATTCACCTACTAAGAAACGAAGACGAAAAGCAAGAAGCGACTTAGCAGTTCACGAGAAAATCATATTCTCGTGTGGTCCTAGACCGGCAACTGAACATTCAGCCGTGGAGTTGCATCCACAGAATCTTCTCAACAAAGACTTGTGCTTCAAGAAAAACACACAATGCAGCCAATGTGGTTCAAAGAAGACTCCAGAATGGAGATCAGGGCCAACAGGGAGCCGGACTCTCTGTAATGCTTGTGGTCTTTTCTTTGCAAAGTTGACTAAAAAGATGGGCCATGAAGCAGCTTCTGAACATTTCCTTAATCTGAAGAAGATTGGGAATGTATTTGATCGCAGAATTGGATCGATATAATCCAAGAAAGCTTTTGATATTAGTACACCGTTTTCTATTTATTGCCTTCCAGGTTAACTGTTGTATAGTAATGCGTGGCAAGCTCGTCGAGCCACTTTTCTTCTATAATCATGCAATTCCTCATGTATTCTTTGGAGGTCAATACCAACTCATGGTAAAGAATGAGCTTTGGAGGTGGTTTCAAGGGGTAGAGGCCCGAAGAAGGATGGATGAATACCGGTAATTTCTGCTTGAGCTGAGCATAACCTGACCCAAGTTTGGAGAGTCTAGCCACATTCGGAAAGAACCCAGCCACCAATGCTTTCAGAATTCCTTGGACAATTTTCTCTTCGGAAAGCTTCACACCACCGTTCTTAGGTTGACTATCGATACCAACTCGTTTGCAAAGCCCTTCTAATTGGTTCCTGACCTCCTTGGCTCTTTTTAAAGTACGGTATTGAAGGAAATTCTCCTCTGCCCAGATGTTAGAGAACCCAGTGTCTTGCCACTCGTTCCAGACATTGAGAAGAGTCAAATGGTCCCCGAGTTCGTGCTGAAAAGCCATCTTCTTTTTATCTGCTTGTTCTCTTTTGTCTTTTGGGCGGAAAAAGAGAGAAGAAGACTCCGAGAGTAATGCCATTATGGAGAGCACTTCCTGAGTGACTCCATAGTCAGCACTCTTCAAAAGACATTTACAGAACATGGGGTCCATTGGGAACTCGGCCATCTTTCTGCCCACGTCAGTTATTTCGCCTCTCATATTGAGGGCACCAAGAGCATAGAGGAGCTCGAAGGATTTGATGAGTGTTTGCGAAGAGGGCGGATCCATGAAGTCAAAGTGCATCAAGTCTGTGATGCCCATTGACAAGAGCATAAGGATGATAGTGCTCAAGTTAGTGCGTTGAATTTCGGGAGTTGGATTGGCTTGCAACTCGTTGTAAAAGGACCATTTTGTAAAAAGGCGGTAACACTTTCCAGGTCCTACTCTCCCTGCTCTACCAGCCCTTTGATCCGCAGAAGCTCGCGAGCATGGAACAACGACAAGACTCTCCATGCCTGTCCTTGGGTTGAAGACATTCTCCTTGACATATCCAGGGTCGATAACGTATTTGATGCCGTCTATCGTAATGGAAGTCTCTGCGATATTAGTTGCAAGAACGACCTTCCTTGCGTCAGGGGGCGTTGGGTCAAAAATTCGCTGCTGTTGTTTGGGAGGAAGGTTGGCGTAGATAGGAGCGATAATTAGCTGTTTTATCAGCGAGCCAAGCTTATCGCAGGCTTCAACTAAAGTCTCATTCATCGTTTCAATCTCATCTTGACCAGTGAGAAACACGAGTATGTCCCCAGAACCCTCCGTGGAGGTATGTATCTGGAAAATTGTTGTTATCGCTGCCTGGATGTAGTTAGCTTCAGGGCTCTTTGTGTAACAAACGTCAACAGGGTATCTTCTGCCCGGAATCTTGAAGATGGGAGCATCGTCGAAGTACTCAGAAAATTTAGAGGCATTGATTGTTGCAGAGGCCACAATGAGCTTTAAGTCCGTCCTTTCTTTGATGATATCTTTGAGCAACCCTAAGACAATCTCGGTGGAGACAGTTCGCTCGTGGGCTTCGTCGATCATAAGAGCGCTGTAACTTGATAGCAATGGATCAGTAAGGAATTCTCGTAGGAGCATACCATCGGTGAGGTATTTAATCTCCGTCTCCTCGGACACATTTTCTTCAAAACGTATACTGTAGCCGACAGCAGTTCCTAATTTGCAACCAACTTCATCTGCCACTCTCGTAGCAACGGAAGTTGCAGCCACTCTTCTTGGCTGAGTGCAGCCGACCTTTTGAATCTTGTTTTTTTCATTTCGAGATTTGGTGTAACCAGCCTCCATTAGGTACTGTGGGAGTTGCGTAGTCTTACCAGAACCGGTCTCTCCAACGACAATGAGCACTTGGTTATCCTCCACCTTTTTTAGAAATTCGTCCCGAAGCTTGAATACTGGGAGGGACTCTCTGACCTCCTTCATAGAGGCCCTGTTTGAGGTCTCTACAGAAACTGGTTCATCATGGTTCGAATCGTCATTCGATTCTTCCTCCTCAGCAAAGTCTATGAACTGGGAATCATCAAAGACATAATCGTATTGCTGGTCCAGTATAACTTGAATTTTGTCAGGGTCGGCGGTTTTGATTTCACTGGCTTTTCGTAGCTGGTCAAGTTCCCACTGGTTTTCGAACCGGAATTTCTTCTTCGTATCCACAGCCTCTGCCTCCTCTCTAGAACCCTTCATCGAGAGAAGCTCTCTTTTTCGTTTGCGATCTCCATCATTTTCGTTGCTGCCGGGTAGGAAATACTCCTCAGTCTTGTCAGTATCTTTAGTTGAGCGGATGGACTCAATAAGCTCCTTCTTCTCTCGATATTCCTGAGCTTCTTTTGCACTGAGATCCCTTCGAGACTCTAGACGATCGATGTCAGCCTCAAGGTCAGTGAGTTTATTCTCAAGACGCTGCTGGAGGTACGCAGCTCTGGAGGACTTTCGAGCATCATCTATATCCAATACTGGCTGATTCAGCTCATTTTTACTGTCAATCTGTTGACTCGCAGGTTTGAGCTCTTCAGCTTCCGGAGCTTCTTGATTCCTTTCATCCCCGTCGTCCCAAAGATTTTTTCTCCTTCGATGGCCCTTTCCGCTTATTGTTGACATGGGTGGTTATCGATTCGCATCTCACTGTACTGTAGAAAGAGGCCTGATGAGCATCGCGCCAACTATCGCGAAGCACCAGTTCATAAGATTTGCACTATCATGACTTCTCTGGGCGGAAGCAAAAGAAGATCTTCCAGGATCGCACCCAACGATGAAGCATTGTCATTTATTCTGCCCAGTCCCATGTCGGCATCGAACAGTGGAGCACAAAGTGGATCCCACGAATCGCCAACACAATCATCACTCCAGAGCAAATCGCCAGGCGTCTCCACGTATATTCCGCCCTGGACTGAGCCCTACATCATCGGTGTAGCTGGTTTCTCCGGATCTGGAAAGACTAGTATTGCCCAGAAAGTTATCCTGGAGTTGAACCAGCCCTGGACGGTCCTCTTGCTGTTTGATAACTTCTATAGACCATTGACGCCCGAGCAGTCACAAATGGCGTTCAACAACAACTTTGACTTTGACGAGCCCGGGTCCATTGACTTAGACTTGATTGTGGAGACCATCAAGTCTCTCAAGCAGGGACGGAAGACTGAGATTCCCGTCTACTCCTTCACGCACCATAATCGGTCAGAGAAGACCATTACTATCTACGGTGCCAATGTCATCATCATGGAGGGCATTTATGCTCTCTACGACAAGCGCTTACTCGATCTCATGGATATCAAGATTTTCGTGGATACTGATCTCGATGTGTGTTTGGCTCGTAGGCTCACTCGAGACATCTTATACCGAGGTAGAGACTTGGCTGGTGCTCTCAAGCAATGGGAAGTTTTCGTGAAGCCAAATGCGGTCTCCTCAGTCACTCCAACAATGCATAATGCCGATATCGTCATACCCAGGGGTCTTGAAAACACAACTGCCATAGAGCTCATGATTCAGCATATTCAGAAGCGGTTGGCTCTCAAGAGCTCTTTGCATCTTCGTCGACTCAAGGCGCTTGGGCTAGACCCCCAGTATGATCTTGACCGCATCAACAACTTGAAGCTTCTCCCTTACACTAATCATACCGCAGGTATCTACCTGGTTTTGTTCAACACTCACACTGACCGCACAGACTTCATTTTCTACTTTGATAGAATCGCCCACTTGCTACTTGAGCTCGCTATCGAGCAGCTCAGTGCCTACGATGAGATTGATGTCAATTGCTGTTATGGGTATACTTATAAAGGGTTGAAGCAATCCCAAGACATCGTCGCTGTGAGCATCATTCGCTCCGGCGATTGCTTCATGAACTCCATCAAAAAGACCTTTCCATCCATCTCTATTGGGAAGCTTTTGATCCAAAGTGACTCGCTCTCCGGCGAGCCACAATTGCATACTGAATCTTTGCCCAGGACTCAGGCCGGTGACAAGTACTTCTTATTTGACGCGCAGATAATCAGCGGAGCGGCTGCCATTATGGCGATTCAAGTTTTGGTCGACCACACCGTGAAGCAAGAAAATATAGTTCTCATCTGTGCGCTTCTGACAGAAATTGGCATCCGCAGAATATTCAATGTCTTCCCTCAGGTAACCATTGTGGCGGGCCAGATAAGCAGAATGGAGGATGCAGATTCAGGGCTGCAGCTGGCAGTGACGGACCTGGAGAACGACGAGATCTCGCCTCAAGGCGAATCTGTGAAAGATGAATCCGTGAAACTGGGACTGGCGCAGCGGGAAATCAAGCAATTGAAAAAGTGTGTTGAGCCACCCAGCTTCCGAGACACCGATTGGCCCTTCCGCACACGGTTCATAGACTCGTTATACTTCGGGACAGCTTAAACTTCAGTCATCCCCGGACGTGGCAGACGTGTCAGCATACCTAGGGAACAGAAATTTGATCGCTACAGAATTGCGCCGGTGGTGGTTTTTGAAAGTGCACGAACTGAGAGCAGAATGGTCTGAGAACCGATGGGAATGCTCATCGCCAAAGGAGTTGAGGTCGCAGATGGAGAATCTTCGTTGTGGGATGTGCTCTTCCGCCTGCGGAGGAGACGTTAAGGAGGTCGATTTCGTCAAAACTGGCCGCAGCGTTTCAACTAAAAAGCCAGACAAGGGCTTGTTTGTGGGAGTCTCCGGAGACTCGGAGGAGTCCAAATCTTCGATAGCCAAGGAATAGCGTCTTCCAGACATGATGCTGGCTGCAAGAAAGTGAAATGAACGACGGCAGAGAAGTGCTCTGATAAATAGAAGAACACCGAACTAACAAGCCAGGGTGAAAAACACCAAATTTCAAAAGAAACTTCTGGAGAAGGCTGATCACGTTATCATATTCAAGATTGCTTGTGTACAATGCAGAAGAGGAGACGACGATAAGGGGCTAGCACCACGGTGAAATTTGCATTGGATGTTATGGCTTCGAAAAATCGAATTGGGCCTTCTTGAAAATAATCTTTTCTATGGTTTGGAGCATATCCTTTGGCGATAAAGTATTTAATCTCTAGCTCGTTTGCAGCAAGCCAGGGCTAGCCAGTGGAAGGCCGCGGGGGCTCGAGAAAATGGCCCCAACCTGAAAGATCTCCCCACATTATGGCTCGACCACGCCTCCTTAAACTGAGAACCATCGTCTGATGAAAGGTTTTATCGTGGATACTTAAGCATTGGCAAAAGACTGTTTTTTCCCCAGTGGAGCAATTGAAGTGTGGCAACGTTAGCAACTATCTGGGGTGTTATCTGTGAGCCTATCAAGATAATAATGATCGCATTCGCCTATCGAGAAAGGCAATCCGGCTTATCTGGGAGCGGCGGATGATGCTATGCTGCAAGGCCCTCGCCGTTTAAATGACCGATCCGTGTAGAAGGGTTTTATTCTTCCAGAAGGTCACATTTAGGAATTTTGCGGAGGAAGTCAAACCCCGGAGTATGGAGCGGTTCACCGGTCGTTACCGCTCATCGGTGCCGGATTTACAGTTCCGTGCCCCACACCCCTCACAAAGTGTTGGTCCACTCGAAGCATGGAACTAGCCGTACCGGAGACACCGATCTTTATCAATGCCATCATTCAAAGGCTAAAATTTACACTTCCCAAAACTGCCCTATCGGCGTCGCCGTTAGTCAGAATTTCCCCAAAATTCCTGTATCAACGCGATATCTGGAGTCATTAGCGCTTTACACCTCGAAAAAAAATGCCCAGCACAGGCTTCCGTTCCTCCATTCCGATCATTCAGCCGCCTTTGTTCTCATCAAACTTTTCCGCATTCATTTAAATACCCGCCTTTTCCACCATGGTTCTTCGTCTATCTCGTTACTCCAGAATGGCTCCTCTGCTAATTTCCCGCCGGCTCCAAAGCTCCTTTCTGCCTGCTGCCCCTTTCACCATCAAGGACTTGAACGAGTCTACCCTTGAGGCCAAGTATGCTGTTCGTGGTAAAATCCCAATTCGTGCTGACGAGTTGAGGTCCGAAATAGACAATAACCCATCCCACGGCTTGCCCTATGATCGCATTATCAGTGCTAACATTGGTAACCCACAACAATTGGATCAGAAGCCCTTGTCCTGGTACAGGCAGGTTTTATCCTTGATTCAGTACCCTCCACTTATTGACAAAATCGAGAAATTGGACCCTTCCACTCGTGACCACTTGTACCCAAGTGATACCGTCGAACGTGCTCGCAAGCTTCTCGGTTCCACGGGCTCGGTGGGTGCTTATTCCCACTCTCAGGGTGACGTTGGAATTCGTAAGTCTGTGGCTGAATTCATTAGCAGAAGAGACGGCTATGCTTCAGACCCTAGCGACATTTTCTTGACCGGTGGTGCTTCTGCAGCTGTATCCTACTTGATCCAGGTATTGTCGAGCAGCGATAAGGCCGGGTTTTTGATCCCAATCCCACAGTACCCCTTGTACACTGCCTCAATTGCATTGAACAACGCCGTCCCAGTTGGCTATTTGCTTAATGAGGAGAAGCAGTGGTCTACTGACCCCGACGCAATTCGTGACTTGATTGCCGAAAACAAGGAGAAGGACATCACTATCAAGGCATTGGTTGTTATTAACCCAGGTAACCCAACCGGTGCTATATTGAAAGAACAGGATATCGTCGAGCTCATAAACATCTCGGCCGAACATGGTATCGTGCTTATTGCTGATGAGGTGTACCAGGAGAACGTGTTCCACGGTGAGTTCATTTCCGTCAAGAGAGTTTTGTCGAGACTACTCGAGGAGAACTATGACCTCTACAAAAACGTGCAGCTTGCCTCTTTGCATTCCACTTCAAAGGGTGTCAGTGGTGAATGTGGCCAGCGTGGTGGTTACATGGAATTGGTTGGATTCACTCGTGAAGTTCGTGACATTATCTTTAAGTTGGCATCTATCAACCTTTGTCCCGTCGTCTCTGGTCAGGCCCTTGTGGAACTTATGATCAACCCACCAAAGCAGGGCGACCCTTCCTACGAATTGTACAAGCAAGAGACCCTGGGTATACACGCCGATCTCGAAAAAAGAGCCCTGCTGTTGTACCAAGCATTCAGCAAAATGACCGACATTAGCTGCCAGAAACCACAGGGTGCCATGTATCTCTTTCCTCGCTTGGACTTCTCCAAGGAAGCATACCCTGCTTTGCATAAGAAGGCCTACGAGATGAACTTGACTATTGATGAACTTTACTGTACCGAATTGTTGGAAAACACAGGTATTTGCTGCGTTCCAGGTAATGGATTTGGCCAAGCTCCAGGAACTGCTCACTTGAGAACCACCTTTTTGCCTCCAGGAACCGAGTGGATAAGTAGCTGGGCTGCATTCCACGAAAAATTTGTTGGTCATTTTAAGCAGTAATTATATATATTTACATATATCTATTCAGTTTAACTTTTCTCCCTTGGCTTCACTTCTCCGTCGTCGAAGGTGCCAAATGTGTATGCAATTGCTATCGAGATCCAAGCAGGGAACCAGCCAAGCGCAACGACAAACCATGTCCAGCACTGCAATTCGTCCCACAGAGTCAACAATCGTTGGGTTAATGCAATGACACCTGCTTCTTTCTCATATTCGTAAAAATATCCAAGAAGGATGATGGCAGTTACCGGTGACGATGCAGCCAAGCAAAGAAGGATCCTCAATTGTGTTTTGAAATCTCTGTTCTTGATCTGTGCTGATATCTGCGGCTGAATAAACGTCAAAGGTAACGAGCACAAACCAATGGAGAAAGCCAAAGCAAAGTGCACGATAAGCAACGTGGTTATCAACATTGCGATGAAGTAAAGACTGAATGCAAGCAAGGAGTATGTGGTGACTTTGCTTAGTCTGAGAGGTAAAAGGGGCCTGCTGATTTGCTTTACAGACAAAAATGTCGTAATTATGATCGCTGTGAGAATGATCCACTGAGACAGACGTAAAGGATCTGCGGAGGTTAGAACCAAATGGGGAAGGGCAAATGCAAGAGCCAAACACACGAGCTCAATCGCAGTGAAGGTCATGAGTAAAACGCCCATACCACTGAGATACTCAGTACCTGACACTCCGTTGGCCAAGCAGCACAAGGAGCTCAATGCGAAAGCCACCGCCAAAAGCACGGAAGACGGTAAGTATGTACCAATTGACACAAAGTGAGTAGGCGATAAAAGAAGGTAGAAGAAGAACGACTGGTGGAACTTCTCGAGCAAGTTATTCACAGCTCTGAAGGTCGAGTCTGCGATTCTCGCAAATTGCGTTATGTCAGGGCCTCCAGTACCAACAGCACGGATAGTTACCGCCTGGATCTGCCAGCCCGAAAATGCCTCACAGCCAAGTGACGACTTCTGCAAGCCAGAAAGGGCTAATCTGAGTATCCCTCTAGCAAGGGTCCGTAACCGTGACCAGTAGTCTCTCCTCGTGAGTTGTTCACCTGGGGTATCCTGAATACCGACATGCATGTTCTCGTTACGTGCAATGGTAGTGATGGTATTGATCAAGTCCAAGTTAGGAAGCTGGCCATTGAGCCCTTCGTAAAAGAGCTGCATGTGGTCAAAGTTGTCGCTATCCTTCGGGTATTCTAACACAATGGCTGCTTCTATAGATCCGGCAGTAAGGTCCAAGGAGGTGTGGTAAGCCTCGACCCATGATCTCAAGGAGGCGTGGCCATCCTTGGGAAAGACGAAAATCACGTTCTTCGACCAGATCGACATTCTGCCGAAGTAGCGTGCCAACGCTGGTGTTATCGCAAAACCACCAATATTATCCTCATTGGTCGAGGTAATGTAAGGCGTAACAAGCACCACAGCCTCAGTATTGTCACCACGGGGTGCGTGCATTACAGCATAAAGGGTAGAGCTGTTGGTTTTCTCGTCCTCAAACGAGGCCACTTTCAATCCAAGGTCTGTGAGCCACGACTCAAGCATTGGGTTGCTTTTAGCAGACTCTTGGTAGTTCCACTTTTTCGTTTCTGATCTGTATCCACGTACAATATTCCATTCACTTTCACGGAAGTAGGAGGTAACTTGGCCAGGCATCAACGCATTCTCTGAGATATACGTGTTTCTGAACTGGCCATCTTGGGGTAGCACCAAAAGCCACGCCAAACTGGCGATGGCAAAGGCAAAGGAGATTAGAGGAAGAAGCCTCACAACCTTGGGAATAATGCCCAGTTTGTGGACTCTTCGAAGGAACGACTCTGCTAAAGCCATGGTTGTTCGTTCACTATGCTAGTATGCTGGTGTGAAGTTTGTGGAGGTGCACGGGTTCAAGAGAGGTGTAATACAGTATGGGGCAAGTCCTCAGGTGGAAATGGGGTTTTTTAAATTTGAGCTGTGTTTTCGATAAAGAGCTTACTTAAAAGTGAACTTTCCCATTTGAGATCTCGGATGCGTTGTTAGCTTTGGTTTATCGAGCCTGATGTGGTGATATATTACTTCGCAGTAGCAGAACCCATCGAGCTATTACCACTACATAATGTGCACATTGGGTCTATAAACACACGATGACTACAACTTTGGCTTACTACAAAAAGCTATATAAGAACATCAACCGTCTTCCGCTAGATTTAAGAAGTCTCAATCGTGCCAAATGCTTGCTTCGAGATGCGTTTACCAGTGGAAAGACAACTCCTCACAGTCCAATTGGGGACCCTAAGCGGTACAAAAAAGCTTATGCATTGACTGAATCGGTCTTAAGCGGCGACTTTTATCAGATATCAGACTTATTGGACGCCATATACAAGCACTCTCTTCCAAAGAAACCCTGGGTTGAACAGTTTCTCCACACAAAGTACAGTGCTTTCAAGCCTGTGTGGCCTAGAGTTCACCTTTTGCATGAATTTGGCAAGGAGAAGCATAAGAAGCTTTATGACAGGGAACTTCAGAGGTCAACTCCTGAGGCACAAGAATTTCTGCTCATGAAGACTATGAACCTCACGCTATCTCCAGAAGAAATCCCCATCAAACCACTTCCAAGAATTCAGACTACTTCCAATCTCGGAGATTTGGTCAAAAACATGCAAACCTTTTATAAATTCGTCTGTAGACATCCAGACGTTTTGCTAGGACATAAACCCAAGCCTTTTGAAATTGTACATGAACCCACCCGTTTCGGCTTACCAAAAAGTGTGGCTGCCAGGGAACGAGATTACAAAACAAAGATCACATATATGAAGCTGGTTCTACAGGAGGTTCGACCAATCCTGGAAGAGGCTGCCCACCACTTAGGAGAGGTAGCTTCTGGCAGACTGCTGAACCCAGAAACTGTAATCAACCCCAGATACTTTATTTTTGCATCTCGCCAACATCGGAACAATGAGAAGAAGTCACCTTTTGAGAAGAAGTATCTCAGTCAGAAGCAATTGGTGCCTACTAACAGAAATATTCAGTTCTTTTATAGAGACTACGCTGTCAAGCAGTTCTTCGAGCAAACCAACGGAGACTTTCGAATGACTCCGGTGCGATTCTATGACTAATTATTGAATGCGATAGATGGCATAATTTCGTTTGCTTTTGTCGAAAATGCACCCAGTGACAGAGTTAGAACAATTGTCCTTCGTCCATGTCATTGTAGCGGGGATAAATGCAGATGTTTTGTTGAATGGGATAATTTGCCGTATCAGCAAATCTTCGTATGCAATATTGGGTCCTACCGAGGGAGCCCAGAAGAGAACTAGTTCTCTGAATTCACTTGATCTTTGCAAAAGAACAACGATGGTGGACTCTGATACTAGCTGGAATGATAGAATCTCACCGGGAAACTCGATATCGCACGATTTCCTTTCTCCCTGATCTTCAAACGTAAATAGGTGTAGTTTATTTGAGGAGCCGGTGGCAACGAGAACCGAATCATTTGAGAAAGTCATGTCACAAGTATCATTGCTATGGGGTACATCCACGGAACCAACCATTTTGAACACAGACTTTTCTGCAAAATACCCCTGTATTCCAGGAAGTAGTTTCTGATTAATCTCCACTTTGAATTCATTTAACTTCTTGATGAGAGAGTCTTCTTTCAGTGCCAGCAGGGTCAAAACCTCGTTACAAGATGTATCCACATCAAGATGTGAAGCAAGCAATGACCGAGTCATATACTTGTCGATGTATCTCATGGTGTCAACCGAGCTGACTTCGACCTCGGGGTGTGCTTTTAAAAACAGTTCCATGTCGCTATCCTCTTTCGAAAGAAGTTCGATGATCTCCACTTTGACATAATTGCAGAAAACATTGAAAAGCTCTTGCTCGTCGTTGAACCGAAGGATGAACTTGTAGAAGCACTTCAACAAAGTTTGGCAAAGCTCCAAGGAATTCTCCAACGTTTCCACGCTCATGCCCAAAGAGTCATTGTATAAGTTTGAGCCGGCGAGACATATTCCTCTCACATCACTTAAAATTATGATAATTTTCTCAAGCGCAAGAATGATTTGGGCATATGCTGTCTTTCTAGTCGCCTCGTATAAATCGTTGCCCATCTTTGAAAGCCTCATAAGACCTCTTTCACCAAATTGGTTCAACCAGTAGTCTTTGAGATACGGCGGGATCATTCCAGTAAAGACGATATCCATCAATGTTTCCACGAGATCGTCTTCTCCTAGCTCTGGATCCTTGTCTCCAACACCTGTACCCTCTGCAATGGCGTCTTTGAGGTTTGAGAGGTATCGATCAAAGAGAGTGATGAATGCCGTAGCCTCCTTCTGCATTACCGAGACTTGGTCGGTAACATGATTGAGCATTGATATGAGAAGGGAAGCGTACTTGAGTATGTCCAACACGTAGGAGCGTTGTCTTGCTTCAGCGAGATCAAATTCCATCTTATAAAGAGTCAACTCTCCCAATTCATTTTTGGCCAAAAACGCTTGAGTGAACAAATCATCCTTCACCTCATGCTTAAGGAACTTGCAGTTCTCAGGTAGCTCTATGTCTGGAACTGCAAAAAGATTGTTGAACGTGGCCGTGAACATTGCGCTTGCGTTAACCACAAGAAGATAATCAAGCAGAGAATCGTCTTCGTTGGTGTTGGTGGCAGAGATGGACATAGACTGAGACTTAGATGTTGCGTTATTGAGTGAGATCACACCTCCTACTCTCTCGCTATCAAAGAAATTGACTTCGTGGCTGAGTTTCGGGAGATCCTTGAGGATGTTTTGTTGGAACATCTTGAGAAAGGGCAATGCTTCCTTGGATGCGGTCACAATTTCCAGTTTTATCGACGCCCAACTAATGAGTGTGATGGGAAGGGACGAATTGGTTACAAACTTGTTGACCAATTCCCCCGTGTTGGTGTCGTAGATATTCACAAAGTTGTCTGTACCAGAAACAGCAAAAAATCGACCACTCAGGTTCCATTGGAGATCCAAGATCTGGGCCTTGTTGTTGATGGAGTATACTCGCTCGCCGTTAAACCTGAACATCCATATGGACGTCTTGTTCATGGAAATAGCTAATAAATCCATTGTTGGACAGCAACTAAGCACATTGCCGTCCGGTAGACCGAGTAGTTTGCCGTTTTGTAGGGCATTGATCTGGGACATGTTAAATCAGTCTTCATCGCGAAGTATTGATATCAGAGTACTCACTATCATAGTACAGGAGCTGGATCAAAATTAAGATATTACAAATATATATACACCATTGAAATCTAAATACCTGTAAGCCAAAGAATGAAGAATTGTAAAGCAGGGGGAGATAGAAGTTAGACCCAGATTAAAAATAAACATATCATGAATCGTAGAAGGCTTCTGCTGGTCCTCACTTGGTGCCACGAACACGCAAGGACAGGTTTCTTTGCATCAGATTGAGCTCCTGGGAGGGGGTTGCAACTGTGTATGGCGAGAGGTTCTCTGTAGACACTGCGTGGTTTGGTTTGAGTAGCAGAAAGCCGTTGTCAATAGGGGATCGAGGGGAAGATGCTGGAGAAGGCACATTCAACTCTTCCTTCGATTTGATGTCGTTAACGGACGAGGAGGACTTGAACAATAGAATCAAACTTCTCCTCTTGCTGTTGTTTGGCTTCTTGTGAGGCTGAGACGGCCTTTTTGACGCAGGCTGAGGCCCCGGCAGAGTGACCTTGGTGTTGAACGATAGACTTTCGTCGGCTGGGGGAGTTGGAATGACGTTGGTGGCCTTCTCGGTCTCTATGGGACACACGTCGGGGTATAGAGGGCTCGTGGGGTTGGCGGGCCGTAGGTTGTCGGCAGATGCCATTTTTTCGGAACCAACTTTTTCTGTAGACTGATGTCTAGAGCCGAAGTTGAAGGAGAAACGCTTAGAGCGGTTCGCCGGGAGGTGGTAGCTGTCCAAAAGCCCCGTAAACTTGCGGGAGATGGAGGACCTGCGCTTGGGGTTGTCTGAGGTGTTGGAGTTGTAGCGAGGGGTATAGCTGTGCTCAGAATAGACTGTGGCCGGAGATACGGCGTTGCCCTCTGAGGAGGAGATGGACATATTGTCGAGTTCCAACTCTTCGAGACCGCCCAAGATGGAGACGTAGCACTGGTACTTCAGGAGAAGCAGATCAAAGTGGAGCACCAAGAAGGAAAGCAAGTCCTGGAGCACACGGAGATCAGCCACGTTCTGGGTACTGAAGATGTAGGGTTGGAAGATGATGGAGGAGTTGTCGACAGACATGCTGGTGGCATCCTCGTGGAGGGACAACTGCTTGAGCTTGTAAAGTAGGTAAATGAAGAAGTTGTTTTTTGAGGAGATGTTTTTGGTGACGAGGAGATGAGCCACAGCGTCAAGAAGGCCCTCGGCATCACGGACGGTAGAAACGGAAGACTCTTCGGGCACCAGGGACAACGACAGGCTACCAAACGACGTGTTGGCGCTTTTGTAAGACTCTATGCTGCAGTCGGAGCCGGAACGACGGTGGGTGGTGTAGCGACGACGAAGAAGCGCCAACAGCTGCTGGGAAAAGAGGCCGTTCATGGTGTCTAGGTAGTCACTGAGGTACTTCTTGATGATTCCACAGACATCGTAGGGCAGCGGGTTGGAGGCGAGCCACGCGTGGTACTGTGAGTAATCAGACGTGACAGCCCTCATTCGACGAACAGAGCCGCTGACACGAAAGATGCCCTTGACCAAACCTTGGGAGAGCACATAGTTGAAACAGTCATCGAGGATCGCAGGCACACTAAGCGGGAGGGTATCGACTTCCACCACGTTCAACGGAATAGGCGGCGGAAGCATGGGAACAGATAAGAAGCACGATATGGAAGAAGAAAGAGGAGCTGGAGCGGCTGGTTTTGAAGAAGGAAGCAGCAGCAGCAGCAGGCAGACAGGCAGACAAGCCGTTAGACTTTGTTAAGGCAGAGGGTGCGCAAAATGCGGAGAGCCGAAATCTAGGTCGCTAAAAATGGAACAAAATGCGACGCAAAATTGGACCAACATGCGAAGCAAAGCCAGGTCCAGAGCGAGCCCTGGAGAATGGAAGCGAAGGCCAAGTTTAGCCAACAAAAGATTAAGCTTTGAGAGTACACAGGAAAGATCAAAAGATTCTAAAAGAGTAGGAGGATTCTCAGCTGTCGTGATTCCCAAGTTTCTCAAGTTCACTGAAGGTCCTCCTATCACTGGCCAGGCCAGGCTTGTTAACCCGTGTCGCAGCTGCACACGGCCACAAATCTCTTGTATTGTGGCCAGCGCGAATGGACAGTTCTGGCCTGGGGCGCGCTATTCCAGAGAGGCAGGCGGCGGCCGTGGCTGGGCCCAGCGTTCCACGTCACAATTGTTTTTTCTCCATTGAGCTGCTCCACCTCCCTACGATCTATAGTGTCCGTGGAACAGAGGGGAATCCGGGCCGGTCACGCGGGGCAATTATGATAGCAACAACAGCGGTTGCGCCAACACTTGCCACTTTCTGCGCCACAAGACACTTAGGTGGTTGTGCTTGGATTACATCAGTGCAAAAAGCAGCGGTGTGTGACAACCGAGCGAGCTTGGAAGACGCCGGGAGGCACCGGTTCGCAGTTGTCATCGCCTCTGTGTCCGCGCCTGGGTGACCGTTGGTGCGGGCCCGAAGGGGAAAAATCAGCGTGAAGCCGGCCGCTTTTGTTAAAACCGGCGCCGGGGCGCAGAAAAAAACCGGCTCTGTCGCAGGAAAATGGCCTTTAGTGGCAGAAATTTGTTCGCGTCGCACTGGCGGTGCAGCTGGCGTCCAGATTGTCTCCGAATTGGTAGAAATCCCTGGGCCAGGGACTCAGGCCAGGGACTCAGCATTCTGGGGACAAATGGGCATTCCACGGAGATAGCCCATATCGCTGGGAGCCCTGGCTTTGCATTCTTCGCTGACACGCTTGTCGGCAATCAAGGGGTGTTTGACCGGGATATTTGCTGGGCGTTCGTGGCTGTATTTCTGGTGCTCTTACATTGACCTGGCTCGAGGTGGTCCAAGAAATGTATTAGAGTAATGGCTATGCGGAGCTGCGAGCGGCGTCCATAGATACATGGATCGACCCAGCACCTTAATTACATTTTGGCTCGGCCTTGACCTTTTCAACTGAGGAGAGTTTCTGTTCTTTTTTTTTTTTGTCTTCACCCCTCGGCCATCTGTTAATTCATTTACCTTTTTCTATTTCGGGCCTGGCTCGTCTCTGCAAGTTTTCGTCGCTGCATCAGAACCGACGCGACAAGATGCCCTAAACGGCAAATTCTTGTCGCGTGGGCGGTTCCGGACGCTTGACCGTTTCTGCCAACTCATCTGCGTGGTCCGGGCTTTTAATCCTGTACTGGGCATTGTGTAACCTTTAGTTTGAGAGGCCACCGAGTCGATTCAAGTTTCCTGTGTCAGGTTGTCCTCTGCAGTTGAGTTGTCCTCCGTGATTGACTTGTCCGTATTAAGAGACGTCCGTAGGTGATCAGGACGCTTCGAGGCAACCAGCAATTATTCTTGTAAGTCTCTTCGAACAATGAACCCACGAATTAATTTGCACCGTTTTGGACACCGATCAACCAGTCTACATCTCGTAAATCTTTCCTTCGGAAGTAGGGAAAGTCAGGAAACGATCGTCCCATTGGCTCTAAAGTTAAAAATTGACCAAGAAACTGAATGATTTTAACATTTGGCGATCTTCATCAGTACCTTTCTTGAAAATTCTATGCGGAACCGCTATTTCAAAACTTTGATTCAAATCAAAACTTTAAGTTAAACTCTAAATTCAAACTCTTACTTTCTGATCTTGTGGTGAAGGAGGTGATGACCCGTTCCAGGACCTACTCACCAGCATAACGGTAGGGTCGTGGCAATTTGCCTTGGCAATAAGAAAGTTCATGGGAAATGAGTCAAGCTCTGTGATATCCTGTGAAGTACCAGTCAATTGCCGGAAGACAGCCTTGTGCTCGTTCTAATGTGACTATTGAGATTGAAGGTTCGTAATGGTCTATGAAAGTCCCTATTTAAGGTATGGTTGACTTTCTATACGGTCACCATAGTTAGAATTTGCTCTTAAAAGTTTGCTTCCATACAGATTTCATGTATTCCCTTCCAAGCGCTGGTGTTGGTTCTATCTGAATGGAATAGCTTGGACAACTGATCAAAGTTGGAGCCTCTCTAATTCGGCACCAGCTACTTATCTGTGATCACCAAAGCTTCGAAGGCGACGCTTTTCCAACCTAAGGAGTGTAATCAATCAACTGTTCTTTCATCCCATCATCATACAATAGTCGATGCAAGAGAACTGGCATCTCCTCAACTAAATCACTGGAGAGAGTGCCCATACTGGGCCCAACCTCTGACTTTTTAAACCAACCATATTTTCGTGCATGCTTGTCACTTACCTTTCTTCGGTAGATGTACTGTGCTATCTCTTATGGCCTTATTGGTGTGTATCATTTTGCAGCCACCATATGCAGACAACTTCTTGAAGTGCTTGAAAAGGCTTTTTTTGGTATAGTGTCCCGCTTTGACGCTGGTTATTATAAAAGCTGCCTCTGAAAAGACTCTACCAAAATAATCTTAGAATTAGTGTCCCTAAATCTGCTGGCCAACCAAAACTGTGAGACCCTGAATACAGCGCACACTGAGAACAGTCCGAATCTCTGTGTCCTTTTGGCAACTCAAAGCATTTAACCTAATACTCTTCCCATTGCAATCAAGCACTTTCACTGCTTTCCGGTCTCTGCCTATTTTATGACCCCTCCCTCTACCCTCTTCTCTTTACTCTCCAGAGTCTTGCCTACTGGGCATGCCTTCACGTGACTCGCACACCACAAAATTTTCCACTGCTTCACAACCAACAACCAACTTATCATGTTCACCAGATCACTAGCGCCCCGCTCGGGGCTTATACTAGCCCGCCTGTTTTCGCAGGCTTCCCGCTACATGGCACCTGGCGTCTCTCAAAAAGCGAAGGACAAAAAAGAGGAAAGCAGAGCTCTCGCCAGAAGGCTTATCAAGAGAAGAGCAGAGCACAGAGCTCCCGCCTCCAAGCACCCATTATACATGGATGTCCCCACTGCCATGAGGTATTTGCGTGCTGCTGAAGTCGGGAAAGCACCCAACAAAACGACCGTCTCTGCTCACGTCAGCCTTGTCCCCAGCAAGTCGTCCAAGCCGGTCCAGGGCAAGATCTTCTTTCCTAAGCCTGTTAAGGACACGCAAGCGCTTGTGTTTGTGAATGACCACGCCAAGCAGGATGCGCTCAGACAAATCAGCAGCGGAATCACCGTGGGCGGCCTGAGCCTCATCAGCGAGATCAAAGGTGGTAATTTTGATTTCTCAAAGTTCAACCAGTGCTACGCCGATCCAGACATTTTATCTGAAATTAGGCAGATTGCTAAGATTCTCGGTCCCCGTGGCTTGATGCCGCTGGAGAAAAGAGGCACCGTGTCCAGCAACATTGTAGGTGTGGTGCAAGACAACTTCGGTGCACACTACTTCAAAGCTGCCGGGGAGGCCATTGCGATCCCTGTGGGGCGTTGTGACTTCAGTGATGAGGAGATCATCAAGAACATCAAGGCGGCCTCAGAAGCACTTCACGACAGCCAGGAGGGGCTTAAAGACCCTGTGGTGATTGGGCGCTGCCACCTTTCCACGACGCTTGGCCCTGCCATTGTCATTGACTTTCAAAACTAAGTTTTTAGAGTTGGCCTGGGTTTTCAAAATGAGCAACAAATGGGAGCTGACAACGATAAGTTGTGAGTTCAGATGGGCAGAAAACTGGTGATCTCATGTGAGTAGACGTCAAGACATCAACGGAGCAATTGACCCTGGCGTCCTTTCATTCTAGCTTCGGCTGAACTATGTGCCCCAACGGAGCCATATCTGACAATTCTGGCTGAAATGCCGAACTAATTGAACTCGTTACCCCTGCCTCAAAATCCCCTCCATACCAGCACCGTCCTCCCAGGGACACCCGCATGTACATAGAATAGCATTCTCCAGCAAGATCTCCAGTAAGCCTCGGGTGCGTATAGTACTGGAGGAAGAGAGGGTTCAAAGTTGCTTTTTCGCAGCCAGTAGTGACCGTTGCGTCACCTAGCGCACAAGGGCTTTTCTCACCTGCAAGGGTACACTGTGAGATCGGTCGCGCGTCAAGCTTTTATAGTTGAAAGCTCAACGGGCAAAAATGATAGGAAACTGTTAAAGCCCATTTGGGCTTGGTTTAGCTCCTCTCGATGCCGATAGCGCATCTTTGTTGCACCGTAAAAGCACACGAGTCAAATGTAACGACCGTGATATGATCCCAGAAATACATACTCCTGCACGCACGCTTGCCAGCCCAAATCTCTTCCACCGCATCTCCAGTGCTGGTTACTAAACATAGCTGCGTTCATTCGTACGCCCCACGCTTTGCTTTACAAAACGAAACAGCTTTTGCTTTAGACTCGAAATCGTTGAAAACGGCCCTCGCACCTTTCCCACTGCTGCTCTGCCGTCATCCTAGATCTATGAGCTTCGTGTGATGAAGCAGCAGACTGTCCGCAACTTCCAGCCGTCGAGTCCATCGCCGCTATCTTCGGCCGACTCGCCTGTTGTGCTCCTGCTTCCACCGCCCCCGGCGCCCACCAAAGAATGTGTGCCTTCCAACCTTCTCGAGAAGCTTCTGACCTTCCCTTTGTTCAAGGACGCTCCACCGCTGTTCCACCATAAAGTCGCAGCCAAACTCAAGCTTGTTCAATATACTCCTCAGGAATATGTGCTTAAGGATGGCGACCCGGCTTTGTCCATGTACTGGATCCTCAAGGGCACTGTGAGCGTCACTTCCCCGGACGGTGACTCGGTGTACGCCGAGTTGAGCCCTGGTGCCTTTTTTGGCGAGATAGGAATTCTCTTCAACAGGCCCCGTACTGCTACTGTGGTGGCCAGCTCCCGTGTTCTTTTGGGTGTCCTCACGGCAGATTCACTCAATACTGTGTTGAAGTCATACCCGCTAATCGAGCGCCGAATCCGTGACGAAGCCCAGGAGCGGCTCGCCATGCAAGATAAGAAAAACAAGGCCGATATTCCTATTTTGAAACCTAGCAATTTACCGGCCCCGGATTCATGGCCTACGCAGGTCACCTCCACATCTTCGGCAGCTCCCACGGTCCTGATAACCCCTCTGCCACTTTCCCAGATCATCTCAGCCGCCAGGCGTGTTCTGACCTCATCTCCACTAGCAGTGTCTTTGGATAACGTGGATCAAACTCTTTCTATCCAAGACTTCATCAAAACTGTTCCTATATTTGCAAACCTACCGGGAGACCTAATACACCGCCTAGCGCTTGGCGCTGATCCCCTCAGCTACAAACCTTACGAGTACATTTTTCGCAAAGGCGATATTGGCTCGGATATATATTTTGTTGTCGATGGGGAGGTTGAGGTCATTGACGACCATGATAACAAAGAAAAGTCGGAGCGCACTTTAGCGCGTCTAAAGAAAGGCTCGTATTTTGGGGAAATGTCATTTTTGGAGCTTGCTCAGAATGGTAAAATGGTGAAAAGAAGTGCCTCTATCAGGACTATCAACTCTGTGGAGCTCATTGTCATCCGCTCTCACCAGCTTGAGAGGTTATGCTCGAAGTACACACATTTCGTTGATGATATCCGAAAAACAGTCTTCGAGAGAAAACTTATGAACGAATGCCAGGAAACTGGGGTGGGGCTGGCTCTACCTGCAGTTGTCCCTGAAAGAAGACGCAGCATTGCTGTGGAAACCGTTCATCTGAGAGCGTCTCTGAACCTCTCTCTTTCGAATACTCGTCAACTCCTTTCACCTGAGCCAACTTTATTCAACCCCAACTGGCGTGGCTTTTCTGCATTTGACCAAACGGCATCAAGGCCATCGCGGTCTGTTTCCCCGGCTTCTTCTGTTGAAGCCGACCCAATTCCATCGAAAAACCATACTTCGCTTTTGATGGATAACTGTGAAGAAGTCCTACGAAAGCCGAAAGCGGTGTGCCAAAGTGTATCTCCTCTGCAGCAATTGCCTGAGGGTCCACTCGATCTCAACGTCCCGCCAGCCAAGAGATTTGATCAAGTGAGCAGTTTTCCTTCCAGCAGGCGAACATCCTTCCAATATATGCCGCATTCGAAGAGAATCAAGCTTGCCAGTTTGGCTGGCCGCCGCCGGTCCTCAGTTCTCGTAAGTCCGGGGTCAATTCCAGATAAGATTCTACTCAAAGTCTTCGAATTTCTTGATCTCCCTGACCTCATGCGCTTGAGAATTGTGAGTCGTCGTTGGAGGCAGTTGCTATACATGGCGCCTAACATTTTCCAACGCTTGGATTTGACACCGTGGAATACAACCATCACTGACGATGCTCTCACGGCCATCACTGATTTCGTGGGCTCTCGTCCACAGTATATTAATATCTCCAACTGCTTCCATATTACCGACGAAGGGTTTTGTTACATGGTCAATGAAATTGGTATGCCAGGCCACCTCAAGCTGATCAAGATGATGTCAACTTGGGAAGTGAGTGCTATGGCAATTATGGACTTAGCTTCTCCGTCTGTTGGCAGACATCTCGAAGAGATTGATCTTTCTAATTGCAGAAAGGTTAACGACAATGTTGTGCAGAGATTGATTGGCTGGTCGGATGAGGCAAGAAAGGAGCACGCAAATAACGATCAGCTCAATCAAGTGGGCTCAAGAAAGTTGAGAGTGCTCAGTCTCAGCTATTGCAAAGCACTCACCGATGATATCATGCATCACATTGCTACTAACGCGAATGAGACGCTTGAAAGCTTATCTCTTACTCGTTGCACGACTATCACGGACATGGGCTTTCAATACTGGAATTACAGAACTTTTCCTCACTTAAAGCAACTTTCACTCAAAGATTGCACTTTCCTTACGGACAAAGCCATCATATCCGTGGCCAATGCTGCACCTCATTTAGAAGTCTTGGATTTGAGCTTTTGCTGTGCTCTTCTGGATACCGCTGTGGAGGTGCTCTGCCTTGGATGTCAAAATTTGCAGTCATTGGACCTCTCTTTTTGTGGATCTGCTGTCAGCGATTCATCTCTTGTTGCTGTGTCCTTGCACTTACGCTACCTCGAAAGTTTACTGGTAAAGGGTTGTATAAGGGTGACCCGAGCAGGGGTTGATGCTTTGCTAAGTGGGTTCTCTCCTTTGACACATATAAATATTAGTCAGTGTCGAAACGCTCATGTCTACCCCGGCAACATGCCTGCTCAGACTTTGCAAGTCAATCCCGCAACAAAATCAGCTTTCATCACCGCCGGGCCTGCCAAAGATATCATCGAAATCGTCGTATAACATCGCGCGGTCGCTATTTCGTTGGTGTCCGCGCATCTACAAATTATTCTGTTCTATTATCTACTTTGGGTTATATTTGTGTTATAGTTAATTTATTGTATTATTAACGGCCGCTTATCTCCTCTTCTTTCCTTTGCTTTTATCCTCAAAATCTATAAATGAGATGGGAACGCCCTTGCTTTTGAGGTATTCAATTATAGTCGGACCATGAGGACCCTGAACCATTACTTCTGTCAAGTTAGGGTTATTAACGCAATTACCAACAGAAGTCGATCCTGAGCACTTGTTCTTGAGGTCTTCGGCTAAAGTATTGGGTTTGATGAAAAACTTTTCAAAATCGACAACGGTGGTCACCTTTTTCCTGCCCAAGACGGTATGTGTCAAGATTTTGATTTTGGGAGGCGTACCCTTATGAATCAGCTTAGGAGTGATGGTTGTTTCTCCTGGCTTGAGAATTGCATAGTGTGGTGAATGGCTCCCGGTGAATGGGTTCACAATCTTGTCTCTAGTGACTTGCTCCTCTTTGATGCCAGTCGCAGATTTAAGGTGCTCGTCAACATTGACAAACTTGGGCTTCAGCTTGTCTACCAAACCTGCGACAGTAATGTATGCATTAATGACTTCTTTGAGTTCGGCTTGTGTGTAAAGTTTCTGAAAGTCTTTGTCAAGCTTGTTGTACACCATTCTAGTCTTGCTTGTTGGCTTGTAGAGCGATACAACAGAGAGTTTCTTGTCAAGATCCTTTTTGCTGGGCGTGGAGCCAGAGCCCTTTTTCACTTCATTGGTTTTGTGGGTTACAAAGTTTGCAATTGTCTCAGGAGGCACGGTGATACTCACGACACTGACATCGTCGCCCTTTCCCTTGAGCAGAACATATTTCTGTTTCTCCAATGCCTTGAGAAATTTTGCGCTCTTCTTCCAAGAGGTTCTCTTGACATTGCAGTATTTTGCATCCATCTTAGGTAAGTTTTTGAGAATATATTGTCCCATGAATTGAGATGCTGAAATTGGAAGCTCGATTTTAGGATTGAGTTTGACCAGTTGAATAAACGCCCGGGTGAAGAAGTTGTCAATGTCATCAAGCAGTAGCTCCTCAACAGACTCAGAGAGCTCTTCAATTGAATTGTCTTCTCCTTCTTGTTCGACCATGTCATTCTCGTCTTCTTCTTGAGCTGGCGTTTCAGTCCCGTTCTCCAATGACTCATTATGCTGCTCTTCATTATCTTCTTCTTCCGTTTCTTCCTCGACTTCATCATCCTCCCCATATAATGCTCTGATGGTCTTATTGAGGCTATCGTATGCAGATGGCAGATATGGCTCTACAGAGGTGGGGGCCTCCAAATCATTATCATAGAGTTTGAAAAGCTCATCCTCAATCACATGGATCACCGTGACTGCTGTACCCTGGCGTCCCTGAACATCATCAAATTGGGTCAAGTTAAGCGAACAATGACCGATGGCTTTCACCACTGTAGGGGTTTGGTAGCTCGCTATACCTACCAATGCTCCTCGCGTAGCTCTTGGATCAAATGGAGGGATGCTACCAGGTAGCATGAGATTGGCATTTGTGGTCAATTTTTCAATAACATGATTGTTGGTAAGGATTATAGGAAGAATGCCTCCAACCTGCCACATTGTGTAGATCGTGGGGTATAATGGCGAATCTCTGGTTTTGAACCATACGGGCTTCTCATCTGAGTCAAGGTAAATAGTTCCTTTATGGCCTTGGACGCTCTGATAGATTGCTTGTTTGACAGTAGACGGAACAATCTTGAGTTCGATTTCCTTAGATAATTCGTCTTTGTTGATACCATACTCTTTGCAAACATTTGCTAAAAGCCCACGCCTTTCGGAAGACTTGATATTTGACGAGGGTTTTGGTTGTGGATCCTTCTTAAACATGCTGTAGAAAGAAAAAGGTCGAAGTGGTGCTAAAAAGTAAGCGAGCGAGGTTTGCATTTGAATCGCATTACAGCCATTTGTATGACGAATCGTGAACGTGTTCGAGATTGTGATTTGAAAAACTCAATACTTCACAATTAACTGACCGTTTATCTCCACTTATTTTTGCTAGCTAACATAAATCTATAAAGTCCGCCAAAAACAGAAGAGGCATCGTTGCGTTTACGTGGGTGCAAAGAGACTACCACCACTGAACTTTCGCGCATCATAACCACTCGATAATAATGAGGAAAGCCCACGAGTCTGAATCCACGAAAAGAGTTCGCCGGTCTGTGGTATGGATGATCTTTGCATTTGTGCTCTTTCTCGGGGTGCCCATGTTCATCTACACCACGAGTACTTATCGAGCGGACTTGCCTGTCGAGGAGTTATCTCAAAAGAGAGCTAGTTTCCAAGAAGCAGTTCAGATTAGGGTTCCTGTGTTCTTGAAAAGTGATAGGGAGCTCGATGTCGAGTCTCTTCAAAACCAATTAGATATCGAGTTGCAGACTAAGTGGGATGTGAAAAACAATTGGGGTGTTCAGTTGTTCTCAGCCGAGAGTGGTACTCCAGACGCCTTCGAAGACTACGTGGTCGAAATTGCATTCGATGGCAAAGACAGTCCGAGTGTATCACCGACTTCAAAAGCCCTGACCATCCACGTCAATTGCAACGACTGCGTGATCAAAGAATTGGTCAATGTCTTAGATATCGTCTTCAAGGACGAGGTAGAATGCATTTTGAACACGATCAATAATATCAGCAAAAAGGGGACTGGCCATGAAATTGCAGTTCCACACGCATCAACTTATAATATCGTTTTCAACCTTTTTGTGGAAAATGGGGTCCTGGTAGACTGGGAAATAGAGGAGGCGGTTTCTACCATGCAACCCATGTTTGACGTTTTCAGTCACTACACCAACTTCAAAGTCAGCTCCCAGATTCAATACTACACGAAGCTTCATACTCCCCCAGTCTTCGACAACAAAACAAATCAGTACATTGTACCCACGCATGACTTGTCTACCTTCATCAATTACGGAGACTGGAACTTGATCACTCACGACATCTACCCTACCATAAACTTCATTGTTTTCTTTCCAGCCAGTAACCTGAAGGGTCACCCGCTCGTGTTGGAGAACTCCAAGACAAACTCGTTTATTGTACCACAATGGGGAGGTGTCTACATCTACAATTCCCCTATGCCAGTTCTCGATGACTACACATACACCATCAAAAAAGAACAGTGGACACCGGTATTTGACACATTTGCTTCACAGCTCCTTGAGCTTATCGGTTTGCCAAAGCACCCAAAAAGTCTTCCCATGAGAATTGATTCCTTCCACAGAAGCGTGGCTGTGAAAAACCTTAAAAGCATTTTAGAAAATCTTGCCTCGTTGATCACTCTCTCGGACTCCTTGGATGAAATTTCCGTTCCAGAGTCTACTCGTTCTCATATGGTGGACAGTTTGCATTACTACGATCAGGCTTTGAAGGGTCTTCGAAAGGGCAATTACGCACTCGCTATTGAGTCTTCTGCCAAAGGCTTGGAGAATTCCAACAGAGCTTTTTTCGAGAAGGAGATGGTGCAACAAGCCTACTTCCCAAGTGAGCATAAGCTTGCTGTCTTTTTACCCTTACTAGGTCCTCTTGGAGCTATAGTCATTTTCGGAATGATAGGAGTTCTTAAAGAGCAAAGGAAAGAAAAGAAAGAAAAGGCAGAAGAGCTTCAGCAGAAAAAAGATTCCTGAGTTAATAAATAATTGTATAGGTCTCACGAATACAGAAAATCATCGGCAGAGAGTATCAGACCCTTCGAAAAAAGGTGCTCAATATACTCATTCCACAAAGGATCATTACTCAAGCACGAAGCGTCACCTATGATGATCAAGCCGTACCGCGCTCTGGTCAAAGCAACATTGAGTCTTCTTTCATCTTTCAAAAAGCCGACCTTGTTGTCTTTATTGGAACGAACGCATGACATGATCATAAAATCCTTCTCTCTTCCTTGGAAAGCATCGATGGACGCAATCATGATGTCCGAAACTGTGTGAATTGTGAGTGGCTTCGATACATCGTAAAAATCATCACGATCCACGTCTTCATGGACAATATCCTTGTCGGGATTGATGAGGTCATTCTTCACCAAGGTGTTCGAGATCAAATCTCTTTGACCACGATACGGAGTGATCACACCGATATCAGACTTTTTAATCCCCTTGTCAAAAATGAGAGTCATCAACACTTTTTCCACGCTCAGGATCTCTCCTTCATTTGCATAGGTCATACCACCATCGCTCTTAAACCTTGTCCGAACGATCTTTTCTGGTTTTGTTCCCTTTGTATCCCAAAAGGTGACGGGATTACTGGGAATGCCCTCCTTCACACGATTTTCAGCAGTGATACCATCTTTAAGAAGACCGTTGTAGAACTTGTGCCTAGGAAACTCACTGATGGCTGGATGCATTCTGTATTGGGTGTCAAGCATATGAGGCTTCTTATAGGTCCCGTTTCGAAGGATACGTTCGAAAAGGGATAAAGAAAGGTTCGGAATATCCGAGAAACTGCTCAACTGCTTGTGGTCACCCACAAAAACAAACTTTTCGACACCATTCATCGAGAGTGGGATGAGGGTTGATGGCTCCGAAGACTGAGTAGCCTCATCCATGATGACAATGGGGATTCTTGGAAGAGCTTTCAATTGTAAACCACCGGCAGTGACAGTAGTCGTAAGAATAACTTTGCTCAGGCCTATAACCTTGTTTGAGAAGTCTATGATTCCAGACATGAGCTTCAGATATTGATTCTTGCTGATCTTCTCATTTGGTCTTCTGAGCGCCTTTAATGATTCCTGAAGGTGAAGGGGCAAACCATCGTGTACTTTGTGGTGCAAGCAGATAGATGCCAAAGGGTGCTCCTTATTATATTCTGTCTCTTTTTGCAATGAAGTAATTCTAAGGATGGACTTTCCATGCTTTTCGAGGAGCTTTTCTGCAATATTATCGATTGCAATGTTGGAGGCCGCCACTACCAAAATTGGGGAAGTGTGCATCTTCTCTAACATCTGCAATATGATTTCATAGATTGTTGAGGTCTTACCAGTACCTGGAGGACCCTGAAGAACAGTGATGGAATTATTCAACACAGATTGCAAGCCGACTTTCTGAGAGTCATTAAATGAATCTTTGCTTAGCTGTAAGTTGTTCTTGAATTCAAGTTGTCTGACTTGCTTCTGGCCCAACAAAAGATCAATGAACTTGGGGTTCAGTATCTTCAGCATGGAATAAAACACTCTCGATGTTGGAACAGAGACAGGAAAAAGCTTGAGGTGTCTCACATCCATTGTGGTGGGAAGTGGCATCTTATTCCAAGAGTACAATTCAATAGCCATTTCGCAAATTTGAGGACCAGCAGGTTTCGGTTTTCTAGGTTTACCCTTCCCCTTGAATCCTTTTTTGAAAGACGGCTTCTCAGCACTGAAGGTATCTACCATGGCGATTCTTCCATACCAAGGAATTTTCTCGTCTAAAACAAGAAGAATACCCTGGTCTTGTGCAAATGGTGTACTTTTAACTGCTTGCATGTTTCTCGTCATGTATCTGTCGAGGATCTCGGGAGTAAGCAAGACCTGTGCTTTGTACTGTTTGTGCTTGATATCTTGCTGAGCATACCATTCTAATGTGAATTCCTCTGACGACAACATTGAAGTATTGTTGTTAGCCAAAGAGCCTTTTTCCTCAAGAAACAAATTGTAACACATCTCATTGTAGTAGGTGGTCAAATCGGGATACAGAAGAGGAGGTGTTGGAGATGGTTGGTGCTGTGTGATACCGGGCGGTAACTTGATACTTTCAGGCGTCTCGGGCTCGCCTTTCATCGCTTTAGGAGCTTTTGGAGTGACACGGTTACCGTCTTTTCCAGCATTGGACTTGTTCACCTTCTTGTTATTTGAGGAGGAAGCATTCTTGGAAGCCGAAACTGGGTCTGAAGTCTTAAGAGCTGGAGACTGGGAGCGAGACAGCTTGTCTGATTTATTTTGGTTGGATTTCGGCGATTTGGATTTATCAAAGGTTGGTTTTCCCTGAGGACCAGAACCAGGCCGTCCGTGAGATGCAGCTTTTCCATTCTGACTGCCACTAGAGGCCTTTGGTTTGGGAGTAGAGGCCCTGGATTGGGCAGGGCTGGGGCCAGATGACCCCACAGCTTTGATGGTTTTTGCCAGTTGGAATTGAGCTTTGGTAGCCATTTTTGCCTCGTAGTAGGCTCTCTTTTCGTCAATGTTGGGATCAGCCTTCTTTGGTCTTCTCTCCTTTCTTTGATGTTTTTCTTTGCGCAAAGGAGCCTTTCCTTTTGACTTGGGCACATGCTCTTTGATCCCAAGCAAGGCAGACAAGAAGGCTGGATGGTCCTCGCCGAACCAAGTTCTGTCTGAGGGGAGATTGGGGTTTGTGTCACGACAATTTTTGCAGAAGATAAATTGTTCGGGGCCCTTCAATGCTACAGCAAGCTTCTTATCGCTTTTGCAACCTTCACATTCTATGTCTCTGAACTGAAAATATTGAGGCAACTTATCGAAAAGCGAGCCGTTGGAAAGGGAGTAAGTTGCCAGCACGGTCTCAGGGTCGGACAGCTTTGAGCATTCTCCGCAAAGAAGACTGATGCTCGAGAGGCCATATCGGATCATCTTCAAACCGTGAATATTGGAATCATCGCAGTCCTCACACCGGATGATTTCATCCAGAGGAGTGGTCTTGACGGTTTTGTGCCTCGTGGTCGTGAAATGCTTGCCAAACTCATTCTCGCCTTCAGCCTGGCAGGTTAGGCAGATATACATTTGTCTATCAAGTAGTGAATAAGTGAAGACGTTAAAGGTTTGGTGCAGGAGACTCTGTTTAGCGAAGAGGTACAGGCCACTTGGGTCGCACAGATAGTAACCGTTGGCTGCAACTTCCCTGAGGATGGAATTCAGAGCGGACATATTATTTATCACTCAAAGAATGCACTTATTGGAAAGAGCTTGGTGTAACGGAATTAATAGAATAAAATTTGAAATGTAAGTGCCATGGGCAAGGCGTTGGTTAGGCTCTTCACTAGACACTGCCCAACAACAATATCCAGTCAAGAGGGAATCCAGGTAAATGACATTCCCGAAAATCTGGAGCATAGCATGAGTTCTCTTCCTACGCGGACTTAACTTTGCTTTTTAGGATTATTTTGGCTCAAGGAAAGCAGTGACGAGAATGCACCGTCTACAGATGGATCTCCAAACCACCGTTTTTCTCCCAATACCACTCTGCCAGAATACCCAACCACACCACCCTTGCAAAAACCTCGTGTATTTTTTGCAAAAACTAGCCCAATCAGCTGTGGTATTGTGCGATATTAAGCCGCTCGAGGTGCACAGACTGAAAAATGTCCCCTTACAGCGACGAAAGACAATGCCACTCGACTAATTTGAGAGTATAGTTGACGATAAAAATGAACCAAAAAGCTCTAATCGTTTCTGACAAATCTAGATAAAAATCGTCTCGAGCCCCCTAATGACGGTTTGGTGCAGATAAGCTGAACAAAGGCATAATGGTTCCGGGCTGTGGATGCAGGGTACTGCCCGGCGGTTTGAATAAAGAATGGTCCTTGGAAGAGCGGCCCGAAAGCGAATTACTAACATTTTTTATCTTTTTGAAGCTAATAGCGACAGCTCGACTTCTTGGTAAACTTTTCAAATCTCTATATATTCTAATTGTTTCGCTGACTTATTCTGAGTTGGCAGTGTTCACCGTATGCCGCGCTTAATTTGGAACGCCGTTCTATTGAAGTCGTCAGACCAAGACATCGCCAAGCCAAGCGATACCACCACCTTTACAATTTACAAAACGACCAGATTACTCTCATCCTAAAAATTTCATATCCAGTAGATATGTAGCTCAAAAGTGCATTGTGCCCCTCGCATGAAGTGACATATCGTGACATTACATTCCCGTTTCGGGAACGCGTCCTGCTTGTCTACGCGAAGGAACGTTTGTTCAATCTAAGTCTTTTCATCGAGCGAGGGAGCAAATCCACCCACCACCTGCAACCTCATCAAACTTCACGGGACATAATTTAAGGCCCATGTCACAGCCACATTTTTCGGTTTCACTGAGCGTTTATTCGCCCGTAGAGAGCCAGCGTCAATCCACTTTTCCCAACGACCAGGTGATTGAGGAAGAAGAGGAAGATGTGATCGACCAATCCTCTGAGCTCTTCGGCTCCGATTTCAACGACCAAAGCTCCCAAGGGTCCCACGGCTCCCATACCAGAGACAACAATGCCATTTTACACGACACCTCCAGCAATACGTTCAGATCGTATTACACTGCAAACGGCAGCGAGCCAAGCTTCTCGTCCATCAACAACTCTTTGTTGAAGCAGGACTCCAATGATAACACCGCCGAAGCCATGCCAAGCCACATCGACCCTGACGAGACGCCCCGGCTCAACACCGAAATGCATGGCACAAACGACTCCATCTTCGACAAAACACCAGTCATGAACAGCAACGGCTCCTTCGAACCCCACAACGAAAATAGCACCAAGAACACATCCAAATCCAGCGTTTCCCTGCAACTACCTCAGAAGTTCAAAAGACTCTCCGTCACCTTGCTCCAGACAGGCTCCAATGTCTCCAGAGAATCCCACATCTTCCACACCAACTTCAGCTCCAATGCACAGAGGGCCCATGCCCAAAACCAGCAAAATGATCAGCGGACGAGCAGAACAAGCTTGCTCTATAGGAAGATTCACGAAAAACACGACTCCATACCTACTCCAACCACTCCCTATGAAGAGGACTCATCCATGCTCAGCACCTCCTCTAAGCTATCAAATGCCCCTATGCGCCCAGACGTTCTGGTTGATCTTAATCAAGTTGATGTTCCTCCAAGAGGCGACTTGCAAGCGGGAACTCTTTCAAAGCCTGCTGGTGGTCTCAATATTGTGTATGGTGAGGGTGATAATGGCCATCTGAACGACTCAGGCGTCGACTTTCAGTCAGACAGGATTGACCCTTCTAGATGGTCAGCGGCTTCAAGCACAACCGAGGATGAGGACATGTCATCGCTCTTCATCCGTGCTTTGCACTCCTTTGATGCTACTCAATCTCAGCTTGAGTCCGAAAATTCGGTTTGCTTGTCCTTCGAAAAAAACGACATTGCATTTGTCCATACTATTGATGACTCTGGTTGGGGTGAAGTCATTCTAATCGAGACTTTGGAAAGAGGCTGGGTGCCCATGAACTACTTTGCCATGGCCATTACTCCACGAGACACTACTCAAACCGAAGAGGTGAACTCCGACAATCTCAAATTCTCACTCTTCATGTTCCCCCTTCTAAATGCATGCGGTCGTTTTCTTTCAAATCCCCTTTCAAGAGATGGCCCCACCGGTAAAACTTTTTCCAACAAGCATTTGAATGACATCAAAGATGGTGTTCGTTGTTTGTTAGATGAGACCGACTGTCTTTCCAGATCGAGTGAAATTATCGTCAAGAAACCAGCAGTCCGTAAAGCTAGGAAAGCATTTATGTACGATTGGTGGGAGCTCATGAAGAAAGCTGCCGAATACAGGGGCACTTCCAACTTTGAAAAGATTGAGATTCTTACACTTTTCGTGCTACTGGTGATCAGAAGAGGACTTTACTTTTTCGATGTTTGGCTCACTGAGAGCAAGGACATTATTCAAAAAGAAGCCGAGAAAAGGCTTCGATCTGACATTAATACTTACCCACTCCTCCGCACTCCACCCTTGGCCAAACTGCGTGTGACTGAGATTAAAGGCATCTTGTACTCATACTTATCCCTAATCATGGGCCGCTTGGACTTAATAGAACACAACCCGCAGGGTTGTGAGTTGCTCGAGAAGATCTCATGTCACATCCTTCTCCTTCTAAGTGAGCTTTTATTCATATCCAAGACTGGACTAGAATACACCTCAAGCAAATCAGCCGAGCTTGATGCTTCCATGGACGCCTTTATGTCTTTCGGGGATCAGCTAGTAACCTGTGTCAAGGTTCTTATCAACAAAACTGTTGGTGCAGATAAAGAGTCCAGGACTTTTAGCGGTGAGAGCTCGCAGAACCAAGATTATACATTCACAGCCGAGGGAATTCGGTTGAGACAGGTTGCAGCAAGAACAATTAAAGCGATCAACACCAGCGTTCGCTCCATCAATGACTTGTTTGACAACATCGGTGATTTCAAATTGGGCGCCGGTAGATCCTACCCAGACTACCTTAAGATGAGAATTGACCCGGCTGACTTCATTCGCCAGTGCTCTGTTGGAATGGTCCAGTCTCATTCCCTCAAAAACAAAGATTTGAGAGTGATGAAGAAGAAAAACGGCAGAAGTACAAATCGCTACTCAATGTTTAGATCTGGCAAGCCTGGAGGGCTTGGTATGACCCCCAATGGCGTGAACCTGCTTCATAAAGTCATGCTACTTGAGACTGAAGATACTCCGTTTGATTCCACAACTGCTGAATTTCAACCATTTATCTCAAAGGACTCTCCAAAGAACAGCAAGGCATACTCTATCAAAGACGAGCTTCTTGTTGACGCTAACGGGACATTGTTGGGTGCATCGTTCAAGGGTTTGATATACACTCTTACAAACGAGGATTCTCCTCCGCAATACTTCTTCATCTCGGGATTTTTCATCTGTTTAAGAAGTTTCGCAAGCGGCATCGATTTGCTCGAAGGGCTCATCTCCAGATTCGAGGAAAGTGAGGGTGAGGAGGACAATTCAGACGCTTTAATTGAGGTTCGCTTGAAGAAGAGAAGACGGTTAATCACCGCCATCTTCAAAATCTGGATGGAATCTTTTTGGAATTACGAATCTGACAGCCCCTTGTTGTGCACTCTAATCAATTTCTTCAACGAGGGAATCTATCCACATCTTCCTCTTGATGCGATGAAGTTGATTGAGCTTGCCGCAAAATTGTCAATAAAGGATAGCAAGGGCAAAGACAAGAAACAACTCGTGGAGAGACATGTCACTCTCAAAAAGTTTGAAAGAAAAGATTCTGGCGCTGATCTCCGTGATCTTGAAGACAATTCCCGCTACTCAATAATGGAAGACAACGAGCTCTCTAGAATCAGCTCCTCTAGCTCAATTACAAGCTCCTTGAAGTCGATGACATTGGGTCTTTCGCTTAATGGCCTGAGCCCATCCTCTGGAACTTTGTTGACCAAAGCGCAGCAGTTGACCGTGGAGACGACTGTTATAAAGTTCCGTCAAGTGCTTGGGAATGCTTGGTGTCCTCCCCTCTTCGTTGAGTCTTCTGCGTTCCACACGATACCTCTTCGGTCAATGTTGCCAACATGGTTCAATTTATGCGAGGAAAAATGGGAGTTGGACCAGTACAGACCCAACTTGTTGGATTTCCAAGTGTTGGAGTTGTCTCATCAATTGACTTTGATTGAATCCGAGATTTACTGCTCGATCAAGTCAAGTGAGTTGCTAAATGAAAACTATACCGCAAAGAAGGCGCACCTTAAGCTCGCCAACAACGTTAGACAGTCATTGTTATTCACGAATTGTTTATCTGGTTACGTGCTTGAATCCATCTTACAGCCGGGCCTCACAGACAAACAGAGAGTGAACCATGTCAAGCAGTGGCTTAAAGTTGGCTTCAGCTGTTTTGAGATGCGCAACTTCAACTCCATGGTTGCAATCATTACTTCTTTGCAGTCGCACTTGATTACAAGGGTCAAGCGTATTTGGGAGGAACTTCCACTGAAGTACACCCATCTTTATGAATACCTTAGCACTGTGGCGCACCCACAGCACAATTTCAATGTCTACAGAGAGAAGTTGAGGTTCTTTTTGGAGAACAGCGAGTATAATTACCCAGTGGTGCCATACTTCTCATTGTTCCTCCAGGACTTAACGTTCGTGACTGATGGAAACCCCAACTACAGAAAGGCCAATACTTTCTTGAACCAAAAGCTCATCAACATAGACAAGCACCTCAAACTTACTAGAGTGATTGCAGACATTGAGAGCTTGCAAGTTCGCTATGTGGAAGAAGACGGATCGAGAAGAAGATCGAGGTTCTCTCTCAATCTAGGCAAAAACACCACGACGGAATTGAAGATTGTGAGTAACCCGGCTTTGCAAGAACTTGTTTTGCTTGAGTTCTTCAAGATTGCTCAGCTCAATAAGGGCGAGGAAGATAGAGCATGGAAGTTGAGTTGTGAATTGCAGCCAAGAGACACCCCCAGGGTTAACTAATTAGCGAGCTGCGGTGGCTGCGAAACGCAGGTTGCGAGATAGCGAGAGGTACGGGTGTTATTCACCAGTTGGGCCTGCGCACGGCAATGAGAGCGGTGAGTCACATTATCTAGACAGGTTTCTTATGCTTCCGCGCGTTATAAGCACAACTAGAGTGTTATCTATTGGCCGATGTGTAGGACCTTGGTGCATAGTGGGGAATAATTGAAAAATTTACATCGCGAGTGATTCACATATACAATCATCCTAATAAACACAAAACGATGCTAGCCGCTCGAAGCTCTCTTAATGCCTCGAGAAGGCTTTATGCTAGGACGTTAGCTACTAATGCTGATTTTGCGGCGTCCTTTACGGTTCCACCAGACTACGAAAGCAGAACTCCCCCTTATGCTAAGCTCATATCAAACTTGGGGCAGGTCAAGCAGTTGGTCAATAACAAGCCGTTGACCTTGGCTGAGAAGATCTTATATTCCCACTTAGTTGACCCACAGGAGAGCTTGGCAAATTGTAACGGAGATTTATCTAAAATTCGTGGTGAACAGTACTTGAAGTTGCATCCAGACAGAGTTGCAATGCAAGATGCTTCAGCTCAGACGGCCTTGTTGCAGTTCATGACTACTGGCATGTCTAGAACTGCTGTGCCTGCTTCGATTCATTGTGACCACTTGATTGTGGGTAAAGATGGTGCAGACTCTGATTTGATCTCATCTATTGCAACCAACAAGGAGGTCTTCGACTTTTTACAGAGTTGCGGTGAAAAGTACGGTATTCAGTTCTGGGGCCCTGGCTCGGGAATTATTCACCAGATTGTCTTGGAGAATTTCTCTGTTCCTGGTTTGATGATGTTGGGTACTGATTCTCACACTCCCAATGCTGGTGGTTTGGGTGCTATCGCTATTGGTGTTGGTGGTGCCGATGCCGTGGACGGCTTGACAGGAACACCCTGGGAGTTGAAGGCTCCTAAGATTTTGGGTGTCAGGTTGACCGGAAGAATGAACGGATGGACCTCCCCCAAGGACGTCATCACTCATCTTGCAGGCATTTTGACTGTTCGTGGAGGTACTGGTTACATTGTGGAATATTTTGGTGATGGCGTGGAAAACTTGTCTTGTACCGGTATGGCCACCATCTGTAATATGGGTGCTGAGATTGGTGCTACAACTTCTACTTTCCCATACCAGGATGCCCACCGTCGTTACTTGATCCAAACTAACAGAGCCCCAATTTCCCAAGCTGCTGATGTCGCTTTGCATAAGTACGGGTTCTTGAAGGCTGATGAAGGCGCCGAGTACGACAAGGTTATCGAGATTGACTTGAACACATTGGAGCCTCACATCAACGGTCCATTCACGCCCGATTTGTCCACTTCTATCTCTGACTTTGGCTCCAAGGCTAAGGCCGATGGCTGGCCCGCTGAAGTTAGTGCTGGCTTAATCGGTTCGTGTACCAACTCCTCGTATCAGGACATGTCTCGTGCTGTTTCCATCATTTTGCAAGCAGAAAAGGCCGGCTTGAAGCCAAAAATCCCCTTTTTCGTTACTCCCGGCTCTGAACAAATTAGAGCTACCATTGAGAGAGACGGTTTGACTGATATCTTTGAAAGAAACGGTGCCATTGTTTTGGCTAATGCCTGTGGTCCTTGTATCGGTCAATGGGATAGAACCGATGTTCCAAAAACCTCCACATCGTCCAATGCCATCTTCACGTCATTCAACAGAAACTTCAGAGCCAGAAATGACGGTAACAGAAATACCATGAACTTCTTGACCTCACCTGATATCGTCACCGCTATGATATATTCCGGTGACATGAACTACAACCCAATCACTGACAGCATCAAGGGCGAGAATGGCCAGGAATTCAGGTTCGAACCTCCTCAGGGTGTGGAATTGCCTGGTGAAGGTTTCATCAAGGGCCGCGACGAATTCTACCCTGAACCCAACCCACAGCCAAAGCCCGAAGTTCAGATTAATGTTTCCCCTGATTCCGATAGACTCCAGATTTTGGAGCCTTTCGACCCATGGTCTGGCGAGGAATTGTCGACCACCGTCTTGTTGAAGGTTGAGGGTAAGTGTACCACTGATCACATTTCAGCTGCTGGTTCTTGGTTGAAGTACAAGGGTCACCTCGAGAACATTTCATACAACACCTTGATTGGTGCCGTTAACAAAGAGACTGGAGAGGTCAACACTGCCTACGACCTTAATGGTGACTCGTACGGTATTCCAGAGTTGATGTTCAAGTGGAAGGAAGACAAGCGCCCATGGATAGTTGTTGCTGAGCATAATTACGGCGAAGGTTCTGCCAGAGAGCACGCTGCAATGTCACCTAGATTCACTGGTGGCGCCATCATTTTGGTCAAGTCCTTCGCTAGAATCCACGAGACCAACTTAAAGAAACAGGGTATGTTGCCTTTGACATTTGCTGATGAAGCTGACTACGACAAGCTTTCTGCTGGTGACCAGCTTACAACTGTTGACTTGAGAGACATGGTTGCCAAGAACGGTGACAATGGCGGTACCTTGAGAATGAAGGTAACCAAGAGGGACGGCTCTGGAGAATTCGAGATTCTCTGTAAGCACACAATGTCCAAGGACCAGATAGACTTCTTCAAGGCTGGTTCTGCCATCAACTACATTGGAAACTTGAAGAAAGAGCAGGAGGCCAAGTCGGTCTAGACGTCGATCCGTCACACACTCATTCTATAGCATCAAACAGTTTACTGTGAATACAATCATTTCGTGAATAGCTTTTCTTTTTAAACGATACGGATAATGAGAGCACTCTAGTGTTGCTAAGAGACAATATGCTATGAAATGAAGTCGGGAACTGAAAGCGTCCTGATGCTTAGGCGTCGATCAAGTCGTGGGACTTGTCGGGGTTCTCTTCCTCCTCATCGTCGTCATCCTGGTCTCTGGCCCTGTCGTAGAACTCGTCCAAGATCTTAGGGCTGATTCTGTTCAACATCTCCTTGGGGTAGATTCTCAACAAGGACCAGGCAAGATCCAAAGAGTCAAACACAGATCTGTCTTCGTAAGCACCTTGGGCAATGAAGTTCTTCTCAAATTTCTCCAAAAACTCCAAGGACAATTTATCTTCGGTAGACAAGGCCTCCTCACCAACAACAGACTTCATAGCAGCGGCATCTCTTCCAATGGCATATTTAGCATACAACTGGTTTGACACATCACCATGGTCCTTTCTGGTCATACCCTCACCAATGGCGGACTTCATCAAACGGGACAAAGATGGCAAGACGTTAATGGGTGGGAAGATACCTCTGTTAGACAATTGACGATCAATGAAAATCTGGCCCTCGGTAATGTAACCAGTCAAATCAGGAATAGGATGGGTGATGTCGTCGTTAGGCATGGTCAAGATAGGAATCTGGGTGATGGAACCGTTTCTGCCCTCAACTCTACCAGCTCTCTCGTAGATGGTAGACAAATCTGTGTACATGTAACCTGGGTAACCTCTTCTACCTGGAACCTCCTCTCTGGCAGCGGAAACCTCTCTCAAGGCGTCAGCGTAAGAGGACATATCAGTCAAAATGGTCAACACGTGTCTCTCGGTTTGGTAGGCCAAGTACTCGGCTGTGGTCAAAGCCAATCTTGGTGTGATAATTCTCTCAATGGTTGGATCGTTAGCCAAGTTCAAGAACAAGGAGGTTCTTTCCAAAGAGCCATTCTCCTCGAAGTCCTGCTTGAAGAATCTAGAAGTCTCCAAGTTCACACCCATAGCAGCGAAAACAATGGAGAAATTCTCCTCATGGCCATCATGAACATCCTTGGTGGGTCTAACCAAACCAGCCTGTCTACAGATCTGAGCAGCAATTTCGTTATGAGGCAAACCGGAGGCAGAGAAAATGGGAATCTTCTGTCCTCTAGCGATCGAGTTCATGGTGTCAATAGCAGAGACACCGGTGGAGATCATTTCTTCGGGGTAGATACGGGCGTATGGGTTGATAGGCGAACCGTTGATGTCCAAGTAGTCCTCGGCAAAGATTCTAGGGCCTTTGTCAATTGGACGACCAGAACCATCGAACACACGTCCCAACATGTCTTCGGAGACAGCAATTTTCAAGTTCTCACCAGTGAACTCAACTTTTGTCTTTTTGATATCAATACCAGAGGTACCTTCGAACACCTGGACAATGGCCTTGGTGCCCCTGACTTCCAAAACCTGACCAGCTCTCACGGATCCATCAGGCAAAGTCAAGTTAACAATCTCGTTGAAGGAGGGAAATTTGACATTGTCCAAAATCACCAAGGGACCGTTCACGCCACCGACGGTGTTGTAGTTGATTCTTGGCTTGATCTTGAAGCCCTCGGTGACGGCCTTCTTGTTCAATTCATACAATTCCTTGTCTGACAACATAATTAAACAGTTTCAGCAGGATTGAGCAGTGACTGTAAACTCTGAGTGTGGGACGATGAACGTTCAATCTCGCTTGGAGGGAGGTTAGGTTATCGCTTTTCGTCGATAATTAGACCAGCAATCATCATGCAGGCATTTACTTAGCCATGCTCACCATTACGCACTACTTTGGGTGCAAAATAATCTACACAATTCTTCATCAGCAAGCGTTCCACGCCCTGGCAAAAGTCAGTATAGACGGCTAACGACGTCCCAGTCTTCAAGCTGTGATTGGGTGTTCTTCATCATGGTTCTTGTCGCACGCTTGACTGCCTCGTCTCCATCAACTCCGTTATCTCGGCCAATCCCTTTACCATTGGCAACTAGCTTGTGCACGTCGTCCATGAACTGTTTTAGGTCGTAAGAATCCCCTCCGTTTCTATAGGTCGAGTCCAGCTCGATAGAGGAGCGTTCTCCTGTAATTGAGGATTTGCTAGTGTCGTCTTCAGTTTCCAGGTAACCCTGGCTGACAGCTCCGTATATCTTTCGATCTGCGTCAGTTGTTGGGGTCAACGGTGCTTTGGTCTGTCTTTGTCGTTGCGAAAGATAGTTGTTGTAAAAATCTCTGAGCTTGGACGAGCTCTCGTGTGTATGAAGACTGGATGGTGCATTATGAAAGGAGTCATCGTTGCCGGCTGAAGATGCTGTTGACGTATTACCCGTACCTTCTGTGGTATTTTCTATCAAAGCAGAGTACGTCAACGCATTGTTGGACACCAGCATTTGCAACCTTTCGGAGTGTTGCTGAATTTTATGTTTGAAGTAGTAGTCCATGTCTGCAAATCTCTCTAGAATCTTCCTGAAGTCGTAGTTGTGCTTCGTTTCATCTGCTAATTCTGTCTCTCCCCTCAAATGCCCGTAAGTACTGGCTAGTAAGTCTCTTGTCGGTTGCTTCTTCTTAGGCAAAGGCACTTTGTCAAGAGTTTGCAGTAAAAGCACCTCAAAGTTAACCAAAATCTTCACAACAACCAGGATGAACTTCAAGTACTCCTTCAATGTGAGCTTCGTGAATGGTTTGGTCAAGATCTTATGTGGCACAATTACCATCGTCTTACCTTGAAACGTACTGGGCTTATGCTTCTCGTTATTATTCAGCTTTACCTCAGTAGTACTAGAAGGCTCAGGGGTTGCCAGGAATATTTGGGGCTCAAACTGCTCTGGTGTTGGAGATGCAGACAGTGACAGTTTCACAGATGCTCTGCGTTGTAGATTGGCTGTTTTGAACGACAAGGGTATTTGAATGACATTGTCCTTGATGACTATCTTGTCGAAAGAGGGACGAGGTTCTAGCAGTCTGTCTTGGTCTTGATCAGCTGTTTTCTCATCTTGCTGTACTTCACTGCCATCATCCACCAAAAAATTAATTTTTTCTTGAACCTGATCGAAGAAGTTGCCATCAGGGATTTGCAATTTCAAAAATTCTAGAAACGGTAAATGAATCGGGGTGCCCATGCCGCTGAGAAGCTCCACCATAAGAACCTGAAAGTGAATGAGGTTCTCCAAAAACATATTGATGGCGATAAGCTTGTTGTTATGCAGCAAAAAAGACTTAAGCAGAAGAATTGGTTGACCAAAAAAATCTAACTTCACACTTTTGTTTCCACGATCGTCTTCCTGGGACCTCCACAACTCGTACTTGGGAAAGACGACTTGTCGGACGACCTTGAAGTGATTGTACTGAAATTTGGCGGCCTGTTTGGCCACTCTTGTGGTATCCACTCTCTGTATTCGTAGGATTCTCTCATTCCTAATCTGTGAAACCTCCTGATGCAGTGTAGTCATCATTTCCCTCTTCTTTTGGAGCAGCTCCTCCTTGGCTTTGATCTTCTGTCGAGTATCATTCACTCGTGCTTGAAGCGAATTCACACGCTTCTCCATGATCTGCTTTGCCCTATCAATATCATTCTGCTTGAGCCTAGCATTTAGAATGGTTAAGCGTTGAAGCCGTAGTGCTAGATCCTTGATAGAGTAGATCTTAGCAGTGTTTTCTTCCTTTTTTGGAGAAGCCGAACGTGACCTATGAGATTTGTGGCTTTCATTCACAGGAGAAGCCTTTTGAAGGTCTGCACACTTGTCAAACACCTCATCTATGTCAGCTCTCATTTGGTTATTGAGCAACTCATTCGCGATAACAGAGCTGCGTACCACGTCTATTTCGTCATGAATGCATTCAGCACATAGCAATTCTGGCGCTAGAGCATCTTTGCTATTTGGATGCTTCTTCTTTGGTTTGGACATGGCTCTGGGATCATGAATACTAGGTAGATAGAGTTACCTGGATTGACCTTTTATCGCGCATGATACTACATATCGTATTTATGGCTGCAAACCACACTCTACTTCTTCCTGTTCTTGCGGAGCTGTCGCCTTTCCACGAGTTCCCTGACCATGAGAGCCACCGCTTCTTCGACGTCAGAATTCACATCAACGGCTAGAAACCCGCACCTCCATTTTTTACTAAGCTGCCTTCCGTCTTCTATAAGTTTGGGCGACGCGAGAGGCAGGTCTGAGTGGGTACACACGAGCCAGACAGGCGGTGGACACGACGGGTCGCTTGGGTCGCTGGAAATGTCTAGAAGCTTCGAACCGCCAGGGCCCTGGTTCCTAGGAGACAGTTTCTTGACCTCATCGACAAGTAAGCCGCGAAGCGCCGTTTTGAAGGAGAAGACGTCTGATTCTTTCCCGCTTTCCCAGGACACTTTGTAGGAGTAATACTCTTGCCAAGCCTCGTCAAGAGACTGTTTCATCACCGGCAACAAGTCGAAGGTGTTTTCTTCACCGGCTGCAATTGCTGAGGATGCATCGTAGGATGGAGGTAGACTTGAAGGAACCGCGCTATACACGAAGTAGTACCCATCCACGGTTCCGTTGAGCTCACTCGCTCCACTAGCCACAATCATAGGGTTTGTGCTAACTGGTTGTCGTGGCTCGTTTGCAAGGTTGTGTAAAACATCCTTCTCTAGTTTAATGTATAGCGATGCCTCGAGAAAGGGCACCACCTGCTTGGGATTGAAGGCCGGGGTATCTATAAGTTCCATGAGTATGGGAGTTGTCTGGATGGAGTTTCCTCGCGTGTAAAGGGAATAAATGTGATTGGTTTGTTGGATTGCCACTCCGTTGCTCTGAGTTACCGGCATCGTGGGCCTTTTGGTTGTGTTACTGACCAAGCTGTTGTATACAACTGGACTAAGCACCACTCTCTCGTTGGTTAAAGCGAGATTTAGCGTGTTTTTCGGCGAGTAAGTATCAAGAACCTGTCGAGAAAGCACCGACTCCGGGAAATATGTGAAAAGAATGGGCTGTGTTTGTTGCAGAGGGTAGTAGGTCTCACGGAAGCTCCCCATGGTAATCTTTGATATTAGGGAAGTCTTCCCGCTTTTGGCACCGCCTAGAAATGCAAGCCGTACGGGGTCAGTATCGTTTGTTGGTTGATCCACATCGAGGGCCAGCCTTTTGAGAAGAGATTTCATAGGATGGGCATTGGTAGAGTACCAGGATGAAGAGGGAAATATTCTAGATATGGTGCACGGGTGTATTGGCTGCGAAATCTACAGACTGACAGCATCGATGCTTTTTGCTTTTAAAAGTAGGCTAGTAGGCTGGACAGGTGGCGACGGCTAGCTTAGAGTCTCCCTGGCCAAAATACAAAAACCATTTGCCCTTGAACTGAACGATTCCCTCGGTGAAAACAACCTTGTCTACCTGACCATTCACCTCATTCGCATCGGCTGGAACCAACATCGGCTTCTCCAAACGAGCCAAGGGACCATCTTGCAAATTGTCGTAGTCAATGAGCATTTGTGAGATGGTGTAGGTAGCCGGAGGATACGGACCTGCGCCCGTGGTGGATGAGTTGTAGAACAAGACATAGTAGTTCTGGTGAGGATTACCAGTATCGAGCTTGATAGGCGCCGGGCCAGGCTCGATCAACCGGTCCTGCCAGTTGAATTTGCCGGTTGTGTACACCGCAGACAGATAGTTGTTGCTGGTGATTTTCCAATGAGTCAAATCGGGGCTCGAAGCGAGGTAGAATCCCGACTCGCCCCAGATCATGTAGTACTTACCATCCTTGTGTTTTTCGACAAACACGGCGCCGCTCTTCAGCCATGTTCGGCGTATAAAGTGGGTTCCATCGAGCGCATTGCTGATTTCCTCCCAATTGTCATCCTTTATAATTGGCGGATGTTTCATCCAATTGAACAAATCCCACAGCTCGGCTACACACAACCGGGCATGGGCCCCATCGTAGGCGGTGTAGGTCATGATGAATTTCCGAGTTTCTGGATCTCTCACAACACGAGGATCTTCACAGCCTCCAGGCCGCTCCCATTCTTCCGTAGGATACAACACGGGCTGGTGGTACCTGGTGAACTCATACCCATCGGTCAGCCAGGCTATGCCGACATACAGCGTTCTCTTGTGATCTTGGGCTCTGTAGAGCAAAAACACCTTCTCGTCCACGACTATAGCCGTGGCATTGTAAACGTATGCCTCCTCCCAGGTGTTTTTAGGATTGGGTGTCAAGATCGGATTGTGCTTGTACCGAGTAAAGTGAGGCCCAATGGGAAACACCTTCGGCGGTTTGTAGTGTTTATCGCCAGATGGCGTATCAGGACCAATATCAGGAGGAGTAACCATAGTTGGATAACAAAAAACCCTTAGCTGTGTTGCTGTTTATAGCAGGACTCCGAAGCTGAGCCATATCTCCACTGCAGGATTAGGTGTGAGGCAGTGGGGATCAGCCCAAAAAGTGAGAGGAAAAAAGAGAGCGCATAGTGAGGCGAATACAAAACTAAGTGGCTTCTCCTTTCAGCTATTTTTCTTCGTTGCGGCCGTTTTTCGATAATTAGCCCCAGTCTTATCAACCTGCGCTGCTGAATCACCTGGGTTTAAGTTTCCGACCGTCTTCAATTCCCGTTGACTTTCCGCTGCCACCCTACCAGTTTCCAAGAAAGTCTCCCGATACCCGCTGAAACCCACACCACGCTCCATTGATCGCCACTATGGGTCAGCTTTTGTCACACCCGGTGGAGGAGAAGTCCATAGAGTTCAGGGAGCATTCCTCGATCTCCTACGCCATTGGCTCGATGCAAGGCTACCGCATGACCATGGAAGATGCTCATGATGTGAAGGTCTCGGACGACGAGAATCTAGCCGTCTTTGGCGTTTTTGACGGCCACGGCGGCAAGGAGATTGCCGAGATTTTGAAAGAAAAACTCGTTGCAACCATCTTCCGGACACTAAATGCGTCGATAAAGAAAAACAAAGATACTGACTTGCTGAGCTACATCCGCCTTATCAAAGATTGCTTCTTCGAGATCGATGCCCAGCTACCCGAGGTTGAAGCGGCAAATTGCGGCAGCACCGCCATCGTCACAACTGTGATTGCCAAGCGGTATGTGATTGTTGCTAATACAGGCGATTCGAGGTCCATTCTCTCGCTAGAAGGGGGCGCCCTGAAAAACCTTTCCTTTGACCACAAGCCCTCTACCATGGGCGAACGTGTTCGTATTGAAAACAGCGGTGGGTACGTCATCAATGGCAGGGTCAACGAGGTCTTGGCCTTATCTCGTGCGTTCGGCGACTTCAACTTCAAGTTGCCCTTGCTCTCGCTCAACCCGACCGAACGCCACAATACATATCTAGAGCAAAATCGGAAACTCATCAAGGACAACTTGGTCCGTCTTCCTCCCGAGCTTTACCAGGTGAGTGTCGAGCCAGATGTGCTCGTCTACGACTTGCAGTACTTGAAGGAGCCCGAATTCATCGTGTTAGCATGTGACGGTATTTGGGACTGCTACACCAATGACCAATTGATTCGTCTAATTCGCAAGCGGTTGCGGGATGGCTGGAATCTACAGCATATCAGTGAGTACGTACTCAATGATTGCATCAGCATGGCTAACAACATCACAGGTATTGGTTTCGACAACGTAACGTTGATGATTGTTGCTCTACATTCCGACGGCACGCTTGAACAGTGGGGGCAGCGATTCAAGAAGTAATGATTTACGATGATTATCACAGAGGCAGTGGTTATAGAACAAGGTTACTGTCACGAGACTATGAGCGCTGGTTGCGAAAAAGATCAGGCCAGGATTGTACACCGGCGTTAAGACGACTAATGTTCACAAACAGCAAATTGATCGTTTGTGCCACGTCGCGGTCTTTTAAGTATTTAGAATTAATGCTCAATCCTGGCATCCTTCTTTTTTATCAAACTAGGCTATTCTTCAAATTAGCAAGCCAAGGCCACCTGCAGAAGAGACTATTACTCCTGCTGAGACCCGCGATATCTACAGTAGTTTAATTGCACTTCTATTTCTTCATCGTGGGCAGCAAAAACTCCAAATATATTCCACATATCACAAATTTGCATTGCATTGAAAGTGCTGTGACATTTGGTCATCACTTGTCTATTCAATTCTTTGAAGTTTTGCATATCGGTCATCGCATATCTTTCACATTAAGCATCCAAGGACAATGTCATACACAATAGACACCTATAAAAGCTATGAAGATCCAATTCTTTCACTCGCCAGAGATCCCAACCTTTTAAAAGAAAAGTCCAAAAATAGCCGGATCAATCATATCATTCTGGGCCTAGGGGTCACGGAACGGAAAGTATCCCGGCTCTGCCAATTAAGTCTCACCATTTTACAGACTCTAGAAAAGATAGAACTCAACCTCAAAAATTGGACCTTCTTTTCGCTCGATGCAAGCTCCACCGATCATTTTGACTCCTCCAACACCGAGGAAAATAAACAGTTCAATAATCATGTCTCGCTTCAAATCATCAATTCATGCCAGGAGCTCACCAAGAAGCTCAACAAGATCTCTGCCGACGTGGATTTCATCACAAACGCGCTGAAGTCGCTCTCGCCAATGGAATTTATCAGCGATAGCGGGACTTTGCTCACATCTTTGACCCTACGAAACATCAAACTCAAAGATGAACTCAGAGACAGAGTCTCAATTGCATATCTGAAGGCCAAGCTCATAACGATTGGTACAGACCTCGAAATAATGTTGGGTGAAGGCACTTTGGAACAGAAGCAGACGGTGGAGTCATATAAACAATTTGTGGTGAGTCTCATGAAGCAGTTGAACGATGCCGTTGACAGCGATGATATCGAAGAGCGGAACGAATGTCTCGCAGTTATCAGTGATATGGAACAGATGTTTGAGGTATTCAAGCTTGAAAAGGTGCAGCAAGCGAAGGAAGAGCTTGCCAGAAGAGCCGAACAGGCCGAAGACTCCGATGATACCCTTCATACTCACAAGTCCGAGTTCCGTAAGCACGGCTCAGACCACAAGTCCCACAGAAGAGACTCTCTCTCTTCTCTGTCGACCGCAATGGTACAGCAGTCCTTGCTCAGTGAGGAATTGCCTTATCTCATGTCTGCTTTCCATCAGGACGAGAAGCGAGATGGTGAATCTGAGTATGCTCTCGAGCGCCTGAGTGTTCTTCAAGAGAAGGTCAAGAATCATGAAGCTGCTGACGAGGCGCCTTCCATTTTGCATTTCCCACATCAGAAGACTCAATTGCCTGAGACATCATTATACTCAGGCAGTGAGATCATCGACAAGCCACCAACCCCATCGCCATATTCATACCTACAAACGGGCAACTCGTGGCTCTCCAAGTTGGGTATCCGTCCGCAAGTCATAACAACAGACAAGCACCTTGTGAACAATACTTCCATTAACCGAGGCTTTGCTGAGAAGCAGCAACCCACGCCAGCATCCTCCACCATCTTGATCAAAGAGAAATCGGAAGACAATAAAGAGAATGTGAGGCATACCCCCCTTCTGATCGAAAACCTAGAAGCGCACACGCTATCCCTGTTGCAAGCCGACGAAGACCATCTACTAGACTACGTTGAATAGAGCCAATACAGCTAAAAGCACAAACACCATTGTCCATTATAAAAGTTTAAAAGTCTTGATCAAGTCCACTGACTGGGTTTTTTTTCAGCTTTGCATTTGGCTAACTGTTTCACAAAACTCTCACCCCAGTAACCGGAGGTGTACTTCGAGATGTAGTTGAACACCTTTTTAAAATTGATGGCTTTCTTTTCTTCAGGGAGAGTCAAACTCTCTTTAATTGCTTGACACATGTCTTCTGAACTCCAAGGATTGACAATTATAGCACCATTGAGCGACTGAGCTGCACCAGCAAACTCGGATAAAATGAGCACGCCGTTGTTCTCCTGTTGGCATGCTATGTATTCATAGCTGACCAAGTTCATACCGTCTCTTGTGGAGCTTACCAAGCAAACGTCAGAAACTCTGTAGAGACTAATAAGCTCTTCGAAAGGAACGGATTTGTGCAAGTAGTGAATAGGGACGAACTCCACAGTGCCAAAGCGTCCGTTGATTCTTCCCACAAGCTCATTAACATTAGCCCTCAAGCTCTGGTACTCCTCGACGTCGCCTCTGGAAGGAACAGCAACCTGTACCAAAACGACCTTACCGACCCATTCTGGATTCTCGGTAAGGAAGACCTCAAAAGCATGTAGTTTCTGAGGAACACCTTTAATATAATCGAGACGGTCGACTCCCACAATTACCTTAACGTCGTCAAATTTCAGTTTCAATTGCTCGATCCTTTGCACCACCTCTGGCTTCTTCACACCTTCGGTGAACTTCTCAACATCTATACCAATGGGGAACGCACCAATTTGAATGGACCGTCCTTCAAACTCCACGCCATTGGGCAACGTGTTGACATTGGGAACAATTCTGGAAACAGAAGATAAGAAATGACGGGCATAATCGTAGGTGTGGAAGCCGATCAAGTCGCAACTCAACACACCAGTAACGATCTCTCTTCTCACCGGGAGAATTCTGTAGATCTCCGAAGAAGGGAACGGAGTGTGGAGAAAGAACCCAATTCTAACATTTTTAGGTGGATTGGTGGAATTACCGAGTTCTTCCCGCAACATCTGAGGCAACAACATCAAGTGGTAGTCATGAACCCAGATCATGTCGTTATCATCAACCTGCTCCACGATTTTCCGGGAAAACTGGCGATTGGCCTCAATATAAGCCGCCCAGGCTGTTTCGTCAAAGTTCATTTCACCAGGATGGTAGTGAAATAGAGGCCACAATATGCTGTTGGAGAAGCCATTGTAGTGCAAGTCAGCAATGGTGTCACTCAAGAAAATAGCGCAACATTTGAATTGATCCATCAAGTCTTTGTTCACTCTATCCTGCTCATCCACAGGGAGTTCCAACCCAGGCCAGCCATACCATTGGAACTCGGTAGATTTCTTCAATCCCTGAAGAGCGGTGACCAATCCTCCTGAAGACATTGAGTACTCGTAGGAGCCATCGTCCTTTCTTTTGATGGTCACAGGAAGACGGTTGGACACAACAAGCACTTTTCCGTTGTTCATCTTGATGTTGAAGGGCTAATTGAGGCTCTTGGTAGATCGGGTGAAAGAAGTGATTGATAGACGCTATGCGAAAGTTCAGAAAGTTCAGCTGATGCGATTGTGGCCTGACGAGATGTACAGTAGCAATACTGACTTTGGAAAGAAATAACCTTGAGGTTAATTTTGTGAAATAATAATAGGCGGCTTTTCAGCAAAATATGATCAGGTCCTCGAGGGCGGCTGGAAGTTCTTAAGTATGGAGTGAATGCGCCTCGGTATCCTGATAATGGCTGTCAAGGCTTTGATATAGTTGCGGAAAAGGGGTCAGCGTGGCCGGAATTCCAACGTGGTGTATTTTGATGCTTTTATAGGCAAGCCACGAAGACCGTCTTGAAGTATGCTTTTTGTGGACTATTTAGCAATATTGCGGGATAATTGGTATAGTAGGTTTATTTCGCAAAGCTTGAAGCATGGTGAACCAAGATAGCACGCAGATATACCTAGCATGACGCAACCAGACTTCCACAAGGTCATTGAAATTAATGGCCTATCCTTGAAAGCAAAAACTTGTGGAGAATGCTAGCGGGAGTTCATTTAGTTTTGATGATTCCAAGTTCGAGAGTTCAGGTTTTTAGCTGTATGCTTTTCATCCTCACTAAAGCGGTATAATATTATCTAGGATGTGCCGAGAAACCAAGCTCATACAGGGGAATACAGCTAGCCTCGGGACGGGAGACTACGGATACGAGGAACCGATCTTGGACTGGACAATTGTGAGGCTTCATCCAATCACCCACAACCTGACTCCGTGAACTTCAGAATCTCAAGAGCTTGAGCATTTCTAGAATACGGACAAAACCAACTCACAGAGCTAAAGCTCCAAAACACCTTCGAGCGGCCTTCGCCTTGTCGTTTTGCAACCAGAGCGACCTGCACGATTACACAAGATCTTTAGAAGCTAAGACAGATTGCATCACGGTTAACCTTGTCTTCATCAAACAATCTAGGAAGTATTATATAATATTCGAACGTCGAAGAATTCAGACCGAGAACTCTCCGGCAATTTTCCGCCGAGGTGCGCCTCCACAATCGCTAATTCAGATCAAGGCCTGCGGATGAAAGACCGCCATAGTGCCGCATTGCACACAGACGTCCATAACTGGGGTACATAAGATACCGAGGTCCACGAACTATTTTTTCATTTTCGTTTTTTTTCCCCCCACTTTCATCATGCCTCCAGCGGTAGTCGCCAGACCATTAGACGACACAGTTATTTTCAAGCCTATACAAGTAGGCAGAAATAAGCTTTCTAACCGCATAGTTTTTGCACCCTCCACAAGATTCAGAGCGTTAGCAGACCATTCGCCGTCTGATCTCCAGCTCGATTACTACGACCAGAGATCTCGGTATCCGGGAACTTTGCTTACAGTTGAGGGAACCTTACCTACCAAGAAGACTGGCGCTTATGCATTTGTTCCTGGCATTTACACCGAGAAGCACGCTAGAGTGTGGAAGAAGGTAACCGACAGAATCCACGAAAACAACTCTTTTGTGGCGGTCCAGCTCTGGGGCTTGGGTCGCGTGGCAGACCCTGTTCAAACTAAGAAGGAAGGCTACAAGCTAAAGGGCCCTTCTGCTTTATACGACAGTGAGAGACTGGAGAAGATCGCCAAAAAGGCTGGTAATGAAATTGAGGCTTTCACCACCGAGGAGATTGACCAGTTGGTGGAGGAGTACCTGAAGTCCGCCCGTTTGGCTGTGGAGGCTGGCTTTGACTATGTTGAATTCCACTGTGCCCATGGCTACCTCTTCAACCAGTTCTTCGCTCCCTCGGCTAACCAGCGTACCGATAAGTACGGTGGTTCGATTGAAAATAGAGCCCGTTTTATCTTGAGTGTTATTGACAGATTGTCCAGTGAGATTGGATCCGATAGACTTGCTGTTAGAATATCGCCTTGGGCCACTGTCTACGGCATCAAGGCCCACAAGGAAGAGGAGCATCCCATCACGATCTACTCCCACTTCTTGCACGAATTGCAAAAGAGGGCCGATGCTGGCAACCCACTTGCCTACGTCTCCGTTGTGGAGCCCAGGGTTTCTGGTGTCTTCGATGTGGCCGAAAAAGACATTGCTGGTGATAATGACTTTGTCAAAAACGTTTGGAAGGGCGTTGTTATGAAGGCAGGTAATTATACCTACGACGCTCCAAAGTTCGAACTGCTTTTGAAGGACACAGCGGATGAGAGAACTTTGGTGGGGTTCTCCAGATACTTCATCTCAAACCCAGATCTCGTTATCAGACTCAGAGACGGTAAGGAGCTCAACCCATATGACAGAAAGACTTTCTACAAGACCTCTAACTGGGGTTACAACACCTACAACCGCTTCGGTGAATCCATTGAGTATGATGAGGAAGTTGAAAAGGCACGGAAAGCTGCACCTATCGATGCCACTGCCAAACTCTGATTAGACTAAGTATGAATGATATGCATGGTAAGACCACGAATCATTTATTTAAAATGTAGTGGTATGTATGGCCAAGTTATGATGGATATGAAATCAGACCACGCAGTTTTGGCTCATCGAAAAGACAAGTGTGAAATATGGCCAAACTAACCATAACACAAGAATACTTCAGTTCGTGATCGGAAGTAAAACCTTCAAACAATTCTATTGCTGATAGACAAACTTGTGGCTGTGAACGGCTGCGAAATGTAGAGTATGATACAAAGATATTCTACCTATGCACAACACAAAGATAAATAAATTTTATTCTTGTTGACTGGATCTAAAAAGCACAAGAGACAAATTTCAAATTTTCTTCATCGATGTCAACTTACACATCCAGTTGAATGCCTCCACCCTCCAAGGGCGTTATGTGCGGCGCACTACTCACACTCAAACCTCACTGTTTGGATCTGTCAAATACTCACGATTGCCATTAACCTATGTCGAATCCGTACGCATACGTCGAGGATGCTTTACCTCGGCAGCAAAATTTGCGTCACCCTCAACCACAGCATGTAGGCTACTCGCCTCAGCAAGAGCATCAGCAGCCGCAGCAGCAGTATCAGCAAGTTGCTGGACAGCAGTTCCCAGGACCACAGCAATTTGGAAATCAACAACACTTCGGCCAGCAGCATTATCCTCAACAGCACGTAGGTGCTCAATTTGGTGGACAAGGTGGACAGCAGAACCAGGCCAATGCTGGTCCATACGCAAGCTTCTTCTCTGACCCCACGGCCTCTATGGCAGCTCAATTTGCCAAGAGTAGCTTGGGCCAGTCGAACGATTACATCCAGCAAAACTTCGGAAGCTATATTCCTGTTGCTGGTGAATTGAAGTTTTATTTCAACGTCAGCAACTCATACGTGCTTAACAAGATAATCCTAATACTATTCCCGTATCGCCAGAAGAACTGGGCTCGGATCACTCAGACTGATCCCACTCCCAATGCCAGCGCAGGCTCCACTTATGCGCCACCTTCGGAGGATGTCAACGCTCCCGACTTGTACATCCCATTGATGTCTTTCATCACATACATTCTTCTCTGGTCATCGTTTTCGGGCTTGAAGGGCGAATTCCATCCCGAGCTTTTTGGATACCTCGCGTCGCAGACGCTCGCATGCTCTTTCCTTGACATTTTGATTTTCAAGGTCGGCCTTTACCTCTTGAACTGCTCGACTCAAAGCTCCTTGTGGGATCTTGTCAGTTTCAGCGGCTACAAGTACGTCGCGATCACGCTTTTGTTGTGCTGGAAAAACATCGTGGGCAGCTCTTGGTTGCTCTACTACTCCGTGTTGGCCTATGTGGTCGGAAGTTTGTCGTTGTTCTTGATGAGATCGTTGAAGTTCTTGGTGTTGCCGCTTGGAGTGGCTGAGACCGCTACACAGACCATCACCAGCAGCCAGAGAAGACTCAGAGTGCAGTTTCTTTTCTTCTATGCCGTGGTGATCCAATTTTTGATCATTTTGTTCATGTCCCGCTAGATCTACAGAAGTCACCTGACTGTTAGGAGTGCGTGGGTGTATCTTTTAGTTGCCCTGTGTTGTACCTGTACGCTCGCATTCGCGTCTCACAACGCGTGTATAGATGCTGCCATCGCAATGCATACTCACCTTGTATCAAGTTTACTTTTGATTCTCTGAGCATAAACACCCTGCCATTCTTCACAATGTCCAGACCCTCGCAGTTCAAGGGCTCCAGCTCAGCGAGATTTGTGAAGAATGCAAAGCTGTCCAAAAACATTACCTCTGAATTCAAGCTATCCAAAGATCAGCTTGAGCCAGAGAAGCCCAATCCATTGTTGAACGACGCTATTAACAAAAGAGAGCTCGTGGAAAAAATCGATGATATGGATGCTCTTATGGGGTTTGAAAGATTCGATCATGGAGAACAGGACGGCAATAAACCAAGAAAGGGTTGGCTTATAAACATGCACGCAACCACTATACCCACTGAAGACTATGCCTCAGGTTACTCAGGCGTTGATTTCTACTTCCTAGATGCCGAGGGGGGCTCTTTTAAAGCCACAATCCAATACGATCCATACTTCTTTCTTCTAGTTGCGCCTGGAAAGGAAGCTGAAGTCGAGGAGTCTTTGAAAAGATTTTTGGAGCCATGCCACGTCAAATCTATCTCCAGGGAGCTCAAAGATGATCTCAAGCTACCAAATCACTTGGTAGGCTTACAACGTGCCGTCATCAGACTCACCTTCCACAATGTCTCAGACCTATTAGGCGCCAGACGCCTCATTCAGCCCGTCGTCAAGGAGAATCAAAAAAGCAGTGACAGACGAGATGTATTCCAGATTCTCAATTTCAACAACTCCAATAATATCAACGGCGGCCAGACAGGCTATCAGACAAACAAGGATTCGAACAAAAGTGAAGGGTCAGCAGACCCCTTGTCGTATATTGATGATCTTCGTGAATACGATGTGAGCTACCACTGCAGAGTCTCTATCGACAAGGCAATTCGTGTCGGTAAATGGTATAATGTTTTTGCTAAGCACGGCACGGTCACCCTCGAAGAAGACCCCAATTTAATTGCATTCGCTGACCCAGTGGTCATGGCATTTGATATCGAGACCACAAAAGCACCGCTCAAATTCCCGGACTCTAGAATTGACCAGATCATGATGATTTCCTACATGATCGACGGTGAAGGTTTCCTCATCACCAATCGTGAAATTATTTCTGAGGACATCGAAGACTTTGAATACACACCAAAGCCTGAATACCCTGGTGAATTTACAATTTTCAACGAGCCAGACGAAAAACATGTTCTTCTACGCTTCTATGAACATATCAGGGATGTCAGGCCCACCGTCATTGCCACATTTAATGGTGATTTCTTCGATTGGCCTTTTGTCGAGAACAGATCAAACTTCCACGGACTTGACATGTTTGAAGAAATCGGGTTTGCAAAGGATAACGAGGATGAGTATAAATCTAAGCACTGTGTCCATATGGATTGTTTCCGTTGGGTCAAACGTGATTCGTACTTGCCACAGGGCTCCCAAGGCTTAAAAGCTGTCACAACCGCTAAGTTGGGCTATAATCCGACTGAGTTGGACCCAGAGTTGATGTACCCTTACGCCATTGAAAAACCCCAGCTTTTATCGGAGTACTCTGTGTCGGATGCCGTGGCAACCTACTACCTTTATTACAAATACGTGCATCCATTCATCTTTTCCTTATGCACTATCATTCCTTTGAGTCCCGATGAAGTCTTAAGAAAGGGAACTGGTACCCTTTGTGAGATGTTGTTAATGGTCCAGGCATATGAGAAAGGTATCCTTCTCCCTAACAAGTATACTGATCCTATCGAGCGATTCTATGAAGGTCATTTGCTTGAGTCTGAAACATACGTTGGAGGTCACGTCGAGTCACTTGAGGCTGGTGTATTCCGAAGTGACATTGCTACTGATTTCAGTGTGAAACCTGAAGCTGTCGATGAACTTTTGGGTGATTTACGGAACTCTATCAAATTCTGTATTGAAGTCGAGAACGGTAAGTCACTAGATGACGTGGAAAATTTCGAGGAGATATACCAGACGATTAAGGCTGAACTTGAAGAACTCAAAAACAACCCCAAAAGACACGAAAGGCCTCTTATTTATCATGTTGATGTCGCTTCCATGTATCCCAACATCATGACCTCGAATAGATTGCAGCCGGACTCCATGAAAACCGAGGAAGACTGTGCAGCTTGTGATTTCAACAGACCAGGTAAGACATGCGACAGACGTCTACCTTGGGCCTGGCGTGGTGAATTTCTTCCCGCAGATATGAGCGAATACGGAATGATAAAAAGAACACTTCAAAATGAAACATTCCCTGGAGCTAAGCCATGGCTTCCCGAACGATCATTTGATTCACTTCCATACGCTGAACAGGCTCTGTTGATCAAAAAACGGTTGACAGATTACTCCAGGAAGACCTACAACAGAATCAAGAAGACCAAAACAGTTACCAGAGAGTCCATTGTTTGTCAGCGAGAGAACCCCTTCTATGTCAACACAGTTCGAAACTTCAGAGATCGTCGTTACGAATTCAAAACACTCGCAAAGGTATGGAAAGGCAAAACTGGGGAGTGCAAAGATGCCATTTCAAAAGATGAAGCAAAAAAGATGGTTGTTTTGTATGATTCCCTTCAGCTTGCTCATAAGGTCATTCTCAACTCATTCTATGGTTATGTCATGAGAAAAGGTTCGAGATGGTACTCAATGGAGATGGCTGGTATAACATGCCTCACTGGTGCTACCATCATTCAAATGGCGAGATCATTGGTAGAGCGGATTGGAAGGCCGTTAGAGCTTGATACTGACGGCATTTGGTGTATCTTGCCGAAATCATTTCCTGAAAATTTTAATTTGAAGCTCAAAAGTGGCAAGCTGATCTTTCTTGAATACCCCTGCTCCATGTTGAATTACTTGGTTCATCAACGTTTCACGAACCACCAATACCAAGAGTTGGTTGATAAGGATACGTTTAAGTACAAAACCATATCCGAAAATTCGATCTTTTTCGAGGTCGATGGTCCATATAAAGCGATGGTATTGCCGACCTCGAAAGAGGAGGGCAAAGGTTTGAAGAAGAGATACGCAGTTTTCAACAATGATGGTTCGCTCGCAGAATTGAAAGGTTTTGAGTTGAAAAGAAGAGGTGAACTCCAACTTATCAAAAATTTTCAGTCTGACATTTTCAAGCTCTTTTTGGAGGGTGATACATTGGACACTTGTTACAAAGCTGTAGCAACTGTTGCAAACAATTGGTTAGATGTTCTTGACACCAAGGGAGGAATGCTTGAGGACGAGGACTTGATTGAACTTATTTGTGAAAACAGAAGTATGAGCAAACCTTTGTCTGCTTACGCTGGCCAAAAATCGACCTCTATCACGACAGCTATGAGATTGGGTGAATTCTTGGGTGAAGAGATGGTGAAAGACGCGGGTCTTGCTTGTAAGTACATTATCAGTGCCAAGCCGTTTGGAAGTCCCGTCACCGAAAGAGCTATCCCAGTGTCTATTTTCTCCTCCGAAAAAAAGGAAACATTCCTTAAAAAGTGGCTCAAGGATAAAAATCTCAAAAACTTTGATACTCGTTCAATCATCGATTGGGATTACTACAAGGAGAGGCTTGCGTCAGTCGTTCAGAAAATCATCACTATTCCAGCAGCCTTGCAAAATGTCGCAAACCCTGTCCCCAGAGTGTCTCACCCTGACTGGTTGCAAAAGCGTCTCAGAATTTTGGCGGACAAGAAAAAGCAAACATCTCTCGGGGCCTTTTTTGAGGCTCTGACACCCAGTGACTTGAAAGCTAAGGCAGTCAAAGATATTGAGGACTTCGGAGAAATCGATGAGGGAAGCGTGCGCTCAAAGGTTGGCAAGGTGACCGTTCGCAAAAGAAGACACGCTCAAGCTTTACGACTTGAGGAGGATGAGCTGAATAATGCCATCTTGAATGGCCCTTGTCCTCTGATGACCGAGGACTACGCTGGTTTCTTGAGCTATCAGAAGGCAAAATGGAGTTCACAAGCGAAGAATAGAGAACACAGAAGGAAACTTTTTGGCGAGAATTCCGAGTCTTCTCATCGTTCATCTGTTGGTAATATGTTCAGAAAACAAGCTGCTTCAGTCGCCGGAACTGATTGGGAAATTCTCGAGTACAAGCCAGATGCTGTCAATCCTGGAGCTATAAGAGCCTATGTTATGTCTGGCAGCAAGGTGCATTCATTCCTTTTCCATATCCCCAAGAAGCTTTACGTGTCTTTTAAAACGAAGATCCCAGAAACATTCCACATTCCACATGTGACAATAGAGAGGTCAAATGCAATTCTTCCTAATGGTCACGATACGAAATATCTTTACAAGCTCACTATGTCCGAGAAGACTTACAATGACGAGATGAGTAATGTTGACAGTTTGCTCCATGATGCGAAGATATTGGGAGTTTATGAATCTGAAGTGGATACCATTGACAGAGCCATCATTGATTTGGGTCATTCGGTACGTTTTGATGACACGAAAGTTGGTGCTCTTGGCAAATGTTTGAAAAATGGATTTGGCTTCAAGGATTTGATCAAAGTGCAGAAAGACAGCTACTTGAAAAGGTTCAACATGGACATAATCTACATGTTGCATATCATGACAAACAGTTATGAGTTTTTTGCATTGTTCAACTCTTGGGATAAAAATGTGTCGCTTTTCATCTTGAAACCTTCTAGTGGTGCCCAAGAACTACCCGTCAATCTCGAAAAGGTGTACCAGGAGGTCTATCAGGCTAAAAAAGATAAAGTGGCCAAGCTTTACAACATCATCGACTACAGGCCTGAAATGAAGTTTACAACGACTTACTACCATACGCCATCATCTGTCTACAAAAAGCTAAACAAGGCGTTGAGAGGATTTCAAGAAAGCAGGAGCAACAAAGCTTTGCTCACGATACAATCTCCATACTGCGATAAAGTTTTGGGTTTGCTTGAAGCAGGTCTTGACTTCCCAACGATCAAGATGCAAGTGAGCGAAGTTTCGCTTCCAGCACTAGGCTGGCAAACTCTCATTGCTAGAAGAATCATGAATCATTACTTCTTGATTGCGTCTTGGCTCAAGAATATGATTTCATTGTCGAATTACGGTAAAGTACCGCTTTGTAACTTGCAAGTTGAGAAGATGGGTTACTTAATCGACATCGAGTTTGCAAGACGGTTGACTGAAAATAACGTTGTCCTATGGTGGTCGCATAATCCGTACCCTGACCATGGCGGTTTTGAGAACGATAGAGTCGGATACGTCAGTAATCATGATTTTGTGCCCATCAACAACCCAGAGATATACGAGACTGCCTCCTTAGAAATTGAAGTGGGTACTTTGACAATTAACTCGATTCTCACTAGCTCTTTGATTAACGAGGCTGAAGGGACCGATCTTTCAGATGCAGCCCTAATAAGTCATGACTCCAGTGGATCCACGATGGCTCAAGATGCATTCTCGCCTGCAGCTTTATCCATCTTGAAGTCAATGGTTAAAAGCTGGTGGGATGACGCAGTTGGTAATAACGTCAATGCTGATGCAATGATGAATACTTTGATCTCTTGGGTGCATCTGTCGAACTCGATGCTTTATGATTTCACCTTGCATAATCATATCCACAATCTTACTTCGAAGGCCTTGTTGCAGCTTGTGGGCGAGTTCAAGCGTATGAACGCCAATATCATTTTTGCATCTCGTTATAAGGTTATCATTCAAACATCAAAAATCTCTGTGGAAAATTCCTACGCGTTCGGTCAATACTTGGTCAATGCAACGAGATCAAAACCTTTGTTCAACTTTCTCGACTTGAGGATTGTCCGTTATTGGGACGTATTGGTTTGGTTGGATGAGTACAATTATGCTGGTCGTTGTTGTGCCACCATCACCAATGACGACGTTCAAACGTTAGTACCCAGAAGCAAGTGGCACATCAAGAAATTCTTGCCAGTCATATTCCAAAACGATTTCGATGATTGGCTTCTCATCTTCTTGGATGCGCTTGTCAAGCACAAGAGTGAAACACTTTTGGGAGGAACACAGAAAGGCACACAGAGAATCACCCAATTGGCGCATGTTCTCAAAGGTCAGCAAAAGCAAGATGCTGCCACAGAGGAAGGAGAAGACGAGGAAAGCAGCCAGAGAAGTGAGATCATTGAAGTGTTGAGAAAACCCTTGTTGAGGAGAATCGAGAAGCTTTACCGCCGCCAAAATGAGTCTATCTTGAACCCTGAGATGAAGCATGATTACGAATTTCCCAACCTTCCTGGGTCGCATCTTGATATGAAAAATCCCGTTCTCGAATTGGTGAAGTTCTTGTGTGCAATTATCGGTTTATCGTCGAAGGGAAATACTGAGGTAAGAATGTTGAGAAGAGACCTCCTAGCTGCCATTGATGTCAAAGAATTCAGCCCTGAGAGTCTATTTGTGAATCCAAGTACATCTATGAAGGTGTCGACCGTTATATGTGACTACTGCAACTACTTGAGTGACGTTGACTTCTGCAGAGATGACGAGAAGGACATCTGGTCTTGTCCAAACTGCCGCAAGCTATACAACAAGATCTTTTTGGAGGAAGAATTGATTCGCCAGGTAAACACTCTTGTTGCCAAGTACTTGACCCAAGATTTCGAATGCAACAAGTGCCACCAGATCAAGAGTGAAAACATGAGCGAGTACTGTAAATGTTCTGGCAAGTGGATAGAGACGGTGGAATTCAGACAGGTCGAGAAACGGTTCAAAGCCTACGAAAATGTTTCCGTGCACTTTGGCTTCAAAATGCTCAGAGGGTTGATCGAAGAGCTTATTTAATACTATCATATAGAACATATTTCGCATAGCATAAAGCAGACTTCAGCTTTCGCACCCACTGAAGAATTACGCGATGTTGCACTGTAGCATACTATCAATGCCTCACACATATCCTAGCATACATGGCAGAAGTAACGAACTACTGCTTCTAAAAGCCTTTATAACCGGTGATAATCAAACTTCATCGCCTCATGTTATCGTCCTGGGCTATAAAACCTCAGGAAAGAGCTATACTGTCCTCCACCATCTAGATCAACTACAAGTCAACAAGACCATAATCGACTGTGACAGATGTTTAACACACAAAATTCTCCTTCAAAAATGTCTTATGGGTATCAAAAACGACAGTGGCGTCAATCTCAATGCATACAAGCAGAAATACATGTATAAGGGACTTGAGGCTGCAAGACCGTCAGTTCTCTGTGAAAACTTTGCGTATTTTCTCATGTTGTTGGAGCAATTTCTCACAGAAACGAACTACAATGCTCCCCATGTTTTAGTCCTTGAAAAGTTCGATGAGTGCTGTGATCCTACAGACGATTTGTTTGCAGCTTTTCTCAAGCTACACGAGCAGTCAGCTATCAAGAACCTCAGCATCGTATACATCATCTCGCACGAAATCCCCAAAACTATTCTGACTTTTGGTGTGCCGAGAATTCATTTCGATACGTATGACAGAGAAGATGTCACTGCCATTCTACAGGAAAAACAGCTATACCTGCTACCTGGGGTCTCCCCAGACGTTAACAAAGATTTTTGGAACACGTTCGCTAAACTTGTCGTGGATCTCTTCTTTGACTACACCGGGTCAGACTTTTCACTTATTCTCAATCTTTGTGAAAAGGTGTGGCCTATGTTTGAAGAGCCAGTGAGAGAGGGCCGTTACCAAGCCCAGGACATACTCAAAATCTACCGTGACTTGAGACTGCAGTTGTTCACGGATAGAATGATTACAAGTAGTGTTGTTGAAAGCTACGGATCACATGAGCCTGAGGGTGCTTCTCGTGAATCAGCTTTGGCTGATTTGCCTTATCACTCGAAATTCATTCTTATAGCTTCATACTTGGCATCATACGTGGACCAGAAGTCTGATCTTCACTATTTTTCCCGATTGAAGCTGCTCAAGAAGAAACCAAGGTCATCTGCAAAGAAAGCATCCATCACAAAGAGTCAGATCGACTCCCGGTTGCTCTCTGCTGCATTTTTCGATCTCGAAAGACTAAAAGCAATTCTCTCGGTTATCTACAGAAACGAATCCAAATCCTTTAACCAAAACAGTCTGGATTACATCAACTTGTACCAGGACTTGAGTGAACGGGAGGTGGCAAGAAGAGAGAATGAATTCACCACGTTCACGTTGAACCCTTCCGTCGATATCAATACCCAGCTTTCTACATTAGTGAAGTTGGGTCTCATAACCAGAACGTACGCTCTGGATATCCTAAGTCCGAAGATACGTTGGAAGTGTGATACGAGCTGGGAGGTGATCTCCGATGTGTCCCGTGAAATCCTGTTTCCAATTCACAATTACTTAGTCGATAAATAAATAATCGATATCAAAAATCATCGTCTTTGATCGGCCTGAATGCTTCACTGCCGACCCGTCTGACCTCCACTCCATCGTTGAAATAGGAACCTTTCCAATAGTTCATTTCATACGCAGAGTATGGACCGTTGACTTGATCTTCTCCAGTCCATCTGAATTCCCATTCTTTGGGGCCGTAGTCTTCCTCTGTCTCCTCTAGAGAATCAGAATTGCGCTTCGTGCCCCTGTGAATAACGATCTCCTCTCCAGTCTCTCGCTGATAGTAACGCATAAGCTCCTCTCTACTTAGATCAAAAAGCTGGGGTATACCTTTTTCATTCATTAGCTCGTCACAGGCGCCCGTTAGTTCGTAAACGCTCTGCTTTCGTAGCTTTTCGGCATCCAGTAAGGGTTCACGCTTTCCCTTCTTTTTCTTTGGAGCTAGCCTCGATAACGTCTCGAGCGGCGTTTCTGAAGGTTCTAGCATGTTCACTACTATCGATAGTAGCTCTTTGGTGGACCTGGGTATTCTCTTTTTCGCCTGTGCTTCCCTTTGCAATTGTGCTTTCCTGGCCTTCTCGATATCCGTGCCCTTTACGTCGGTAAGCCACGCTTCCTCCGCTTCGTCTTCCTCCTTGGGAACGTAGTTCATATCTTTATCGAGCAAACCTTGCTCGGCTTCTTCCCTGAGGTTGAATGCTTCCATCTGAACATCCAGCTTTGGCTTCTCAGAAGCACCATTATGGTCTTCCACATTGTTGTGGTAGTCCAATTGCTGTTGCCGGACGTCAATTCCTGCTATTCCCTGGTCTGTGAGGTCTTCTGTTTCGAAACGCTCACTGTCATACTTCCCTAGACCTTGTTCTCTTTCAAACTCGTCCACATCAAAACCTTCCTTTTTTGTGGGTTTCTCGTCTTCCTTGTCGCTGGCAAACATATCGTCATCATCGTCGTCATCCTTCTTTGTGGTCTCCTCTTCACTCTGCTCTTCCTCCTTCTCTGAATCGCTTACACCATAACCCTCCGAATCCGAATCAAAGCCATTGAGAATCTCTTTGCGGGGCCGTTTGCGGCCATAGTACTCTATGCCGTTCTCTTCGTCCTCGGCCATGTATATGTTGTTAGTGGTGGTGTGGTTAGGCCTGAGTATAAATCGCATCGCTCATCTCGAGACCATTACATACCCCAGAGAATGGCAGACATAACGCTTGACGGCGTTCTAGATCTTGAAGAACAGTATTATGAGAACGGCTTCACGGAAGGCCAGGAAAACTCGGTCAGAGAAAACCACCTAGAGGGAAAAGCGTATGGACTCCAGACTGGTTTTCAGAGATTCCTAGTGGTGGGGTACATCCAGGGTCTAATAGAAGTATGGGATAAAGACAAGTCGAGGGCTGTGCAAAACCACTTGAATCAGCTTAAGGAGCTCGTAAATGATATTCCCAAGACGAATGGAGATGAGGAGGTGGAACGGTACGAGCAAGCTATCAGTAAAGCGAGAAATAAGGTGAGGGTTCTTGGGACGATTACTAAGACTTCTGAAAAGGTGGCCAGGCTAGACAGTATTCTCAAGGAGGTGGGCGGCCAGCTCCAAGTGTCTGAGAACGTGGATGACATGTGGTGATCATTAGTTTGAGATTCATCTATAAATCTAAAAGGTCAAGTCAAAGTCCAAAGGCTTGTCAGTAGCCTCAAGCTGATACTTCAAGACGCCTCCAAGGGGGCAGTCGTTGATACCTATGATAAGTTCTTCACCTCTGCCTGAATCAACAGGGCAAACGTTGAGGCCAATGCACTTGCCAATGAAGTCGATCGACTGCACTCTAGAGTGGATATCCTCATTTTCCTTCTTCAAGTCTGACACCTGGAGAATGCCAACGTGGTCCAAGCTCTCGGCCCAGATTATGTGATTTCCGTAGTAGCTAAACTTGCAATTTCTTACCGGCCCGCCTGAAAAGTTATCCAGAACAGAGGACATTTGAGATCCCAAGGAGCTGCTCCAGCAATAGAGGTTCTCTAGTGGATTCCTTCTGTCCCAAAGACGCACTGTCCCATCCTGATTACCAGTAAGTAACAAATTCTCGTCAAGAGGAGACCAATCGCAGCCAAAGCCGTAGTCTTTGTGGCCCTCAAAGCGCAAGCAGGGTTCGAATACGTCGTGTCGGAGTGTTCTCTTGTCCATGATGAACGCCTTAGAATCGTCGCCAGTCATGATGAATTCAGCTTCGTTCCGGGGATTACTTGCCAGACAATTTATGGCAAGCGGGAGTCTGCAGCTGCTTTTTTTCAACCCAGTTTGGTTGTCGATAAGTCGTAGATACTTGTCGTTCGAGGCTACGAGGAGCTCCTCGTCATCCTTGCTTATGCTGATATGATTCGTTATGCCGTCGGCAGACCCAGTAAGGGTGTACTCGCCCAAAAATTTGTTTTCGTAGGGGTCAGATATGTCCAGCAATATGTAACCACCTTCGAAGGTTCCATTAGCCAATAGCTTGTTGGAGCATGCTCCAGACGAAATCCTGCTGTTGGCATTATGCGGTAGTTTTCGTGAGTCTATGAGGCAATCTAGCTTCATCGCCTGGTTGGATAGTATCTCGTTGTCGGGCATGAGCCGGTTTATCTTGAAGAAGCTGTGGAACGTGTCCAGACTCTGGTGAGAAACGGCGTTTTCCGATGAGACAACATTAAGGTTGTTATCGTGGTAATATGAAGAAGGATAGAATATACCGTTTTGGATGTTCTCTCCACAGATGACTAAGTTCCGAAGCTGGAAATGCGTGATGTGATTCTTCAACTTGCTGAAAAAGTTCTTGAACTTGAAGAAGTCCGTTTTCGTATGAAACGATCGGATATTGACGTTCTGTTCGTGTTAGTCGAGTTGGAAATAAAAAAGTCGCTAGTACTTACTTTCAAGGCATCTTGCCTAGAAGTGGGCTTGTTTCTGAACCACAGTTGACTGCCCACTCTCGAACGTTCGCTGTAAAATTTGTTTCGGAGACTAGGAGGCATCCAAACGCCCTGGATGTTCATGTAGCCCCAAACCTCGTTGAAGGAAAATGGGAGCTCATTCTCCCTCTCCTTGAGCGAATTAAGAATACTGAGAATGTCCGTTTTCGTCAATGATGACTTGTCGTCGTACAACAAGTTGTAAAGAAAAGTGAGTGACTCCAGCAGATTTAGCTCGTATTCGTGAGATGTGCTAGTGGACCCGGGGAAATCTCCATAAAATGCATCGTTTTCTCCAAGCCTCTCAGAGGTCATCGAGACCTGCTCCTGTGAAAGCTCCACAGTCATAACAAGAGTTTGTCTCTTTGTGCAAGGTAACGTATGGAAGAAGTTTCAATTTAAATAGTTGAAAGTTTTCGGTTTTGGAATTCGAAAGTGATCTTTTAGGCTGTCAACAGTTCTAAACTTGTCAACTCGCTTGTAATCTCGAAGACTCGTGTAGGTTCTAGTTGGCTTGTTAAAAAGGATTTTTGCTTTGTGCAAAGGAATATGTAGCAGTTGAGTTCCTCGGGCGTGTAAAGGAAGTGGGTTATTATCAATGGTGGTTTCTGAATCTGCAACGCTTATTTCGCAGCTACAGTATGTCGCTATCTAGAGACATTTTTGCGACAGAGCTGTGACGGCTATTCTGAGATATCACAGAGATCCTAAAAAATATTCTATGACGTTCCTAGCATAAAAGAGTTTGTATTGTCCATGACTACGCTCAACGTTCGTCATTCGTTCAGATGTCCAGGCCAGTCAAGAAGCCCTTGTTCTTGAGCTCCTCAATATTGTAGTCCCAGGTCCTGTCAATGTTCTTCTGTTCCAAAGCGGGTCTGGTAGGCTTGCTCACCACTCCACCGGTAGACAAGTAGCCACCAGACTCCTTCACAACCTCGGGGTCCAAAGCTGCTCTGAGAGAGGCGAACGAGCCTTCCTCGCTCTTGACACCAATAGTCTTGTCGATAACCACCGTGCTGCTTTTGTAGATCCAGCCTACAAAAGGCAAGTTCTTCCAGTAGTTGAAAAGCTCAGTCTCCACGATCACGCCGGGATGCACCGAGATAGAGAAGATGTCAGGGTAAAGCTGAGTCAACTTCGTTGTGAAGTGGATATCAGCTGTCTTCGCTGCACCATACCGAACCCAGGTGAACAAGAAGTTAGGGGCACGGTTAATCTTGTCCGAGGGATCGAAGTATTTGTAGGCTGATCTGTGGCCCTCTGACAGGAGCATCACCACCCTCGGGTGTCCATCAGCCACAGCAGCCTTCAAGTTAGGCAAGAGTTTGATGGTGAACAACAAAGGTGCAACGAAGTTCACCTGGTATTGAATCTCGTAGCCGTCCTTGGTCTCCTCGTAAGGAACGGCCATCAAACCCGCATTGTTGATGAGAACATGAAGTTTCTTCTCCTTCAGAGCGAATTTGTCAGCACAAGATTTAACTGAGGCCAAGTCGAGGCAGTCAAAATGGATGTACGTAAGGGTGCCCAAGAAACGCTCCTTCTTCTCCGCTTCAGTGTAGGCAGCCACGCGTTTCTCTGCCTCCGTCTTGATATCTTCAATTGCCTTCAAGACCTTGGATTCGGTTCTGCCTGCGATGTAGACAACGTAACCGTGAAGATAAAGATGCAACACAGTGTACCATCCGATACCAGAGTTACCGCCGGTGACGATAGCAACCCTTCTGTTCTCTTTAGGGTTGTAATAGGGACCACTATTTGGGTCGTAGTATTTGGATCTTGGGGCCATTATTCAAAGCAAGGCGTGTGATGGGAAAGTGGCAAACCTAGAAGTATAATAGGACTATGAGGTGGCATGTGAAGCTATTGTTGAACCGCGCTCCATGCACGCTGGAGGCAAAAACGGTGAACTCCAATTTCCGGGGCGGCTGACTTTTGGTTACGAATTATGCAGCTCCCTAGTCAAGAAATCGACAATGTGAGAGAGAATCTCTTCTGTCTCTTTGGGACTTGAAATCCATACAGTGCAGGCACTAAGCCTGGCCTTAAAGTCGTTAGCTCCCACCGATGCGAACTGGTCGCCAATATGCAAAGATTCGCTTTTGGTGATGGGTGGCTTCCCCAGATCTTTGCAGAGGTAGTGTTGTAAAGCTGAAACCCCGAGCGACTTATCTCCGATATCCACCCAAACATCAGAACCTCCGTTGAATGCACACACCCGTAAGTCATTTCCCTTTGTCGCCTCGGACGCAGCTCCATTGTTTTCATCTGCGATTCGACGGGTAGAGTGGAGCATATCGTTCAATCTGGACAGAAGGGTGAGGACAATTTCCTCGAGTGTTTCTCGCAGAATATTGTATCCCTTCACTGGAATGATACCCAAGGAGCGTTCCTTCCTGATGATGGTGGTCTTGTTCTCGTCATCCAACGAGAATTTCCTTTGCAAGTGTGCCATATGTTCGTAGGACGTGTTCATCACCTCGACGATTTTATCAGCATCCCATTCTCTCATGAGCGGGAGGTACCATTGTTCGGCCTCAATGAACTCCAAACTGGCCTTTTTGACATTGAATCTGAACAAGTAGTTTGATTCACCACCCATAACCAAGAAATTATTCTTCTGCTTGTCCGTAAGCTGGTCAGTGGTCCTCAAGACTTCAATGAGTCCAGGCAATCGCTTGTGGTATTCCAATGCTCCAGACTCTCCGGGATATCCGGCTGCGGTGACTACCGCAACATAGATGTCGTTGGCCAAAAGCTCCACGAGGTAGTCGACCAATGGCGACTCCTTTTCGAGGGTTTTGCCATCGTCATAAAGCGTCACGTCTCCATCAAAAGTGACGAGCTTCAATCCCTTATTCTCCTCGGCTTTGTGCGTGAGTGCTAGAATCTGGGCGGTGTTGAGAATGCTTCTAACGTCATTGAATGATGGAGATACGAGACGTCTTCTGGACACGTGTTTCTTTTTGTCCTCAATCTCAAACGCTTCTCTTAACGGAAGCCGAGTAAAGAACTTGCCCACCGAAGGCACCAATTGCCGCAATCTTGAACGAGACAAGACATCTTCAGCACAGAAACTGTCCAAGTACCGGGTGCTGTCAACCAATTTTTCCACATCAGAAAACACCTCCATGTACCTGTCCAGGCACGTTTTGGCAAGTGTCCGTTCGTGCAATTCAAGCACCTTTACGGTATCTTTCTCTTCTATGGAGTAGACTTCTTCGTAATTCTCCAAATCGGCATGGAGCACAAAGGGCACAGCCAAAAGCGACTTGATCCATTCGATGAATTCGTCCCTTTTGTGGCTTTTGAGCGCATATTCGACTCTGTATCTAGATGTCATGATTAAAAGAAGTAGTTCTACTGTCTTGATTTTGCGCGGACCGGAGTTTTGGATCAACTTAGCCGAGAACTATTTACAAATTTGCACCGGGCCGAAAACATAGAATGGTGATTTCTGTGTTTCAATTGTCAGCTCTTCATTTGCTGTCTCCATTAATAGCTATTGTGCTTGCTTTTGGAGTTGCTTCAAGCACTGAGTTTTGCAGCCACGTTGTATTCCTAGGCTCGCATACTGTCAGTTTCAATTATGTTGCTTTGCTTTCAAATGTTGCCCTCCAACTCTTCCTCTTCAAGCAATTGAGCTCTTCCATACGATGGCTCTCGGCTTTGCGGAAGTCATTGATCACATTTGGAGCCACTCAAGCGGCCTTTTTCTTCTTGTGCTTTGAAATCGGAAACGGCGTTAACTCTTTGGAGGCATCCATTTATTTCATGAAATTGATCTTTGAATTAAATGGTCTCTTAAATTTTGCTCTTAGTGTCTCTCTTCGGCCCTACATATCTTATGCTTCAGTACATTCACCGATCGACTTCAGTAAACAACTTTCTTCGACGGCTTTAACAGTCACCAGAACAATCCTCTTTCTACACTCTTATCCGATTAGTTCCTTCTATTTTACATAAGCAATCCCTGCTGGGCTCTTCTTCTGTCACGCTCCTCGGTGATAGACAACTTGATACCCTTACCCTTTGGCAAAGAGATGTGAGACTTGCCAGCCTCGTCACCGATAACGAAAACGTTACTCAATCTGGTGACGAAAGTGTTCTCCAAAGCGTCCTTGATGTGGACCAAGTCGAAACCACCCTCGTGCTTCTCTCTGTGCTCGATAACACCAACTCTACCCATGTTCTTACCACCAGTGACCATGACCAACTTACCGGTGTCGAACTTGATGAACTCAGTGATCTTACCAGTAGCCAAGTCAATCTTGACAGTGTCGTTGGCTCTGATAGCTGGGTCTGGGTATCTGATAGTTCTACCGTCGTGGGTGACAACGTATGGAACAGATCTCTTACCCAAAGCGATCTTCTTAACCTTGGCAAGCTTGTAAGAAGCCTCCTCGGCAGTGATTCTGTGGACAGTGAATCTACCCTTGACATCGTACACCAATCTGAAGTTCTCGTTGGTGGCCTCCAAGGTAATGACATCCATAAAACCGGTTGGGTAGGTGGAGTCAGTTCTGACCTTACCGTCGACCTTGACGTGCTCCTGCATCAAGATGGCCTTGACCTCTCTACCGTTAAGAGCGTACTTCAATCTGTTTCTGAGGAAAACGATCAAAGGCAAGCACTCTCTCAACTTGTGAGGACCAGCCGAGGCTCTTGGAGCGTAGGTACCGGACAATTTGTCCAACATCCAGTGGGATGGAGCTGCCAATCTTTTAAGGTGTTTCTTTCTGAAATGTTAGTACGGTTTGTCTACGGCAGATAAATCGGCGTGAGGCAGCCAGGGGGTATCCAAGGTACTTCTTGAGGAGCATTCAATCCAAGAGAGCTCACTTCAAATGCGAGTTCCGTAATCTTCACCAAGAAGATGAAAAGCCCACACTCAAGATGTCAAACTCCCATTGAAGACCCTAAAAGCTTAACCCAATACTTTAATTCAAAGTGAATGGGTCGCTTCAGAGTTCCTGACTGCACCACAACCGATTATCAAGACAAGGCTCCCATCCGGGCCAGACTAGGTCTGGCTGGAGGCCGACTGACGGTTCTAAGAACCTGCGGTAATATCTGGTCCCAGTTCAGCCGAACTGGTGCCTTTGTTTTGTCTTGTTATCTGCCTTCGATATGAAGGGTAGATTGACATACGGGCCTCTTGCCATTTTTGATAATCGATAGTGTGGGAGAAAGTGAAAAAATTTTGTCTTGAACCTCAAGTACCGCGCGCAGCAGTGTCCGGGTAACTTTGAAAACACGTGATCTCAAGCACGTGTATTGAGTGAGGGCTTCACCCATCTGGGAGGGGACCAAGTGTGGAGAAACGCTTATCTATTTGGAGGGGAAGGGGTGAAAAAAATGGCCGACTTTGGGCTACATGTGGAGATTTGCAGAAGGCACAGAGCTTGTGAAAAGGAGAAAGCAAAGCCCAAGGTAATTTGCGTATAATGAATAGATATCGGAATGGCCGATGGAGAAACCTAGCAGAGTCTCGCGGCTCTCATGGAGATCAATTGGGTATGCTGCACAGCAGATGGCCCTATGGTCATTCCTGTAAATTTAAATCGGATTTGAATCAATTGGAGGCGTCTGGCTTAGATCACGGTGCTCTTGGGCTCATCGTACTTGTGGGTGTTGAGAGCACTACCGCCGTTCCCCGTAGGCATGTTAGTCTCCATATCCTTGCGATTCACCTCCTTGTTGTGCTGGTCCAAGGCCAATCGTTCGGCTCGGGACATGTCGGTAACCTTCTCGACCTCGGCGCCAGTCATGACCTTGACCCAGTCCACGCTCAAGCTGTAAGGACCGTACTGTTTGTCCAACAAGCCGACACCAACGGTCTTGACCTCGGACTTGTTGAGCTCGGATCCGTCTTGAATGATGCCCCAGTTGGTCATGACAAAGTCGTTCAATGGGATCACCACGGTCTCCCATTCGCCAGGGTGGTGCAAGAAGAGTCTGTGCTGGAACAAGTCCGTCACCAACGGTGTGTTGGCCTGGATGTTGACCAAGTACTTTCTGCGGTCACCCTTCACACGAAGCACGAGCGAGCTGAATTGGGACCAGTCCCAGTACGAGTCGCCAGAGAACCAAGACTCCTTCTGATCCTGAGTACGGAACATGGCGTACCCCAGACGGGTGATTTCCGGGTTTCCCTGGGGCAAGTCGAGGTTCAAGTAGCCGTGGAAGCGGCCGGCGCCCGTGGCCTGGTCAATGTCAAAGTGGACGGTCGAATGGCCGCCCATCTCCTTGTCACACCTGGTGATGATCTTGGCTAGCGACTCTTCGGGATGCTTGCGGAAGCTGAGCACGGTTTCCACGGTTTTGGCATTGTCAGCCGATTTGGCGAAAATACGGTTGAGGGTGGAGTTGAGCCCCAACGTTCTCAAGGACATGGTGGTGTGGATCTTGGAGGTGGTGTTTAGTGAGCAGCGAGATGGCTATAGTGTGGCCAGAGTCAATCAATCAGTCGAGGGGAATCACGTGCGCGTCGGGGCCTAGGTGGCGGTGACTGCTTCTTGTAAAATGAGGAAGTTCTGTGAAACCAGAAAGCTGAAAGATGTGTGTGAGGTGCCAAAGCCAGAAAACAAAAAAAAAGTGAAACCGGCGTGCTTAAGTACTAGCCGGTGTGGGGACCACGAGTACACCACCCTGCCTTTTTTCGCGGGAAACAATGCACAGTTTATCGTACAATACGCATTGCAGACTGGCCTCCTGTCGGCTGTCCCTCGGAGTGACCCCACATCATCTGAGATTCTCCAAAAGGGGTTCATGGAAGAGCCCAATAATTTAGGCGATTGAATACTATTGTGGTTGAATGGAGTCGGTCGGAGGATATGAGCTTTTTTTTTTTTTTTCATTGCCCCCTATTGAATCGCCCCTTCTCCGCCGCAGTCTGATAACGCAGAGGGGATCATTACATCAGCGGGGCTTGCTATCTTGCTCTGCTCGTGTGGCTCATAGAGGCCTGATCTGGTAATGTTCTTTGGTAGGTTGAGGAGAAGGCTGCGTCTGGCCCGTTTTGCTGATTTTTTGTGGAGAAGGCTTTGGTGTCACGGCAGTGGGTGCAAAAAGGGCAGGGCTCAGAAAGTGGGTTTCGCAGTCAAAAGCACTTCGGACTTGATGTTCCACAGTTGCATCTCAATGCAAGAAATGTAAACCAAGTACGCTTTCCAATGGGTCATGCTTCCGTGCTTGCCTTTAGTTCTATCCAAGCGGCCCTTAGACTGGAGGAGCCCAGGACATTGGCTTTTCTGTGAGAATGCATAATTTGAAGAGTCCTAGCCGTTCTGTACATGTATAGAAGCTACGATGACCCGTAACTCATGCAAGAGGTAGTAGGATTGTAACAGGGATACGGAAGCTTGCAGAAGGAGCGCAATCCATCAGGCCCATGTCGTTTGATTTACAAGTTTTAATGAAGTTGGCCCAACTCTAGAGGGAGACTGGCTCCTGGGTATCTTCTTGATGAATAACGAATGGGTTCAGAGTAGAGATATTGTCTGTGTTGGCGTTAACGACTTGTCTTGCCTTCTTCAATTGATACCTGTAATGTCTGTCAACACGTCAACGCAAACAGTAGCTGTACCTATAATAAGAGGTTAGAAAAGGCTCTTTCACATTCTAACTATCTATTTCTTTGACGATTATCAATTCGAACAACGTCAGAAAGACTACATCTTTTCTAACAAACCTATATAGCTAAGAGTTACTCAATTGACCCATGTATTTTCAATAGAGATTGAATAATCTGGAGACCCAAAAATGGTGTCGCTGCCATGAACCTAGATGATTTTACACACCCCTCGACTCTGGGTCTTGCTTTTTATCTCCAATGTCTTTCAGCGCTCTCCAACCTACACGTAGGCTTACCCCAAACTTTCACGGCTTCGTGTGTTATGCTTGCTTCTCGCTAGTTTACGTACCGTGACCTCCGAGCAAGAAATAGATAGTCTAGAAGTTCTTTCAATACGTTCTAAAGGACGACACAAACGATGCTGCTCAATTGAGGTTGGTTTGCGGGTGCAAAGTGTTGTAAAATTTTTGGTAAAGGAGACTACATTCATGGTCTACCAAAATTTAGATTTCTAGGGAGAAATTACCTCTACGGGCTTTACATATCTAATGGCGGAGATCCTGGCACCACCTGCGGAACAGTTCGGGCTTGGCTCTCACCCATCACCAGTCAGCGCCTGTCTATTCTTCATCTAGTGCAAGGGCCAGTAGCCAGGGAACAAGTAGTGCATCTTCTCGAGCAACTCCTTCTTGACTCCCTGAGGACTGGTGCTCACTGCAAACTTCATGGTGCCCTCGAGATCCTTGCCCAAACCGGCAGCGCCAGTTCTCAATTCCTCGGAAATTGCATCCACCAACGTGGCAGCAACGCGTGTGGCATTGGCAGAATTGGCCTTCAAGTTGCCCACGACTGTTTCCACGGTAACAGGCTCCTCGCTCTCGTTCCATGAATCGTAGTCCGTCGACATACAGATCATCTGGTAGGCGATTTCCGCCTCACGAGCCAACTTGGCCTCCGGCAACACCGACATGTTGATGACCGAGCCGCCCCAGCTACGGTAGATTCTCGACTCGGCTCTAGTGCTGAACTGGGGTCCCTCCATGCACACAACCGTCAAGTCCTCGCCCTTGTTGGTGTGTTCCTTGCTGTGAAGAATTGGCTTGGCGCCAGTGTCGAAACCTTCCAAAAATCCCAGCAGCGGGATGGAGTCGGTGACGATCTTGTTGAGCTTCAAGTCAAAAGGCTCCCCGAACATAGCGTGGGCCACGAAGCCCTTCTCAAAGAACGTGGCGGGGCGGATGCCCTTGGTTCTGTCGATGATCTGCGTGGGGACCACAAAGTCCCTGGGCTTGATCTCCTGCTGCAACGAGCCCACGGCGGAAAAGGCGATGATGGCCTTGACACCGATTTTCTTCAATGCGGCGATGTTGGCCCTGGAAGGCACGTCCGAGGGCAACAAGTCGTGGTGAGCGCCGTGGCGTGCCAAGAAGGCCACATGGTCGCCCTTCTCCGTCTGGGAAATGGTGATTGGCGCCGAAGGAAAGCCCCAAGGTGTCGATACTGTGAGTCTAGCGACCGGCTTGAGATTTGGCAAGTCGTAAAGACCCGTGCCGCCAATAATGGCCAATGGCACGGGCTTGTCGAAGGTGTGGGGCAATGAAGAAAGCTCAATCTTTTCTCTGTGCACAGACATGAGTAGTTTGGAGAGGTTGTTGCGGAGGTGCACTTTGACCATGTAGTTTTTCAAGATATGCGCAGGCGCACTGTGGCTGTCAACGTGGGCAGGTAATGGATGGCGTCATCGATGAAATAAGCGAGGATTCGGAAGGAAGCTTTATGATTACGAGGAATGGGCGATAAGCTTTTTGTTGGTTGTGTTGGTCTCGCAGTGTAGATGATATGAGCCTTTGGCTGTTTAAGCGCATAGATAAGTAGCTTATATTGCATCTGCGCGGGTGGTGAAGAAAAGCGGTTTCTAGAGAACAGGTGTTTTTGCACTTTTACCGAGTGGCTGAAGGCGCTCTTATTTTGATGTTCATCAATCGGGTGACTTTGGCTCTTGTTTTATTTTCTGAGCTTGAGATTCCAAGTCCTACCGATCATTGGCATTATTTAATTACTTGGTCCTCCAGAAGCCCAATGGTCCCTCGAAATTCTTGTGTTGTCTCAATCGAGCTCTTGGGGTCGTAGGGAAGATATTACGATGGGCGCAAAATCGCTTTGGATGAGGGTAAATTCGCTTGTTTCAAAGAGTGACTCTTTGGGACTTCAGACGGACTGGGAGGGGAGCGAAAAGAGATTTGTAGCTATCAGGCATTCGCTATAAGGAATTTGCTAGTTCAGAGGTCTTCGATGGTTGGAGGGTTTCCACTAGGCTGGACCTAGGGGTGGACCAGATGGTAGAGCAGGGAGATTGCTCTGAGAGCCAGCTTCTAATAACTTCTTCTTTTTTCTCTGTGATTTCTCTTTCTGAACAAGCAGAAAGTCATTCACTATTCTCACTGATTTTTACTACTGTCAAACGCTCGTATCAGTCTCAGTCTCAATGCTTTTAGTGAACGTTCGGTCCTCTATATATCCAGGTGAACTGCAGTAATCTATGGCACTCGCCTGTAATTTGAAACTCGATCGGCCCATTTTGACGAATTTTTTTTGTTTTTTTTTCTTTACTTATCGTGTTTAGGTGCATGTAAATGACGATCTGACCAAGGCGAGCATCTAGTCTCACTTTTTCCAAGTTTCTTAAAATCCTGCAAATCCTGCTCGCCTCTTCGAAAATCACATTCATGCTATAATCTATTCCCGCTAAAAAATAATTACCTTTCTACCCAAGGCCTCCCCATATTCCGCCTTTCATCCCTAGTTACCCCAATAGGCATATACTTGCTGATACTCGATTCGCCGATACCGGGGTCGATATCTCTGGTGTACGGGTTGTTTATGGCAGCACGTGATACAGCGTTCCTTCTGTTTCGGAAAACCAATGACTAGTTAAACCACACTGAGTTAGTTATCATGTCCTTTCCGCTAACATCTCGCACTATAGCCGGTCTTGCTAGCCTGTCTTTGCGGAGAAACGCCAACATAAAGCCCCTTCTAGGGCTGGTGAGGTTTTCGTCAAAAAAATCGGATGGTGAAGGGGGCGAGGAGGCTATATCAAAGGAACCTTTGTCAAGTCCTTTTACAAAGCGTGGGAACTCGGAGGTTCCACGTGCTCTGAAAGCCAAAACACAATCAAGAAAGAAACAAGAAGCCTCCGCGGGTGCATCTCATAACAAATTCATGTCTTTCGATAAGCTTCCCAAACCTCCGAAGGAGATTCTCGACATGCCCATGGACCAGTTCTATGCCAAGGTGTACATGAGGGATCTTCCTGTGAGGCCACAGATTGACCCTTCCAACAAATTTCTGTACAAGTTTGAGGTGCCACCCAGATTTGTACGCCACAAGCATCACGAGTTTCCCGATCTACAAGAAGAAAAGTCAAAGGCACAGGAGAAACAACCAGCGAACAACTTCGAGCCTGCTAACAATATTCTCGAATTCAAAGTTGACTACAACACAAACTCGTTGGTTAGAGTACCTGAGCATCCTTTGAAAGAGTCCATTACTGGCATGTTCGTGTCGAACCCCCTCATGCATAATCTCGACAACGACTTTCTCTGGGACATGTATCCACGGGGCAAGGCCTACGGAAACATTCCTTTTGGGGGCGACAAGTCTTTCGAGGGTTTCAAAAACTGGGAAAACAAGGAAAATGATAAAGTTAAACAAAAGGAGTCGCAGTTTGAGTCCAAGGTGAAAGAAGTGAATGAGTTCAGAGAGACAATGAGTGAATCAAAGTCCTTCTACAGAAAGCAACTGACTGCCGCGCCAACGGAGAAAGAAAAGGACACGGCAAAGGCTGGCGGTAGGCGAAAGTTGGACCGCAGTCTCCTCAAACAGTACCGCAAGTACAAAAAAGAAGGGTTGTTCAAGAAGAGATTCAACAATGACGGTAACAGCAACAACAAATTCTGATGACGCAACCTCCCATATTCACTAAATCACCAGGTTTTCTTCATGTTTTATAGGGTAAATTTCCATTTCTGATAATATATAACGGTCCACACGAATTCACTCGACAATCACAAGATCAACATCGCCGTAGCCGTATTTATGCTTGTTTGCTTCGTAGACTTTCTTAAGCTCCTCGATGTACAAACCGTGGTAGTGGTCAAGAACTTCCTGATTGATATGAGGCCTGCTCCGTTTTTTGGCTTTGTCCTTGCCCTTGAACATGGAGAAACGAGAATCAGTACTCAGCGACTTTGAGCTCTCTGACTCGCTCTTTTCTTCTACCTTCGGCTCTTCTGGGTTCTGCTGAGCCAATCCAGCCGGGACGTAGATTGGATTTCCCGTGCAAATGTCAATAGGAGTACGGAAGGGCAAGAAGCCGAAATCATAGATAAAGACACCTCTAGCACTGAAGAAAGGCAACGTGAAAGATGTCAAGCGCTTGAGGCCGAGCTGGAACGCGTGGAAAAGCGAACCCTCCTTGGGCTTTGCTAGCCTGTAGATGTCCGCCTCGCCGAATGCAAAAGTAGGAACCAACGAGACGTTTCCGAGTTCGATTGCAATCTTAACAAAACCCTTACGCTTGTTAAGGACCAATTTGATTTGTCTCTTGGGTTTCTGCTCGGCAGGTTCATCTTCATCCGAATCATGGCCTTTGTAGCCCACACCTACACGCAGATTGTGGCCCACCATGTCGTTCAACAACGATTCCTGGGCCCCTCCAATGACGAGACACACGGAATTGTCGCCGTTTTTGATCACACTCTTGATGTTCTTACCGCCAGCGCTGGTGAGACCCAACGATAGGAGATAGTCTCTGTAGAAGGGGATAGTGAACTGCGTGGTAAGCGTAAGAGGGAAGATATAGCCAATTCCAGGAAAGAGCTCTTTGTGCTTCGAAGGGTCATGGAAGAAAGGCTTCAAGAACTTGGCTGGAGGCTGGAAAGGCTGGTTGCGCAAGGCATTGGTTGCGAATAGGCCCATGGCTCCCATGGAGATGACGCCATGGGGATGGTAGCAGAAAATGTATCTGGGACCTCCGGCAACCTTGCGTGTTCGTTGCACGGATAAGGAGGACTTGGAGTCAGAGCTGCGTGCATCGTCGTTATCGTCGTTGACAGACTCCGAGGTATCCGAATCGTTCAAACGCTTGCGGAGACCAAAAAACTTAAAGAATCTGTCCAATGCGGTTCTGGCGTTTTCGGAAATCAAATCCTCCTCGTCGTCCGGGCTGCTCTCTTCGTATACGGTCTCTGTGGTGAAGGTGGGCTCCAACTCACAGGTCTTGTGGACGCGGATCGGATAGTAATTGACAAACCAGCGCCAAATAATCAAGTTTCTCATGCCATCACGCACACGATACACCACCTTGCCGTTGGTGGGGGTGTGGAGATCAAAGCCGTAGAGCCAGATGAAATAGGGGATCACAATGAGCAACCATGAGAGCCAACCAAGATACAAAATGAAAAGAAACAAGCAGAAGAAACTCGGAATCAGCACCGTGTGCCACATGACACTCAATGTCTCAAGACGCCGGTGCAACGGAGTATCCAAGGGAGCCACATTGATAAGGTTCTTCTTCTTCTTCTTCTTTGGACGCTGGGCCACGGGGGGCTCTTGCTTCTGTGGTTTGCGGAGCCTCAATTCCTCTTCAGCCATTGCGAAGAGATCCAAGGAAAAGAAAAGAAGTCAGGAAGAAAAGAAGCAAATTTTTCCAGAAGAAAGATAGGGAGGAGAGAAGGATGTGGGGCAGATATCGCGGCTGTATATAGAGATGAAACACTGAGGCCTCGGCCAAGACATGCCGAAATATTGCTAGTATTCATAAAAAATAATTAGGTCCCACTGGTTAGTATACTCTGTCATTGGTCCGTAGAAGCAGCTCGTGACGCTTTTTCTGCACCCTAGCCGACTCGTACTTGACGTCAAAACAACTATTGCCTGATTGAGGTAAGAGCAGATTGCGACTGGCCAAGGTGAAGTACTACTTTTGCAACCAATGGACCGCGGAGGGTTGGACCCAAATTCGCAGAAAACCCACTATGAGGTGGATACGAGAGGCAGAAAAAGGACCAAAAAAGGAGCTTGCCCGTTTGTGAGCCACAGCAACGAAACAGAAGAGCTCACTCGTGGACGCTATAACTTGTACCAGAAGGTATGGAGCCATCAGCTTGAAGCGATCCATAAGATCTTGAACACCGCCAATGATCGCTTCTTCGCCGATCTCATTCTGTTCGTGGAAGAGCCATTGCCGGAGAAACTAGCCACGGCATTTTTGGCCCTCAGCTCAAACACTGCCAATAACTTGAGGACTCTAGATGAGTTTGCAGGGCATTTGTTCACCAATGGACGAAACCCACACGTGCGCTTGGTGACGCTCAACGCTAAAGAGTGTCTTCATATCAAGGCAGCGATGAGGGAGGTGGTCAAACAGGTCCTTGAGCCAAATAGGCGACTTCAGGATGAGCCTTTGGTGGGATTTGATGATGAGGATGTTGAACCGGCACCTGAGGTGGAGGACGTCACCCTAGAGGGAGACTTCGAGGGAAGAATCTCTTATGATTTTGGAATTGTCGAGGACTGGGTCGATGCATACACGAAAAAGAACAAGTGTGGTGATGAGTGCCGTCTTGTTGTGGTGTTGCAGGATAGCGATGCTTTCGCCAACGAGGTGCTCAACCAGCTCGTCCATTTGCTTAGTGTGTACTCGAAAAGAGTGCCTATCAAGCTTGTCATGGCGCTAAGCTCCAAGAGCATCAGTGACTGGATCAATAGCAACTTCACTGCCAGGGCCAGAACGCTCATCAAGGCCACCAAATTGGAGGCGAGAAACAACAAGGATATCTGTTTCCAGGTCATCGACGACACATTGCTACGCAACGAGATCACAGCGGAAAACCCGCTTTTGCTTGATGCCCGTCTCTCGCTGATTGTCTTGAACCGGTTCGAAAACTCCAATAACTCCATCGATGCCCTCATCACAGAGTTCAAGCTCACCTACATGATCCATTTCTACCAGCTGCCGCTATCGATGTTGGTGGACGCTGAGTTTGTGCCACAAAAGTTCCATTTCGATGCTCTTCGAAAGCTTCCTTCGTTCAAGACCCACGTCGAATTTCTTCTACACAGTTACCACAGTGCTAAGAAGGAAAATGATGAAGATATGGCTGAGGAGCTCCAGCTAAAAATTAGAAATCTTCTCAACGATGACAGCGCCGTCTTTAGCTTATTTCACAATGCCAGAGTACAGCTCCAAAAGTACCAGAACTCCGTTATGAATGCCATCCACTTAATTCACTCTCTCAGCGACGGAGAGAAGCAAAAGTTCCAGCTCTACAAGCTTGTGACTAACAACCAGCTCATCAACTCGTCCTACTTGAGCGACGTGATGAAGAAAGTCAGAAACTTCGACGACCTTCGGGTCGCACGAGTATCCCAATTCTTGCAGAGCGATATAATCAAAATCACGCTTGGAAGCATTACTGACGAAGACATTCTTGGCCTCAAGCGAGCATTGAGCAAGACTGATACCACAGCTCCACAGCTTCTCACTTTGTTCACAAGCTACCTCCACGAGAATCCAGCGTTGAACATGAAAATCAGCGACAACCTCTTCAACGAGGTTTTGACAATCACAGGAGGAATCAGCGAGTTGGACCAAGTCCGTCCAAGTGTTTCCATCGAGGAGAGCTATGAAAATCTCATGATAAAGCTAATCAGGCCACGGCTGAAGGAGACTATCGAGGTAGCGCTAGATGAGCCCCAGCAGTTCTTGAAGAACGAGTTGGTTGCTACCGAAGTTGGGTCAAGGTACAAATCCTCCAAGGTTCTTGGCCCACTCCTCAGCCGGTTGTACCATGTTTACAAGGATGCTCCAGTGAACATAAATATCTGGGATTTTTTCGTTGCGTTCAAGCTGTCTATGTCGAAGAAAGACTTGTTGAATGAGCTCCAGAAGCAGATCAAGAGCTATACTGGCGAAGGTACCGACCAAATGAGAAATATCTTGAATGAGGTCAAAGAAGATGATGCAAAATGGGAACGGCTCGTGTACGCGTGGTTCATACAAAGTAGCGCTGAGCTAGCGTCCATGGGCTTTCTTCGGGAGAAAGCTAAGGGCGACTATGTGGAAAAGTTGATCTGGAAAAACTTATGATTAGATGGTATGTAAATAATAATTAGCAGGCTTCACCCTTTTAGGATTGCTCATTCTGTCTTTTCTCCATGGAGCCGACGTCCTGGGCGTTGGCTTTGATATCTTGGTCATTGTCCTTAGTCGTTTCAGTGTCTGTGTCGGGGTTTGCGAGTCCTGCTGTGTCATCGCTTCCCTTTTCCTTGCTCTTGCCCTCACTGGCACTGGAATCATCGCCAGTACCAGAATCCTTACCGTCCTCAGCAGTCTCACCTTGTTTGGGCTCCTCAGAGCTGTCCACCTTCTTGAAGCCATCACCGTTTGCTTCATCCTCGGCCTGCTTAGCGGCCTCGGCTTGATCCTCGGCATTCGTATTAAGTGGAGGCGTATCGGCCGAAGCCGAGTCGGCATACTGGGAATTGGCCCATGACTTAGCGGTGTCGACATACGTACCAATAGACTCACTAAGCTTGGAATCCTTGATGTATGTATGGGCTGAGGAGGAGGTGACGATCAAAAATAAGACCAATGCGGTGAAGACGAAGAGCACCATGTAGCGCTGCGAGCGCAACATTTTTGAGGCAATCCTTTGGGAGTCTTGCATATTTATAGGACACAAAGTAACGGGAGGAGGAGTTGAGACTTGTTGATAGTGAGACATGCAGGTCCCGATAGCGAGACCCTTTTAGAAGGAACAAAAATTTATGTGAAGATGGGTCTTGTGGTGTAGTAATTCGGTGATCAGCTTTCACAGCATTACGGAAAATATTCACAAATTCCGGCTTTGACGATCGAGGATTGCAGAACACAAGTTGCAGAACACAACCATATCCACATACACCCTCCGGCAGTCGATCATGAAGAGCAAAATGTTTTTCCCTATTAAGGCCGGATTTAAGCAACAGCCTAGATTGTTTCGGACAGCCGCTACATCTTGCGCTATGCTAGGAAACATCTGGCCGAAGATGGGCTCATATAAGCCGAGGAAAGTCAAAATGATACATCTGGCGTTAATGCCGAGCTGGACCTGGGGCTTTTATTTTTCGATCGAAGAGTTTAAAGTTTGACAAAAGGCGCTGTCTGACATAGCGGACTTGACAATCGACGATGCGTTCACCAATTGCCCGAAGTAGATCCGTGACGTATTCACGCTGAATTTTAAGGCGGGCCTCAATTTTAAAAGCGTTGTGACTGTTTGAATAAGAAAAGAGGCAGTGCAGAATAGGAGGCAGGTAAAATTATCATCACCACTTTGTCTACATCCTCTTCTATAGCTCGTCTGGCCACTGTGTCTTTACGGACCGTTCGGATTTTGCGAACCCTGAAAATATCCGAGTCTAAGCAGCGAATGATCGTTGTGTCAAAAATTTAAAAAAACGCCTTCGATCATTCCCCAAGTCCCGAGGACCGTGGCTGCAAAAAATGGGCCCATGTTTTTTAACCCCTTACGCGCAGGATCACAGCAGTTTAGTGTCACAGAGGAACTAAAAGTGACGGGTTGAGGGAGTCACGTGCAGGACCAGGAAAAATCACACCACTTTGCTTTCTGTACGCAGCTGCCAGCCTTTATCAACTCTGAAGTCTCTCATGTATTCTTGTCATCTGTGAGATTTCTTTTTACCGCCTCCCATTTCCCATATAATTAGCCTTTCGGCTGTTAGCCAACCACACATTTATACTCCCCAAGATGTCCACAGTCTACGACTTCAACGATAATATGTTGGACTTTGAGGATACTGACATGTTCCTCTCGGCCATTCTGTCCTCGGTGCCTGCTTGGGACAAAATGTCCAATCCATACGATCTTGACCAGCCGGGATTGGCGGGACTTGGCTTCACGGACAGTTCCGCCCTCCCCCTTAATACCAGCCTTGATATCAACGATCCGGAGTCCTCCGATGCTGTATCTGTAAACAGCTCCCTGCCTTCCACGGCCAACTTCGACCGCTCTTTGTTTCCCACAAATGATCAGCAAAAGCGCTCCTCGTTTAGCACCGCTTCCTACTCTGAGCTGGTGACTTCCACGAACTCAAACGAGGGAACCCCAAACACAACCATGCTGTCTCCACACACCCTGCCCGAAGGCATGAATGACCACAGAAAGTTCAAACCGGAGGACGACGAGGAAGAAGAAGAACCCGCACCCAAAGCTAAACGTTCAAAGGCTTCCCCAAAGAGTAAAGTCTCCAAGCCAGGTAAGCGCCCCAAGGTCTCCCACAACATGATCGAGAAAAAGTACAGAACGAACATCAACACCAAAATCTACGAACTCAGAGATGCGGTGCCAACGTTGAAGATCGCCTCTGGTAAGGCAAATGTTCTGCTTTCCGACTTGGAAGGTTTGGCGCCTGCTGCTAAGCTCAATAAGGCTTCTGTCTTGACAAAGGCCACAGAATACATCAAGCATTTGGAAAAGAAGAACGAAACCATGTTGACCCAAATCGCGCAATTACAACTGCTCATAGGTGACGCCAACGCAAATTCCCCTAACGTCATGCCTCGACAGAATATGAAGGTGGAAGACCAGCAGCCCAATCTTGGATTGCAATTGCCACTTGAGGGACAGTACCCTGGAGGATTTGGTTTTGCTCCAGAGAACAATTACAACACAACAGTTAATTACGAAGCTCAGAATCCTCCACCTCAGTTTGCCCAACAGCAACAACAAGCGACATACCAGCCTTACAACTCTAATTGGATGATGGGTGGCTTGGCCACTGTCATGGGCGCCTCGGTGCTCTCCACAGATAACTTCAAAGGTTTGTCTGCTTTCCCATTCATGCCTTCATTCTTGTCCCATCCATCTCCTGCCGCCTTGCAGCTTCTCACAATTTTCAGGTGTGGTCTCATTTTCTTTGGAATTTACCTCATGGTACTGCCGATTATTAGCAGCTTTAAGAGGCCTGGAAAGACGAAGGTTCAAGCCGAGAATCAATGGCTCACTTGGCTCTTAGTGTCGATTGGATTGCAGGTACCAAAACCGCTTCCTCCCATTGACAAGGATCGTATCCTCTCCCACTTGATTGATGGGTGTTCTGATCCTCGGTACTGGTTGAGAGACTATGCTATTTTGTCCTCGAGTGAGGTGACATTTGAAACATGCTTTTTGACCGTGCTTGTCGGTACGATTCTTTCCACCAAGTTCCCCATAGCAGCCAGTTTCGTCAAGCCAAACCTTCTAACGAGGAGCACGCTATTAAGCAAGCTCAATGCTAGCGAGGAAAACCCTGCTTTGCAGAAATTGAGCGAGTTATTCAAGACCTCGGACGGCGCCTCCATGTTCACCTCTGAGCAGATCATTACTCGTGTTGTGAATATAACTGAGAGAGAAAACATCTTTGCTGGGGTCAAGAAGGGAGATAATTCGCTTGCTTACATTGAAGTGTTCAAACACAATAGGAAGGATATTTACGCCATCATTTTTGGATGGAGAATTCTCGACCTTCTACACGACCTTAATCTCAGCTACTTGGACCTTTTGACAATGCAAGTTGATGACGAAGAGACCAAGAAGGCTGAACAGAGCTTGAAGGCTAGTGTGAAATCGATAGGCAAACTCCTCAAGGACTGCAACGAGGAGTGCCTTAAGCAGTATTACTTATCGATGGCATGTCTCCTCAACCCGGAATCCACGCCAGAGTTAGTCAGCACTATTAAGGGAGGTATCGTCAAGACGATATCGAGCGTCAATTCATACTTTGATGGGCAAGACCTTACGGACTCTGAGGCTGTATCAAGCTGTGAAGACGAGGAAGATGAGTCCGAAGAAACGGAGATTGAGGAGGACAAGAAGAAGAGCGGTATCACTGATACCGTTAAGGGCCTGAAGTCGCTAATTTACTCGTTGAATCTTGTGAACGAAGAGAAGTACATCGTGTTGGCGACCTCCTCGATACTTTATTATTTGCATCAGGATGACGAGAGTGAACAGCTGAAACAGTTGTTGAGGCACTTAAAGTTCGGCGGCGGAAAGGTCCCCTTGTCGACGCTATCGTTTACGTGCTTATTGAAAGTCATTTGCAGTATACTCAAAGAAGGTGACGACAAGCAGGCCAGATCTTTGAGCGTGGAAGAGTCTGAGATATTAGAGCAGTTGGTTAAGGCAGCTAGAGGTTGGCTTAATGACGACAAGAAGAACCAATTTCTCGAACACTCGTTCAGAAGTGATTTGACGGACCTTGTTATGACTAAGGGTATGCTCCTTAACAGTTATTGAGCTGACCTAATAATGAAAGCTACAGTGTATATAACTAATATTATTCGTATGGTGTGGAACTACCTTCGTAAAGCCAATCGGTTCTAGACTTACACAAGCACAATAAATGTAAAGGAAGAAAAAGACGAAGAACGGTGGCATGACTACATAAGATTGTTTACGCCGATGGGCCGAGGGAAGACCATATTTAAAAAAGATCGAGAAGTTGCCCTTCAATGATCTACCATGTTTGTGGTAAGTGTTCAAAAATTCGATAGATAGCAACTTTGGGGAAACGGTCTAAGTTCAGATCTCGTCTCTGTGGATATACGAGCAGGCGTCGAGGTCTGGCTGAACTCAAAACAGAAAGTCAAAAAAAAAAAAAATGCAGAAACAACCTGAAAGCGCAGGGCGCATACGGCTCTGTTCTTTCGCTTCAATAGCAGAAATCTCCCACAGACCTGAACGTATTGAGGCTTGGTTATGACGACTCATTGATACAAGAGAGTAGAGATGTTTTGAAAAATTCAACCGAGGTGTTACGTCCAAAGACAAATATGGCAAGGAATTCCGGCTACTGGTCACTCCATTTCGTGATGCGGAAGTCCTCAACAAACGCACTGTGAAGAAGATCTGAGCTCCAAAGCCTCTGGTAGGGGTAGCCGTAAGTCCAAACAATGCGACCATGTGTGAAAGAATCGAGGTAGGTCAGGTGTTGAGAAGACGAGCCAGAGAATAAATAGACGAAGAGGAGAAATTAATTATGACTGTTGGGGAGACACAGGCGATTAGCCACGGAAATGCAACGTCGCCGAGACACCGTGGGATTTGCATGAGATGTCCGAATACCAGGAGATTAACGATAGAAGGTTCAATCTTGCAGCTGAACAAAGCAGCGAAAGAATAGTGCCTGAGAAGCCAAATTTTTCATATTGACGGCGAATAGAAGATGCCTTACACGAGAGGAAGGACATGACAGAAGAGCATGTGGATGTGACGACAAAAGAACAATGCCGTAAGTAGCATTAAAGATATCCCCTTGGCAGCAACGAAGAAAAAACGTTAAACATTCATTATTCTTGCCGAAATTAAGGACGCATTGTCGCAGGGTCGCGGAACAAGGCACCGCTCGTCTTTGTAAAAGATTCTACCGTAACTAGGCACTTTAAAGTCGAACCAGGGAAACGCTCTTTAGGCATGATCGAGGATGGGGCGAGACGGTAGGGGAAATTATTTGCGGCAATTCATGCCAGAGGAAGGCGTGACGCAGCGGGCGCATGACCGCGCATACGCACACGTCAAAGAGGTATGCGAGGCAAAGCCTGGAAAAAGTAGGAGTACCGCGATGAGACTAGCTACCTGCACACAGAGCCCAGCACACGCAGGCAAACCGTTTGTTTTACACCCACAGGGCGTCTCACCACCTGTGGGAAGATGCGGTATCTGCGGCGGGTGCGCACGCCCACAGGCCGCCTATTGAATAATCATGCACCTCGATGGTCAAGCGCAGATTCTAAGCCCGCAACCGCGATATTCCATTGCACAAGTACACCTCCATGAAAGGACCCTTTGCAGATCCCTCAGATCCCCGATTCACCCTGAGCCAAAGAGGCTGGAATACCCCTACACGAGCTGGGCTCACCCTGCAACACCCCACCCTACCACCTTGTGACAATGCCGTGCGGCACAGGAGGACCCTTGCCTATCGGCCGAATGCGCCTCCTTTTGCACCAGATACATGAATCGGATTTTTTGCCTCCGCGGAGCATGTAGCTTTCGGCATTTCCAACTTCTCTTTAAGCAGGCCTATGTGTTCAAAAGGTAGGGCATATCTGTCTCTGCCTCAAACGTGCACTTCGCCCAGCAACTCGGATTCATGCTGCAGCGAGGTTCCTCGGTTGTGGCAGATTGCCTAACCACCATACATACATAGATCGTTATTTCTGGATGTGTTTTGGCAATAACGCACGCCAACATGGGCCTATTGCGGGCTGCAGCTTTGTCTTTGTGTGGGCCCCTTTTCCTGACGAATTCGAGAGCATTTAAGGCGTCGGTGAGGAACCCTTTCTTGAGTAGCTCCCCTCTCTACCGCCCTGTGTGTGGACCCCCACATTGCAGAGTTTGCTAGTAAATCCTAAATCTGGTCATGGTTCAAAGCTCTCTTTGTATGCAACCAAACCGGCATCTGCCGTTCGTGCAGACTATGGCTTTAGCCCCGTTTATGCTACAAAATTCTTGGAGCACACAATGCGCGGATCAATGGTATTTCTGCCTTTTCAATGTACGCGGATCAAACTCTGTGCTTAATGTCGTGCTTTGTGCCTTCTCCATTTGCACTTTCCCTCGCCGCTTTTCTTTTTTTCTTGTCTGCCCCACTTCAGGGTCTTATTCCGTCACTTAGTTCGTCAATATTTTTTTTCGCTTGTCACTCCGGCAGCGCTGCCTAAATCACTATATATTTTAGATCGCTCTCGTTGTCGTTCGGTTTTCCCCCCCTTTTTTTCTACCGTCCTCACCATCCTTAAGACTAGTGTCTTATCCCTTTCCAGCAAATAAATCCGCTAAAACCAAAGACGCTCGGGTTGTTCGCCTGTCCACTCGTTTGCCCCACAACTTCGTCAAAACATTCGTCTTGGATATTTTGATGCGGAAAGTTGTCTCCATCCACCAAACGAGTGTTCAAATATTCCCCTTTGTCACTTCCTAGCAATTCCCAAAGTCCCGATTTTTCCCCATTGGCTAGTTGATCCATCAATTGCTCGCCACATATATGCTATCCTGGTATGTCAGAGAATTCTGTATCTGATAATGAAGTTTCGGAAAAAGACGAATCCGATACCAGACAGTCGAGAAGTGCCTCCGAGTCGACCCGCCTGAATTCCTCGGGCCTGAAATCCAACGTTTCTCCCTACACCGTTCTGGACTACTACGAGCTCACCCTTCCCCTAATCGATGGCCGTTGTCTCCAGTCGCTGAACGTCCACTCCTTTCTCCGAACATTGCTAGATTTCCTGCTACTACATTCCTTCCAGCTAAAGGCGCTCCAGAAACGGGAAATCAAACTAGCTGACTTGTCCCTCCGTACATTTGGCGACAATTTACAGGGCCTATTAATCAAGTCCGTGCTTCCCAAAACCACACAGAATCAGTACACAGCTCGCCTCCGACACAAGCTCGTGGAACTATGTCCCATATACATCCTCGCCATTTACATGTTTGCCAGATTTCACGTTACTGACACTTACGGAGAGTACGACCTCACTGAGGAATCGTTGAAACATGAGCAGTTCTTAGACTACAAGCTACTTAATGGCGGGAACAAACTACGCCCGCTCTCTTACTCCCAGCAGTATAAGGCGTCCACGAAAATCCTAAAAATTAACGACAAGTTCAAGCCGATCCACTTGGGCAAAATTCTCACTTCCCAGTACAACACAGACCCCAGGTTGGGTCTTGTTTCGGAAAACGCCATGAACCTCAAGTGGCTGAGTCACTCTGCTGATAAAATCCACCCGGAAGCGCTATGTAACTTTGCCGGGTTCGAGGACGAAGAATCCTACCACATTGACCGAGCCGACCGAGAGCCCCCAACGTCCGTGGTCGAGAAAATTTTCCCTTTTCTCAATACCCACACATACGGACGAGATGCTGACTTCGACAAATTCTTCCGTCTTCTTGACTTTCTACGAAAAGCGCTTGTCCAAGACATGGTCGACGTGAAGAAACGCTTTCCAGAGAACCTTATTTGCGAGCACGAAATATTTTGCTCACAGGAGTTTTGTGTTTTTGCTGGAATTTCGAAAGAACATAGTGACGGCTCCAGCAGGAAATCCGTCGAGTCCACTCCAGTTTCGTCGTATGAATCCTCACCTGATTACGAACAAGGAGAGCCGGACTTAGCCGACGGCGAAGCTCCTGGATCCATTCCCAAAAAGCGGCCAAGCTCGAGTATGTCTTCTGATAGTAGAAAAAGAATCAGAGACCTCGAGAAGTTGGTCAGACACTTGCAAAAATCTCAAGAGTCCATGGCGAGAGAAATGACCCAATTCATTGAGCAGCAATCGGCCCAGATTATGGAGCAGACAAACACTTTGAAGAAACTCATGAACAGCACAGACGGCCTTTCCATACTTTTGGCTACGAGAAACCCCAACACTACAGCATACACAAAGCAGATTCTTGATCAGAACAACGCCCATCTTACGCAAATCAACCGCCAGCTAGTCCAGACCAACAACGACGGCTCCAATATTTCACTAAAATGGAATTCTCGAATAAAGGAAATCAGCCAGCAGTCCAACAAATACAACGAGAAATACGGTGAAAGCCGAGTACGAGTGTTGATGTCTACGCTTGCTCCCGAGGTTGAAACCGTGGAGGCCCTCTTTACAAATTTTGTCTCGTGGCACCGGTCCCTAGCCGATTTCAACGTTTCATTGGATGAGTGGGCAGCTGCTCATAACGCAAGTGACCGGGCAATGCTCGAAGCTCGTACAGCCATAATCAGATTCTTGGAATCAGAGGCGACAGGTCGTCATGTGCCCGTTCAGGTTGCCATTGAAAAGCTTCAGGCAAAATTGCAGGATCAGGATTTCTCGGTGGCATTGCCTGACTTGGGTAAACAATTGCTCTCAGGTGGTACTTTCAACCTTGATTGAACTGCGCCTTTGAGCAAGTATAACCGATCAGGAAGCTTAAGGACAAGAGCTCTTGTAATTTTAACATGTTTGAGCCATTCCCTAAATGGCAAAAATGTAATGCACCAAGCAGAACGACTAATATAAAGATACATGAGACGTCAAAAAACGTAGAATGTAATCACTTCTTCATCCTTGAACATAATGAATATTCGAAGGTATTGCCCTATATTCCCAATAGAGTATTCAAACAAGCCGAGACCCTCGATCACAATCCATGACCGTTCAGAGCAGTATTTATGCTCCACTTTCGCAACCAATGACTTAAAGAGAATGGATGAGTAAAAATCTTCATTCGCGGTGACATGCACAAGCAGTCAGCACCATATTCTATTTCCTATTAAATGCTCACTCTAGTATGGGTTTTGCAATCTATGTCCTTTCGCTTTTCATCAAGGACCCTTGCTGAAGTAACGCGCATAAACCGCAGGAAGCACGCTGCATCCAGGCGAACATGAAAAAGCTGCACTGCCGGTGCATCATGCATGCATATGTGCATGTTGTGCTTTGGCGTCTCCAGGGCGAACGGCGAGATGAACTTGAAGAGCGCAAATGTTTCTATCTGGTGACTCTTCCATGAATTCAGCTCACATTGAAAAAATAAGCTCTTCGTATGTCACGAAGCTTGATGGCCGCCCTGTAGACATTAATAGAGCTTAAAGCTTAAAGCTCAATATTCTTAAATGAATATGGCTCAAACAAATAGCCTTCACCTTCAAAAAACTTCGACATGGCCTCCACCCAGTGCAAACGCAACGAGTGCAACATGGCCGATGTGCCCTCCATCATGACCAAAATGCATAGCGTCAAGGTAAACCACATGGCGAACAAAAAGAATGTTATCACAATCCCAGCAGTTCCCGTTGCTCCGAAGGCATTCTGGATGGTCATTGTCCATAACACACTGGACAACTGAGCGTGTGCTAATGATAAGGCCCACAATCTCAAGTAAGACGCTGTGTGTGAGACGCAATTGAGACAGAATTCAATTGTGTGAATGACCTGGTGAATAACAATATCCATGAAGTTGAACTCTTCCCCTTCACCGTGTCCTGAGTTTCCAACCATAGGTTCAATATCATTGGGAAAGTGGAAAGCCTCATTCAACAAGTCCACTTCATCGTCAGGCTGTAAACCAACGGTTTCACTATTGATGTCACCATTAGGAACCAAAGCTTCCTCCTCTTCTTGTAGTTGAAGGGCATGATGTCTCTGAGAGTGAACATCACTGTACCCAGCATCCTTGGCCTTGAGGTTCTCTCTTCTGAGCACCATGGGCTTGTACACCAACAACCATGGAACACAGCACAACGCAAGGAGTACCAAGATCACCTGTACAACAGCCTGGCCCTTGTATAACGGATCCTCGATGTTGCCGGGGGAAAGGAACATATTGATAAGCATATTCAACAATCCAGGAGGCTGACGATTCGTCCCAAACCAGTCAACACACCACTTGTACACGATAGCCAACGAAAGGTATCCAAAAATGCTTTGCATGAAAATAAGGCCCGGTATAAAGTTTCCAATGATATCCACTCTAGAGTTGAAGAACCTATAGTTGACCAAACTGAAGAAGTATGAGTAGGTCATGTGGATGTAACCCATTAAGACAGACATTTTCATCTTGTACGAGTTCGTGAAAAGCAAGCCATTTTCAGCACCGTGCCAGGCCCAATCAAGGCCTATAGGGTACACGCTGTTACCCTTACGTGTAGCCACCAACGGTACACTGCTGTTGAGGGAAGGCTCAAAATCATTGGGGAACTCCCACTCCCAAGTCGAGCTGAAAATGGACATCGACTTGGAGAAGATATCATTATACAACAAGCCTGTAAAGATCGAGAAAAATCCCATAAGAAGCATGATGTAGCGTCCACTGTAAGCCATTGCGAGAATCTCGTCCATATTCCTGATGGAGTCGAAGTATCTCTCATTCTTGACAAAATATAACGCGGCAAGAAGGACGATGAAGCCATGACCGAGATCACCAAACATAATGGCGAACATGAAGGGGAAGGTGATAATTGTGGCCAAGCCCGGGTTCACTTCCTGGTAGGAGGAAATACCATATGTATCGACAATATTCTGGAACCCCAGTGTGAATTTGTTGGTTTTATGGTACGTTGGCGGCGTTCTAGAAGTAGAGAGCTCATTAAGCACCGCAACAAAACTGTAGTCATGGTCGTTATTGTCATTTTCATCATCACTACCATCGTGATCATGGTGATCATCATTGCCCACAGAGAACAATGTGTTTGCATTGCCTCCTTGCGTATTCAAGGTGTCTGTAGAAAGAGAGATTTCCGAATTCAGTGCAAGTGGATTATTAGCAGAGGCAGTCTTGGCACGAACTAGGTTCTTCATGGCACGACGGATGTTCTCCACCTCGGAGCGAGGAATCCAGCCCTCGCCCACCAAGCACCGTCTGGTACTATCCTCATCAAATTTGTTAAGCTCCTCAAATAGAGAGCGCTCTCTTTTCACAACGTAGTACCAGTCAGGGTACTTCTCTTGGAACACGAGAAGCTCAGTGATCAAGTGGTTTCTAGTGGACTCAACAACATTATTCAAATCTTCGATTTTGGCATTAAGCTCGTTGATCGTCGCAAGTCTACCTCCAGCACCGCCGCCGGTGTTATCGTAGATATGCCCATCTAAAGAATTTATGATTCTGCGCACTCGATCCCTCAAGTACTCACCGTGGATATAAACGATAAACACGCTTTTGTGGACAAGATCGGAGGGTCTATCCAAATACTCGGGAAGCTGTTCGTCGATGGGAATCTCATTGAAGTACAAGTTACCTCTCAACGTTCTCCAGAGGATCTTTCTCAAGATGGGAATCTTCTCTCTAGTGACCACGCCACAGATGGAATTGAACAAGCTGCCGGAGTCAAGATTCGTGCTCATTTCGTTGATCGAATGGCGGTCTATGTCGAACGAGTCGGAGTTTCTTCCCTCGTTAAGCAACGCCTCTTCGTCATCATCTTCGATCTCAAACTGGCGAAACTCGTCATTGACATTCTGGTTCGCCGGCACCAACGACGACTTATGAAAGTTATGCACGGAATTAACGACGTGGCGATTCTCTAAGTATTTGAATTTCTTGAGCTCCAAAGAAGAATGGGAATCGTCAAGGTGCTTGATCTTGTCATGGAAAGCAGAGACACGTTCTTTGATCTCTTCCATCTCCGACGCCGTGGGCAAGGGATTCTCGTCAGCGACCAAATTGGCAAAGGGGTCGCCTTTGAAAGTGGAGTACTTGACCATCATGCTAAACAAAAAAGTCAAGTTCAACTCAACCACGTCTATATTGCGTAGCTCGGTGATGAATGTACGCTGGAAAGCCGTCAATTTGGAATTGAGATCTCGAAAGTGGACCTGGCCTAAGTTTCCTAGCGTAAATACCAACTCACGAGCCAACTCCATCGTGACATAGAACTGTACTAGGGTCATAGGGGCAGACCGAAATATGGCCTCTGTGGATTGATAAGCCGGTTTCTTTTTCGTGCTGAATGATTGCATCTTCATTTCTATAAGGGAGACTGAATGCCTGAATGTATCGTGCCGGTACTATGTATTAGGTGGTCGACAGACCGTATATTCTTCAATCTAGTCAGCGATCGGACCTCCACTTGTTAACAGCAAATGCATACAGTTCGAGAGGTGGTACTGCAGATAACCAACATGGTCCGAATTTCTTGTCCATGTATGGACCGCCCAATAACAGGGTTGGGAAAAAACCGTTCGAAAGCCGAAAAGGCGTTTAGAGATATGGAGGTGCATCTGGGATTGGAGTCAGGGAAGCGTAGACGTCGGTGTTTGACGGTATCTGGTCACGTGCACCTTTGTGTGGTTATTGAAGATGTACGGGTTTTGGCTGTTTCAGCAGACTTCATCCACAAGCACGTCAAGGCGGCTCTGTGCGGTAAAGCCCGTCAACTGGGCTCCATCCGAACGATAATTATGGCCAGGCTGAAAAATCCGTGGTGCACGGGTGCGGCTCGGTCGCACTACTGCTCAATGACGTCGGTGAGACTGAAAATCTGATCGGATCGATTATTTAAATCAGTCAAATGAGTTCTTTTTTTGTTTCAAATCGTGAAAACCCGTAAAAGGAGTCGCTCTTTTGCGCGATGTGCTTGTAATGGAAGTCGTACTCTGGACCCGTTCTCTTACTGTAGTGCTCAAGGCTTGCACGTCCAAGAGCTGTTCATCTGCAATTGTGAATATTTCAAAAGGTCGCCAAAGTTGAGTCCATTTTTGGAAAAATCCATTGACTTGACTTCTGCTTGTTTTTCGATAGAAAAGGGTGCCCCAGACCTCACCAACAGTCACTCCGGAGTCTGGCCGAGGCGTATCGTATTTTCAAGCCATCGTATCACATCGAATTATCAGATGCTACTTTATCTTTCGATTCGTATCAAGACTTGCAGCTCAAGCAGATTTGGAAATAACTGAAAGCCCCACAAACCTACTCAATACATTCTCTGAATAGCCATCCTCCATTTACCAAGATCTCTTACTCACGCCAAAAGCACAAAATCGAAATCCCATCCCATAAGTATCAGAATGAGAAGGCTTTGGTGCTGTTGCGTTCCTTACTTCCTGACTCCATCCTGCACCCACCATCCACACCAAAGCGCAATTACCTGACTAACAGACCAGTAGGACCCAAGCAAGCTGAAGATGGCGTTTTGATCGGTCTGAGCTTATGAACCTCCAAATCTACTAAACAGTTCAACCTATCTTGCAGAGTACGAACCGTGTCATGTCACGTGATACGGTTCCTTAGGACACCTGGGCGAAACCAACAACAATGCCAAAACCCCAATTTCGATAAATAGACTCTCTCTGAATTCCTCTGTCTGAACCCGTCCCAGCAGTAGCATTTGTGGTGTGGGCTGGCTTTATCTAAGTGGCGCCTGCACACGACGTATACGGTTGGATCACCACGACGCATTCAAACCACATCTACCAATTTGACCCCGAGGCCTATTCCACATGCTCTTGCTAGTGCTCTTGAACTTATCCGTGTGGGTTCTTCGGGTAATAGCGGCACATCTGCCTCAGGCGGTGGACCAACACCCGTCATCTGGGGATCTGGCTCTCGATCGCCTTCGACTATTTATTGATACGAGATCTGTCAGTCGAAAGGTTCAGAAACCTCTCTACACAGAAAGAATGGTTTACGATAATGTGTTCATTCCTCAATATAACACGTTGCTACAAGAGTACGAGGGCTCTCGTTTCCTCAGCGACTACCATATCAAGTTTGAAAAGGAGGCGCTAAGTTACATCAAGGATGCTGAGGATTCTGGTGATCAAGACACATACGTGTACTTGGCCGACCTATATATGTTTGGTCAGTCAGACATCAGAGCTAATTATACTAAAGCTCTACATCACTACAGAAAGGCAGTGGAATCGTCACCACATGGCCATGCCTACTTCATGCTAGGCTTCATTTACTCTACAGGCATGTTCGGTGAGGTTCCAAAGGACAAGGCCAAATCTAATTTATACTACCAGTTTGCTAGTGAAAACGGGAACCTCAATGCCTCTGTTGTGCTCGCAAACAAATACCACCATGGCATAGACAGGCCACCTGATTGTGACATGTCCAAATTCTACTACTCACGAGTAGCTCGGATTATCAAAAAACACGAGCTTGATCACACATGGCAGCCCGACACATCCACAGCATTTCACAATATACGGCTTGCCGATTTTAACGGTGGCCTCTACGGTCGGAAAGTCAGTAACCAGTTTCTGTCTTTCCAGTCGGCGGCTGACTACAACCAGGTAAGACGAAAAAATCTTGAGGACAACGACTATAACCATGATCCCGAGCTCCGTGATCTTTACTTTGCAGCTTTGGATGCTTACACCGGTACGCGATTCACTCCTCTGAATCTATCTGTTGCTCATGATCGAGCGAAAAAGTGCATGATACATGCCAAGGTGAAGTTCGGTAGAAACAGCGGAACATATGTCAGTGAGGAGGACAGAAAGATGTGGAGTCGATGTGCGTGCCTAATAGGCAATTTGTATCTTCATGGAAGCAATGGGGAACGCAACATTGAAAAGGCGTATAAGTACCTTAAAATGGGCAAGACCATTTATGACAGTGAATACACCACCACCCAGCTCGGCAATCTTCATGCCCTAGATCCAACCACTGAGGGCGTGTTGAGTGAGAATTGCACACGCCACTATTATCGTGCTGCCCGTGTCAGCAATTACGAAGCAACGTACCGATTAGCTCAGTGGATTTCCGTTTCAGACCCCACTTCTCCGTTCCTTATCCAAAACACAGATCAAACCTTCCAGTGGTGGCGTGAACTCAGCAGCAAGAACTATTACGATGCTTTCTTTTACTACGCTGACGCTATGGAGACAGGAGTGGGTGCATCTGCGGGCGAAGACTTGCACTGCTCTACGATTGTTGGCTTCTACAAGAGATATGTCGAACGTTCGGAGAAATTCTTTTTCCCCCACCTCAAATATGCATTTACGGAGTTCACTAACGGCAACTTCAAGAATGCTCTTCTCGGTTATCTGATCGCGGCTGAACAAGGGTTCAAGAACTCGCAGGTCACGGCAGCATTCCTTTTATATCAACCAGATACTTTGTTCACGATGCATCCGAAATCTTTTGATACAGAAAGGGTCGAAAGCGCCATGTCTTTCCTCGAACTTGCATCCCTACAGGAGGACGTGGACTCTACCATTGCTTTGGGTGACATGAACTATGAGGGTGTAAAATCGGCAAACATCTCGCGGGATTATGGAAAAGCATTCTCTTATTATTCCAGAGCCGCAACGGCTCCATCAAGCCACGGCTGTTTCAAACTCGGCCACATGTACGAATATGGACTTGGCTCCACCAATGCCACTGTTGACTATCATATGGCTAAACGGTATTATGACCTCAGTCTGAAGTACACTCTTGACTCACCATTTTTCGCCATTTCACGTTTGAATACATACCCAATGAGTCTTGCGTTACTCCGTTTGAGGTTGAAGCTTCTCTTCAGTCGGGATAAGAAGGACTCGGATAAAGCTGGCTGGTTCAGCACATTCAAGACACTAGGGCGAGCTCAGGACAGTGTTGATGGTGATGATGATGATGAAGATAGAGCAATCCAAAAATCCACTGCTCACTTCGAAGGCAGTGACATTGAAGGCGAAGATGATTATGAAGTTTTCGACTATATTGTCCTTCTCCTTACAATGGTATTTTTCATATTTGTTTTCGTGCAAAATGTGAGAGGACAGTTAAGACGTGCTCCCAATGGCCAGAACCAACGAAATCAGCAACCTAATGCAGAGAATCAGAACTTCGGTTTCCGTCGTGGAAACTTTGAGTTTCATTTCTTGGCTCTATAAATATGTATAAATGCATTGTCAACTCCGGCATAAATTAATGTCCATATCCTTGAGGATATCTCTGGCAACAGGGTGTTTGTCGAGCGCTCTCTCGCCAATCTTTTTGATACTCGTCGTGTTGTCGGTCTTCCTAGATGGTTTCGAAGCAACATCGAATTCGTAAGTACTCTTGGCATTCGAAGGAAGATGGTATATCCAGTTCTTCTCCTTGAAGAGCCTGATAAAATCGCTAATCGTGGCTGTGTTTTGTAACGTTGATAATGAGCCAAAAATGAGAAGCTTTGACCGTGCTCGAGTAAGTGCAACATTCATTCTTCTCCAGTCCTTGACAAGATCGCCGGCCTTACTTTCTTTGTTAGATCTGACGAGTGAGATAATGATGCACTCTTTGTCTCTTCCTTGGAATCGGTCAGCTGTAAGTATTTCCAACGATGGACGATGTCTGAAGGCCTGTGTCAATACCCTTAATTGAGATCGATACAACGTCATGACACCTATACTGCTCTCCTTGACACCACAAGCGCAAAGCCCCTCCACCGTTTCCCTGATCAATGTAACCTCGGTCATATTCGTTACATTATCACCAGTGACTGTTTCGAATCCTTCCAATGTATCATGATTCAAGAATAGGCATTTGTTCTCGGTTCGAAATACTTCATCCAACCATCGATCAGTAAGTGGCACGTCCTTTTTCATTCCCGAGAGTATTCCCTTCATGTTTGGAATCTCGAGATATTGCTCTGCAATCTCAGTAGAACCACATTTCAATCTTCCGTCGTAAATGAAAGAGTTGGAGAGTGACATCACCTCCTTGCACATTCTGTACTGGTACGTTAGTTCACAAACACTTTCTGGATGTTCATCAGCGAGCTTTTGAAATAGGGATGTTGAAAGACCTGACCTCACTTCAGCGTTTGGGTTGATCACAAGTGGAGGAAGTTGAAAGTGATCACCAACAAGCACGAATTTATCGCACAACGACAATGGGCCCAATGAAAGTGGTAAAGACACCTGGGATGACTCGTCTATAATACAGTAATCAAAATTGTCACGAACGCTGAATGCAATATCTCCAATAGCCAAACACGTTGCACCGACCACAGATGGCCCTCTGTAAACGAGCTCAAAGTCATCAAAAGAATCCACTGGGCATTCTTCGGAGCCAGGAACGTACTGCTTGATATCCTGATGAATTCTAGAAGCATTTCCAATCCTGAGAAAGTCCACTCCTAGACCTTTCAATTTCAACAAGATATTGTCAACAGCCGAGTTGGTGTAAGAACAAAGTAAGACCGATTTGCCTTCCATGCTGAGTCTTTTTATAAGATGTGCGATGAGAGTTGTCTTACCGGTGCCAGGCATACCAAGAATGAGAGAGTAGTCTTGGCTTGCAAGTACTTTTCTCATAGCTCGCACTTGATCCTCGTTGAAATGGGTTTCATCAATTGCATAGTTGGTTTCCTCAAACCTTGGTGCTTTTGAATCAACAATAAGACTTCTTCTCTTTTTGTCGCCCGACTTCAAGAATAAGTTGAGCAAGTTGAATCTTGCCACGCCCATGCCATAGAACATTTCATCCTTGTCAATTCGGAAAACGACAGCAGACTTGAGACCCTGAGAAGGCTCTTGGCTCAGCTTTAATACGCTGGCGCGATGGAACTTGTCCGTTTTCAGTGCTGTGGGAATGATACGTCTTCTAGTCGAAATCGTGATTGAGTCGGGCCAAATTTCTTGAACATACCCCTGGGATAGTGCAAAACGGCCCTGATCATCACTGATCACCACCTTGTCGTGCTTAGTAATTTGGGTATTCTGCATTGAATTAAGCATCATGCCGGGTTTCCTTACAAAGGTATAGAAAAACAACCCACCATCGCCAGTCTGCTTATGCGTTGAAATTACCAAGTCCGAAATAGCTTTACCACGTTTCGTCTCCCGCTCTTGCGCCGTGAAGACCCATAGATCGCGGTTAAACTTCTCCAAAAAGTGTTCCTCCTGTGTCAAGAGCTCATTCCAGTATTTAAAGAATGCAGCATGGCTAGGTTTGCCCTTGAGATCTGTGATCAACTCTTCGTAGACCTCCGGCAGAATACCACTCTCTTCAGCGGTGCCCTCCTCAGTCAAATAGTTGATAGTCATGCAAGCCTCTTGAATCATACACTTATCACATTTTTGCTGTCGCATCAAGTCAGGCAACTCATTCTGACCACTTTTGAGGAAGAGGGAGATCTGATTGCGGAGGTGGACAAGGGATTTAAGATCAGGGACAGAGATGTCATGTTTTGTTGTCAGGCCCTCTTCCAGGGCGTAAACCAAAAGGAATGATGAGATATCAAAGTTATATCTGTCTTTGAATAAAAGCGAATACAACGCAGCCTGAGCTTGATGACTGAGGTAAGGCTTGCTGGTTTTGATCTCCATCGGTAAGAGAGCTTGCGTAGTGGCGAATTCCCCTTTGAAGTTGGCTTTGAGTGTCACATCAACCATGCCCTTCAAACCGAACATAGGTGACCATACACTCTCTTCAAGATCTAGCCCGTCAGCAACAGAAAATTTGATCCTTTGATTTCGCTGGTTCGTGGGAATATCTACTGGGGCTTTCTTGTAGAACTTTTCGAACCACAATGAGATGAATGGAAGGCGCTGTCTTATTTTTTCCTTCAACTCACTCACGACATCACCTAATGAATAGATCTGGACAAGATTCTCCCTGATTTGGTAATTCATAATCTCCTCAAGATAATCATTGTCATACCTTTCCGTGACGAAGCAACTTTGAAAGATCTCGTGAACGATAGTACCAATCAAAAGAGGCAATGAAGAGTACCCTGGGAACTTGAAGCGTTTCATGATGACCGTTTTCCTAGGGCAAAAAAGTTGATCTGCAACAACTGTAGAGGTCACCAAAACATCAGGATTCCAGATGAGTAGGTTGTGTGAGTTGTCAACGAGTTTTGGGGTTTCAGGGGATGTTAAAATGACATGAATAATATCCTTAGGCTGAATGCTGAGTTCTGAGGAATCACCTCTCACAATGAGCTTGCTTTGACAGTCGCCTTTGTCTTTGACTGAAAGAACCAATTGCTTTCTCGTGTGGTTCTGATACGTATATGTGCCTTTTATGACGGCAATGACTTGATACCGCACGAAGTCTGATCGTGAATATGAGATTTTTGCGCCCAAGTCCTCTTTCTTCTCGGTACTTATTGATGTCAAAAGCTTATGTAAAAGCTCCTCTTCGTGCAGTTGATGTTTGGGTTGATGCTGAGAAGAAACCTTCTTTTCAAGGTCTTCAATGTCGATGTCGTCAGTAAAGGGGTCTGATTCTGCAAAAGAGGCATCGGTGTCGCCTCCTAAGCGCATCTCGTTGGACCCCTCTGTAATCTGATCGTTCTGCTTTTGCGTTCCAGCTAATGTAGAGAATTGCTGAACGTTCAAGGTCGCTAGGACAGAGTCATCATCTGAGAAAGGATCATCTTCAGACTCATCCGCGTCGTTCTTCGATGCTGTGAGTGGTTTTTTGAAGGTGGTTTCGGGCGTAGTTTGCGGCAGATTAGTAGCAAATCTGTCGATCCACGTATTTAGTCGAGAAAGCGACGGCGTGCTGAATTGATCAGGCGATGGCGTCAACTTGTTTATGCATTTGGGATCAAACAGCTTCGATCTTGCCAACGTGGGACTTATGCTGAGTTTTGGTTTGTGGGGAGTTTGGGAGAGCACACCCTCGAGCCCTAGACCGTACTTTGAAAGAAACGAGTCAGTCACTTCGTTGTTTACGGTCGCCGTCACGCTTTCGGAGGCGCCAGAACGCGTATTTAGCTTATCACCATTCTTCAAAGGCGACGAGAGAATACACCTGGTATCGACCTGCCGTTTTGGACTGGCGCCCCCACGCCAACGCACCCCCTCAAAGCTATCGTCTGAGCTCTGTTCGGGAAGTGCTTTTATGTTCTGAAGAGCTGCGTTTTCGAGAGTTTTGGTGGCGTTCTGGGGTGGTGTTTCTTTCTCATCGTCATGTTTCTTGGAATTGAAAGAGAGCGTGTTTTGGGGCTGGAAAAAGTATGTCGTTTTTCGAGTTTTCAGCTTCTTAGGCCCTAGCTCATGGTGTAGATGCTGGTTGGGTCGTTTGTCCATCGTGCCACATATGTTGAGGAGTAGCACTTAGATCAACACTGAGGACGTGTAGTGCGTTTAGTGCGTTTATCCTATGTATGAGAAGAAGGGTAAAGAGAAATGGGAGGAGGAAGAGAAAACGGTGAAATTGGAAAATTCTGGGTTTTCACAAACGCCAGTTTTGGTAAATCCATGAATTATTGAACATTCTGAGGATTTTTGTGCTTTTTCGTGGGCTGATAGCTGTCTGGGGTAGATGGCTGCGAAAAGTACCCAGATCAACAGGCAGGTTATCTGGAGCGATTAAGTCAGAAACTGGCTTTTGGTTACTTAAATGTGTGATTCTTTCTACATTGGAGCTATCCACGTCTTAGAGATTCAAATCGGGGAATATCCAGAGAAACACAGTCACAGAGCAATTATGGTCAGTTTTGAAGGATCACCACAGAGTGGGAACACAAAGCAACTGTATTTGTAGAGAACAAAAAAAAAAACATTATTCTTCTCCACAGTAGTAAATCCCCCAGACTTTTGCCTCTTGTGGCTAGAGGGTTTTATAGACTTTCCTAGGTTGGCCCACTTACGCAGGCTAGGGGTACTCGCCCAATGGAGGATCTCCTCTGTTGCCTAATTTTCTGACTTACACAGACCACGAAATGGACTCTCTAATCGCCCAATTCTTGCAAAATGTCATCTTCAAAATGTATTCAATGCTATTTCCAGTCATACGAGTGCGCCAATTCTACACCAACCAAACAACCGCCAAACCCAAACTGCTGGGCTTCCAACCACTCCCAGTCCCCCTGCCTTTTGAAATCTCCCCAAATATCCAAACTCCAAAAAAGTAAACCCCATAGTCACATATCTCCAGACCTTGGGCCCCATACACCCGTGCACCACCAACCGTCCCTTGCACACAGGCCAGTGGAATTTTTTTCCCACCTCATCTCCCTCACTTTTCAGCACTCAATCCCATCTTAAACAACCACCTCCAGATCAACACCCCACGCCATGGCTTACGTGTTGACGGAAACTGCTGCAGGCTACGCCTTGCTTAAGGCCGCCGACAAAAAGATCCACAAGTCCACCAGCTTGTTTGAGGACTTGAACTCTGCTGAGAAGGTTGCCGAGCAGTTTAAGATCCATCGTTTTGAGAAGTTTCAGTCTGCTGCCAATGCTCTTGAGGAGGCCAACGCTGTTGTCGAGGGTAAGGTTTCGGACTCTTTGAAGAAGTTGTTGGAGGACGTCAAGTTGGAGAAGAAGGTGACCTTGATTGTCAGTGAGGCCAAGTTGGGTAATGCCATCAACAAGTTGGGCTTGAACTACTCTGTTGTTTCCGACGCTGCCTCTTTGGACTTGCACAGATCCATCAGGGAGTTTTTGCCTGAGCTTTTGCCCGGCTTGGACGACTCTGTCTTGAAGCAGATGTCCCTCGGTTTGGCTCACTCCATTGGTAGACACAAGTTGAAGTTCTCCGCTGACAAGGTGGACACCATGATTGTCCAGGCCATCGCTCTTTTAGACGACTTGGACAAGGAATTGAACACATACGCCATGAGATGTAAGGAGTGGTACGGCTGGCACTTCCCTGAATTGGCCAAGCTTATAACAGACTCTGTGGCCTACGCCAGAATCATCTTGACCATGGGTATCAGATCCAACGCCGCTGAGACCGACTTGTCCGAGATTTTGCCTGAGGAAGCTGAGGAGCAGGTCAAGAGTGCCGCCGAGGTTTCTATGGGTACCGAGATCACCGACGTTGACTTGGACAACATCAAGTCGCTTGCCGAGCAGATTGTCGAATTTGCTGCCTACAGAGAGCAATTGTCCAACTACTTGTCCTCGCGTATGAAGGCTATCGCCCCCAACTTGACTTCCCTCGTTGGTGAACTAGTCGGTGCCAGATTGATTGCCCATGCTGGATCTCTCACATCGCTTGCCAAAGCTCCAGCTTCCACCATCCAGATTTTGGGTGCTGAAAAGGCCCTCTTCAGAGCCCTCAAGACCAAGCACGACACACCCAAGTACGGTTTGTTGTACCACGCATCTTTGGTTGGACAGGCCACCGGTAAGAACAAGGGTAAGATCGCCAGAGTTTTGGCTGCCAAGGCCGCTGTGGCTTTGAGATACGACTCGCTTTCCGAGGACAGAGACGACTCTGGTGACTTCGGCTTGGAGGTCAGATCCAAGGTTGAGTCCAGATTGAGCGCATTGGAAGGTAGAGACTTGAGAACCACCTCTAAGGTTGTCAGAGACGCCAAGAAGGTGGACATCACCGAGGCGCAGTCCTACAACGCTGACGCTGATACCCTTGCACCTGCTGACTCCGACGATGAGTCCGATGACGAAGTGCCCAAGAAGAGAAAGAGGGACGAAGACGAGGACGATAAGTCCAGCAAAAAGCTGAAGAAGGAGAAGAAAGAGAAGAAGGAAAAGAAGGACAAGAAGGACAAGAAAGAGAAAAAGGAAAAGAAGGACAAGAAAGAGAAGAAGGAAAAGAAAGAGAAGAAGGAGAAGAAGGAGAAGAAGGAGAAGAAGTAGTCGCCATGTAATTGCATCATATAATTGTAAGTTTAAGAATACAGAAATCGATAGGAATGGTGTAAGTTGGTGATTTGGAGGATTGAGAGCCTGAAGATGGGTCTGATAAGCAGACTGATTAGCCCTGATTTTGATATGTCGATTTTATTTTCTTTTTTGGTAAGGCGCTATTTCATCCAGCTCATTGAGTTCACTAGACTGGCAATTGAAAGACCATGCGTGCAGATATCAGGCAAGATAAGCGAACCAGGGAAGTAAGTTAAAGATCTCGAACCGAAAAATCCCGCAGGCATTGGAAAGTTTTGGCGAAAGCAAGGGTTTGATTTAAGAACACAAGCATTGAAGCGAGACTTCCGAACACACTGTCAAGTCAGCAATGCGCTGGATAATTAAAACACTCAATTATAAGAGCCCTACGCCGAATAAGCAAAGAGAAAAAAGAGGCATACTTTGCGGAGCAACTAAGCCTGGTTATCCGGTCAATCAGGTGTGGCCTATTCACAATGGACCGGATTGCTGCGTTGGTGGCTTCATAATGGCTAAGCCTGAGGCGTTACGCTGCCATACCCTGATCTGGAGGATTGTTGAACCCCACTACTTGCCCCATTTCGGCAGACTTTTCCCCGGTCCGATCCAATAAAAGCCCCTTTGTTTAAAGACCACGGCTGCTGGAGAAAAGTATGAACGCCACACCTACTGAAAATTAAAGTGCTGAAAATTAACGAAGGGAGCGGAAAAACTATGGTGCAAGTTAGCGCTGTGCGAGTCCCAGCTATTTTCCCAGATACGGTCCCAAAAAGGTTTCGGTGTTTAAGAACCATGCTTCAGTAGCAGTAGCCCACGGCGTTTCGCCGTTGGATAGCCGTTTACGGGAAAATAGGCGTTGGCGCTGCCATTACTTCAATACGACACTAGAGGCGATAGCAGGCATCACGACTCCCAGACCTCTCGCAAAACGCTCGATTCTAATATGAAAAAGAAACGATCAAGCAGCCCCTAGCAACTCCTGGCAACTCCTTATTATTGTGGTTGGACTAAGGAGATTCAGCGCAGGATTTTAATTTTTCAATATTTCACCTTTTTCTCTCCCTCGTCAATTACGTCTCCTATTTTCAAGAGCGGCTCTATTGCTATCGCACTTTGTGGCGCTATCTCTGCCTAGATAAGAGCACATGCAAGCGACTTTGCAGCGGGTGCTTGAACCTCAAACACGAAAATCGCCGTAGACTCAGTCTGGTTGAAAGGCGGGGGCTCTACCTCAATAACACCGGCGTCGCCAAGCGTCAGATTGTTTTTCGGCTACGTCTCGAGAATGTGCAAAATGGGAAGTGCAAAATGGGAATACGAAAAATGCAAACTTGACGCGCGGGGCCGAGGCTAGCCAAGACAGCAAGAAAATGAAAGAGAAATTGTTCTGCCAGGAACAAGAGGATTTTCTGTCAATCAAGAAAAGCATTCTTGACGTGGTTTTGACGTGGTTTTGGTGGTTTGTGACTCTTGCCAGAAATTCTCCCACCTCTATCTATCAAGGCGCAAGTGCTAGATAAAGAAGATGCCGGAACGCGGCATTTTGACCATTTACCCCATGACAGCCATAGATAAAGCGTACGTCCGGCGGTCCCATGCACGCATGCATGGCTTATCACAGAAACACATTTGCAGCCATATAAAACCGACCCATTTTCTCTTCTTTTGCGTAACCACAGGACATGCCTGAAAAAGAGTTAGACTATATCACTTCGAGGGAACAAGCGTCGTCCACCGAGAAGGCGGGGGGCATCTACATCGATGCTTTCGATGAGCAGGACCTGAAGCCCCCAATGGGCCGTTGGGAACGCTTCAAGGACAGTTTCAGGCGGTTTGATGAAAAAGACTTGGGCCTTGACCCGGGGATGTCTGAGATTGAGAAGACGGCTATCATCACTGCCAACTCGCCCTTGTCTCGGTCTCTTAAAGACAGACACTTGCAGATGATTGCTATAGGTGGTGCCATTGGTACTGGTTTGTTCATTGGTTCTGGTAAGGTTTTGTCACACGGTGGCCCAGCTTCCGTTATAATTGCCTATTCGATCATTGGCGCTATGATCTACTCCACCGTGCACGCTTTGGGTGAGTTGGCGGTCACTTTCCCTGTTTCTGGTGCTTTCGTTACTTACAATACCCGTTTCATGGACCCTTCGTGGTCTTTCGCCATGGCCTGGAATTACGCCATGCAATGGTTGGTCGTCATGCCTTTGGAATTGGTCGCTGCTGCCATCACTGTTCAATACTGGGACGACAAGACCAATTCTGCAGCTTATTCGGCGGCTTTCTACGTTGTCATTATGGCTATCAATCTTTTCGGTGTCAAGGGATACGGTGAGGCCGAGTTTGTCTTCTCCGCCATCAAGGTTCTTGCCGTCATTGGATTCATCATTCTTGGTATCGTTATCGTTTGCGGTGGTGGTCCTCATGGTGGCTACCTTGGTGGTAAATACTGGCATGACCCTGGAGCTTTCAATCATGGCTTCAAGGGTCTTTGTTCTGTGTTCGTCACTGCTGCCTTCGCCTTTTCTGGTACTGAGTTGGTCGGTTTGGCTTCTGCTGAAACCGCTAATCCAAGAAGATCTCTTCCCAAGGCCACCAAGCAGGTTTTCTGGAGAATCACCCTTTTCTACATTGTCTCGTTGGTCATCGTTGGCTGCATGGTTCCATACAACAACCCTGACTTGCTGAAATCCGACGGAACTGCCAGATACTCTCCTTTCGTCATTGGTATCAAGAACGCCGGAATTAGTGGCTTGCCTTCTGTCATGAACGCCGTCATTATGATTGCTGTCTTGTCTGTCGGTAACTCCTCCGTCTACGGTTCCTCCAGAACAATGGCCGCTTTGGCTGCTGCTGGTCAGGCTCCTAAGTTCTTCAACTACATTGACAAGCAAGGTAGACCAATCTTCGGTATCATTCTTGCTGGTATTATTGGTTTGATTTGTTTCATCTCGGCCTCAGACAAGCAGGGTGAAGCTTTCGACTGGATGATGGCTCTTTCTGGTTTGTCCTCGCTTTTCACCTGGGGCTCCATCTGTGCTTGTCACCTTAGATTCAGGTACGCTTTGAAGAAGAAGGGCAGAGGCACGGACGAGTTGGCCTATGTTTCCCAAGCTGGTATCATCGGTTCCATTTACGGTGTGGTGATGAACATCTTGGTTCTTGTTGCTCAGTTCTGGATTGCTTTGTGGCCTATTGGAGGTAAGCCAGAAGCCGACACTTTCTTCAAGGCTTACTTGTCCTTCCCTATCATCATTGTCTTCTACCTTGGCCACAAGATTTGGAAGAAGAACTGGAGATTGTACATCCCAGTTGATGAGATTGACATTGATACTGGTAGAAGAGAGTTGGATTTGGACCTTCTCAAGCAAGAGCTCGCCGAGGAGAAAGCTTACTTGGCCAGCAAGCCATTCTACTACAGACTCTACCACATCTTCTGTTAAAAACCTGTCATACCTACCTGAGAGTACTTGGATGCGTTCAAGGGTGGCATATCCTTTCAATTCTTCACATATACATCAACAATACACTTGTTATAGAGACATTCTTCAGTAACTCACCACTTATTCAATATCCATAGATCCTTCCAATGGTACACTACAAAAATCTCTTACTCTATCCTGTTCTATCATTAATCGTACATGCTATCCTGTTTTAAAACACAAACCCTATGATCCACTTGTACCATGGCTGCTGTGATCTTCTGGCCTGCTCCTCTTCCTCCTCTTGCTTGACAAGGTCGGTATCAACGATACTACGACCGGAGTCGACGTCGATCTCCTCTGCTGGAATATAAATTCTGGTGTTCTTGGAGTAGATCTTGTATCCGATCCAACTAAAAAGAACAACAGGGAAGCCCAAGTAGCCCTGGAAGAAGTCCGATGCGTTTGGCGCCACTCCAATAGGGAACAAGGACAACCAGAACTGGGCAATAAGAACCAAGAAATTTATAGCAAAACCGTACCATGATCCAATAACGCCAATGGAAGATGTGAAAGCCAACTCGTCCAAAGATCTGCCCTGGGCCTTCATGGCAGCTCTAAAACGAATGTGAGCCATGTTAATGGACATCCAGGTGAAAATAGACGAGAGACCGCTCAATGCAAGCAACCAGTTAAAAGCCTCCGTCTGCTTGTCGGAAGCAGCGATAAACGCAAAAAGACCAAAAACGTTGGTCACGATAATGGCCACGAGAGGACGACCGAGTCTGTCGACATAGCCAGTCCACTTTGGTGCCATTCCTTGTTCAGCAAGGGAATTAAGAGAGCGGGAGCAGGCGTAGACAGAAGCATTGCCGACAGAGAGAACTGCAATAAGAATCACAGCATTAATGACAGAAGGCAAGCCCTTGATACCACCGTTGACAATGGCAATCACAAATGGAGAAGCCGTAGCGTCGACATCTGAATCAGCGTTTAAAAGACGCTCGTTGTTGTAAGGCACCAAAGTTGCAATGATGGTGATGGTGCCAAAGTAGAAAATGACAATTCTGTAAAAAACCTGCTTGATGGCCTTGGGAATGGCCTTGCTGGGGTTAGCGGCTTCGGCAGCACCCAAACCGATCATTTCAGTTCCACCAAAGGAGAAAGCAGCCGTGACGAAAACAGAGCAAACGCCTTTGAAACCGTGGGCAAAAGCACCAGGATCTCTCCAGTAGCGACCGCCCACAAAGTCCTTCGTGGGACCGCCTCCACATATAAGAACAATTCCCAAGATGATGAAACCGATCACTGTCACCACCTTAATTGAACAAAAGATAAACTCGGCTTCACCGTACCAGCGAACTCCGAGCATGGTGATGAAAAAGACCACCACCCAGAAAATCGCCACGAAAATATCAGGATTTAGGTCGTCGTTCCAGTACTTTACCGAGATCGACGCCGCCACAAGCTCTAGCGGTAGTAAAACAAAGAATTGCATAAAGTAGTTCCAGCCCACGGCAAATCCAATGGCAGGCTCAATGAATCTGGTAGCGTAGATATTGAAACCTCCGCTAATTGGAAAAGCAGTACTGAGCTCACCAAGGCCTTGCATTGTGGTGAAAATCGATGTGGCTGTGACAACCCAGGCAATCACAATACCACCAGGGCCTCCGGTAGCCAAAGCTGAGCCGGATCCCACAAACAAACCAGTTCCGATGGAACCACCAATGGCGATCATTTGCAAGTGTCTATTCTTCAATCTTCTGGAAAGCTGGGAGTTGGAAGCATTTTGGTTGGCCTTCTGGACCACGTCCATTTCCGTATCCGAAAAGTCATCAGCAGTCAATGTATCAGCAGCCTTGAACGAGTCCTTGAAGGACCTCCATCTGGACTGGGATTCTTGAGGCTCATAGGCGTGAGTGCTGGCTGAATCAGCAGACTCCTTGTTTAAAAGACTCATATTGAATTCTAGAAAAAAAAAAAAAGGTGCTGAACTTGGCGTCTATAAAAGACTGGTTAGTCAAGAAATTTGCATCTTCAATGCAGCAAATCGCACCAACGGTCCGGTGCAGTGGGCAATTTTGCGAGATGCGGTGATATATATGGGGCAAATGTATGGAAAAACTGACTCACTGAGCGTTAATGCCAGGGCTTTTCTGCACAGCGGGAGGTGAGAGCGAGGATGCCTGGAAAAAGAAACGACCCAGGGCGCGGAAAAATGCAACGTCATCGGACTAACTAAGCGAAGAGAGATTTTGAGTCACGTGTGTCGTCTTGGCCTGCCGTTTCGAGCACTCGTCTGAGAGTTGCTTGGACACCTGGAAGATCGATCTTGGAATTTCAGTGTGTCTGTGGTGTGATTAGTGTCACGGGTTTGGGAGTTTAGATTTTCTGTGACTCAAGTTGAGAAATCTGTCGTGCTAAAGCTACTGAGGGTGCCACTCGCGACATGGTCCAAGAATTATAGGCTTGGCTATTCGAAGTCATTCTCCGATTTGTTCTTTGACGCAAATTGGTGGGCCTAGGCTATGTTGAAGATTGTTGAAAAGTTCACCAGAGGGGTTTTACAGATGTAGAATTGGGCTTGTGGAATTGTGGATGGTACTACATCCCTTCTGTGATCATTGGTAAATTTGAAAGAATCCATTGTAAAACCATACTTTATCGGTGACGCTTGTTCTCACTGGGTGTGCTTTTTATGATTTGCTGTCTTCCTCGATGCCAAGTTGCAGCTATTCTCTCCACCTCGGAACCAGTCAATATCACCACTTACGGTGGCTTCTATACTTTTTCCTCGGATTAATCAGATTTCTCTTTTCTGCTGTTAAAAAAACAAGGCTTTATGAGCTATCGGCTGTATGAACACGAATAGTCCACCTGCTGTATCTTAAACGCCAGTGGCTGTAATTTAATGAAAAAAGTATCTTATCGTTTAAAGTCTCAAGAGAGTGTGAGAGTATAAAGGAAACTTTTTTGCTTATAAGGTGAAATATCGCCATCATTTCTATGAAACTCGCATTTTGCAACCAAATGCTCGCACTATGTGAAATCTTTGGACTCTAAGTACTCAATGGAACTCTGGACGCTTAGATACAAAATATAGAATAACCTTTTTCGTTCTTTGGAATAAGTCTAGAAATTGTGAATCAACAGAAGAAAATGGGGTTCAGACCTACTCAGAGGTTCACTTCCAAAGGAACCCAAGAGGTATTCAGTGTTCTGGAAACAATGACTTAGTAAAGTATTTGAAAAAGAGTGTTGATCTTTTGTCTGCTAAGAGCATGAAAGCAATCGAGCTAGAATCTGACCATCTCCAAAAACCTTCACCTTCATGATACCCCGCCTTTCTCGTGAACCTTACCGCCAAATACGACACCAGACTTGATTTTATCAGAGCTCAAAGCAGCCAAAGCAACAAATTGAAACTTATTTATTTTTTTGCCAAACTCCAACGTAAATTCCCACAAATGTGTTTCTGGGAATCTCGTCACGTGCGACTTCTCAATATAAACCATCACATAAACCTACTACCTGAACTCATTTAGTGATGTCTTCCCTCAAAGACTTCCTAGGGAGTATGTGTAATATATCTAAACCTTCATTGCATTACTAACCGCAGAGAAAATACGTGTCGTTACTACTGACGCCCGTCTATTCGAGGGCAAACTCGAAAGCTTCGACCATTCCACCAACATTGTCATTTCAAGCACTATCGAACGTGTTATATATCCCGATGAGGAGAACGAGACGCTTCAATTGGGTGTATACCTTCTACGAGGTGGCAATGTCGTATGTGTGGGTGAAATAGATGAATCTGTCGAAGTCAACTGGACCACTATCAATGGGGACGAGTTAAAGGACACAAAGAACCCGCTTTAGCCTACCACTTACGCCGATGAAATACCCCTTACATTCTATACTGTCTACCTGGAAAGTCCTAATTGGCTAATCTGCTGTCTGCTTCCAGTTTGCTCATTTCTTGACAAGGGGAATGCCGTTCTGGTGCATTTTGATGGCCAACTCGAGCAAATAGTCAATGGCCTCATTGTACACCTTGGCTTTCCACACATTCTCGCCCCATACATATATACCGTGGCGGCGAACCAAAACAGCTGTGGCATTGGGATAATTTTTGATGGCCTCCTGCAAGGTTTCGGTCAAGTCCTCCTCGTGAGGTGTGTTCTCGATGATAGGGAGCACCATGGTATCATAAAACTGCATGCTGCCGACTTTCTCTATCTTGCCTGTGTCTGGGTTTGCAGCAAGCTGAGGCAATGCCTTGATCTGTTCAATGTGGCTCATGCTGAACTCGACCTTATCCTCAAATATCAATGTTGCCATCACGGCATTCTGTGAGTGGGTGTGGATACATGCACCGGCGTCCCTCATGTTGTAGCAGCTGAGGAAAAGCGGTGTACATGCTGAAGGCTTGTACTTGAAGTCCTTAGCCAAATCTGCCGATAAGGGCTGGCCTGTGTTCTGGTCATTAGGGGTCTGCAAGATCTTGCCTGGTAACTCCGCCACAAACATCTCGCGAGGCTTCAAGCGCTCTTTCTGGATTCCCGACGGAGCGATATAGACGATATTAGGGTTTGGCCCGTCGACGTCTCGGATGGAGATCCCGCCGCCAGTGCCCGTGACCCAATTGTTATCGTAAAACAAACGACATAACTCACAGATGAGCTGCGCCGGGTGTTGTGGGGAGTCGGTGAAGAACAGAGACATCTGGGGTTGATTGGAAATCTCCAAAGTAGCGAGCCTCAGTTATGTCGATGCACATGATTTGTGTCACGTAATCAGAATCGCACTAGTCTTCCACGTGTGCACCACTTACAGGGTGGGTGTCAAAAGGGCGTCAAAGCAGATACCCCTGGTGTCCCGCATATTCCGGGTGTGAGGAGAAAATACCCATAATAGTGGGGTCCCCAAAATTCCCTCTTTTGAATTTCTGCAAGGCTGCAAAAAGGAGGGGTCTCCGTGAGCCCCTCCGACATACCAACAGGGTGCGCCTCGCTTACGCACGCTGGAGGCTTTGAACTCTTTATTAATGAGGGGCCAACTGAGGGGGACCGGTACCCAAAGCTTCTTGAAAAAAAGGGTCTTGAAAACGATGGTTGGTAGGCGCGAAGTGCCATGTCAAGTTACCAAAATGCAAGCCCATGACGCATCGGGTGCAAAGCCCTAACCCTCAAAGCCTATCCCACTGCACAAATGAGATGTCAAAAGAGCCGCAAGGCAGCAAGTGACAAATCGCCAAATACTTCCCTTTCGGCGTCACGGCGCCCCTTATCCGCCGTTTTTTTTTTTTTTTTGCCTTGCCCATTCTTGGATAAAACCTACGGGTTCCTGCGACAAGTACGCACGGCGCAGCCCCTTAAAAGACCACTTTAACCTCACCGGCAGAAAACACCCGGAGCTCCTTGACAAGAGAATTATGAGTCGGTGCGTTGGATCAGGACGCGTTGGTCACATTGGCACGATTATCATTTGTGGTATTAAAAAAAAAAAATCCTTTTTCACGCTCTGGAATGTTTCTTATCAGTGGGCGCACTGCTGGCTAATTGTCACTGCCTCCTTTGTGCGCTTGGCTATTTTCTTTATTTTTTTGCTCTGATCGCGCCTCAAAGCCGCATTTCAAAGTCAGTTATTTAACGTTCTGCAACTCCTTGAACTCTAATAACATTCGTTCTTTCGCTAGCATATCAGCTCAAAGTCAAACAAACCACCACATGCAATGTCGATCCAACGCATAGTGTTCTCCAGATCCTCCTACTGGAAGTATCTAGCACTAGCTTGGCTTCTATGTGTTGCTTTTTGGTGGGCATCCTACAGAGGCGTTGATACCGCCTACTTGCCATCGGCAATGAAGCAGTCTCTCACAAGGAAAGAACTCATGAAGGTGTTCTCTATGTATCACCAGAGATCGCCGTCCATGTCTCATATCACCACAAAGTCTTCTACCTATGATGAGGTGCTTGGGTCCATCAGCATGTACGACTTCCTTAAGAAGTACCTGTTTGACGAGCGATGCCTGATTTACTTCAACCACTTGCAGCGGAGCAATCCAGACTGGTTGATCAACCCCAACGAGGCGGTAGCTTATGAAAAGAAGGCTTTCCAGCTGTACGAGGCCTTTCGAGAATCTCGTGAAAAAGATCACAAGAAGCAGGTTGAAGAGGCGGAGAAAGCTGGAACACAACTACCAGAACCGCTTTCCGAAACAAAAATCCGTCTAGACTACCAGGCACTCTGGAAAATCGTGGAGGAGTCTGAACAGAAATTGCATGATTTTCTCGCCCACGTTCGTATATTCGACAAGTGCTTCATTCAGTCTCAGGATAGGGCAATCCACCGTAATGACACGAGCTACGTCAAGAGACAGCAGTATTTCTTGAAAAACAACGTCGCCTACCTTTCTGAGCCAGACGAGGTGGTAGACGGTTCCGTCTACCGTGACAAGATGCTGTGCTCCCAGATCGAAAGCAAGGTGTTTCCATGGTTGACCATGGAGTACCCCGAATTCACCCGTTACAACGGCGAAAAGGCATATTTCCCTGGAAACAATTATAGAGTTCATGAGAACAAGGGATGCTTTCTCAACGAGTTCAAATCCCGCTTGAATGGCAAGGGTATCGTTTTGACCTTCAACAACAACCAAGTAGACGACGCTATTCGTCTCATCAAGGTGCTTCGCTTCCTCGGCAACAAGTACCCAATCCAGATTGTCTATCACTCCAATCTCAATGAGTTGTCTAAACAACACATAATCAAGGCGGCAAGAATTAAGTTTCAACAGTACCCCACGCAAGATCTTTGGTTTGTCGATGCTAGGCGCTCCATCGAACCTCAATTTATTCGTAAATTCAACGGGTTCGCCAACAAAATTATGGCAACTTTGTTCAATTCCTTTGAGGAGATGATTTTTCTCGACGCCGATACGGTTCTATTACAATCCCCCGACTACCTCCTCAAGCTTCAGAAGTACATCGACTCCGGCACCATGTTCTATAAGGACCGTTCTACATTCAACTTTCGTGAGAGGGAAAACTCCGTTCTTTTTCACAAGCTCATGCCCTCGCTCGCCGATGGTTTCGTGTTTAACATCAACCAGATCAAAAACAAGACCTTGAACAACGAATTCTTCCTCGGATTCGAGAATTACATGGAGAGTGGTCTTGTTGTCATCAACAAAAAGAAGCATTTTATTCAGCCCTTCATGATGTCTGTTTTGAATTTTTATCATCCCATTACCGCTCGCCTCTATGGTGACAAGGAATTGTTCTGGCTTTCTCTTGTTCTCGCAGGTGACGAGAACTATGAGTTTGATGATAACTTCGCTGCCGCGATTGGCGAGTTAACTCCCGAGACAGAGCGTCACAAGGACATCAGCCAGATCAAGAGTTTCAAATCAAAGGAGCTTTGTTCTTCTCACCCAAGTCATATCAGCGATACAGACAACCAGACGCTTGTTTGGTTCAACTCTGGATTCAGGTTTTGCGGAAACGTCGATAAAGGAGTCAACTTCAGGGAAGAATTCGACAGGAAGAGAAGGTTCACCAAGTACAAAACTTTAGAGGCATTCGAGACGTTCTTCAGATCAAAGTTGCTGGTCACCCACGCTATCATCCCTCCGTTCGACAGAAACCGCAAAAAGGCTAAAAATGTCGAGCATGAGCCTGAAGCAGCATGGCAGATGACGAACTATTGTAAGAACTATTTGTGGTGTGCTTACTCCTCTCTTGGTGGTTATTACGAGGAAGATGGAGAGACGAAGAGTAACTTAATGGAAGGCAAATTGATCGAATTCTCAGAGGAGCAAATAAAGAGCATCCAAGCGGTTGGTGATGTTTGGATGATGGAAACAGAGTTGATGACATATGTTTGAAGACTTCCCCCTTCTATCTACATGTGAATAGAAACCAATTTCAATTAGGCATTCTGGCGGTGACTTCCACTGGCATACAGTAGACGGGATCAACAGGTTTCATGCCATACTTTTCGCTGAACATCAAGCTCAAGCCTGTTATAGCAAAGCATGTGTGATAGACGTCTGTTTGATTGTCGGGCCTATCGCTGAAGCCTCCGTTCTCGAGGTCCTGACATTCCAAGATGAACTTCTCTAGGTGTTCGAAACTAATCCAATGTGATTTCTTTAACATTGATAGACTCAGAAGAACCCACCAACTATAGCACACGTCTGGTAACTTCTCGGGTCTCCCATTGAAACCACCAGACGGGAGAACTTGTCTTTCACTGAGCCAACTGGGGGTTCTGTTGTCGATCTTGTCCAATCGCTTGCAGATAGCCAATGTTCCAAGACAGGTGTATACTTGGGCAGCGTGCGACTCTGAGCCCGGGAGAAGGCCAAACCCTCCGTCAAAATTTCTACAACGTAGAATGAAATCTGTGGCACCCTCAGCGATGTCGATGGTGAGCCTACCCAACATCTTGAGGATGAAGACGGCAGCAAAGACGAACCGAGTATCAATTTCGCCAAAACTATCTCCTCTGAATGAGCCGCCGCTGCAACGTTGGCGCATGACAAAGTCATAAATTTTGTCTTTCTTTTCTCCCTCGATGATATCGAAACGATCATATATGAACAAAATTTGTAGTCCCGAGAGGGTAGTGAGCATGTGTGCGTCGTGACCAGGATAAGCAGCGAAACCTCCTTCCTCAGTATCGTAACAGTCCATCACGAACTTGATTACTTCTTCCCTTGGCAAGGTTTCTAACGCGTCGACTGTAGCCAAAGCCATTATGCCCCAGTACAACCCATTGAGTCGAAGATGCTCCAGAAGCCAATATTCGTAAGTTTGTTTTGTGACTTTTGAGTCAAGCTCTTCAATGTACTTGATATGGCGATCTCGTTGAAACTCAGGCGTAGACATGTCAATGGGATTTGTCTTGATATGCGAATTTTGAGATCGTATTTGGTGTGCGCATTTTAGACTAGGCCAAAAGCATTCATTTTTTCCAATGCTCAAAAATAATCAAAAGTATTGCTCTTTGAAAGCATAGCTCTTGTTGCTTGGATAATACTCCACGTAGTTCAACTTCTTTGAGTTTTTGTTGCTGATCAAGTTTCCGACATTCACCACTTTGCAACCATTGTAAGTCACCTCAAAGGACTCGAAGCGCGAGTCAAAGAGCACCAAAGTTGTGGGAAGGGGCTCGATCCTTAGAACATGCAAATAATTTGGATCAACTATCTTCAATTCCTTCAAAAATGGCAGAAGGTTTCCTTGGTCTAGAACGGTCTTCACCAATTGTCTGGCTTGTTTGATCTTGGAACTCAAATAACCTTCACTGCCCACTATCTTTTGCACGTCCAAGCCCTCCTGAATATTCTCCTTATCGGCTTCTTCATCAAGCTGCCTGAGCTGCTCTTGGAAAACAATATCGTTTCTTTTAAGTTTGTTCATCAAATCGTCCCTGTAGAGCAAAATCTCTTGCGATATGTAGTTGATCCGCATCGGGTTTCCGCCCAAAATGAGGTTGCCTTTCGGAAGAAGCCTTTCGAGTCTGGTGACAAACACTTTGGGTATTGACTTTTGAGGTAAACTCGTCAAGCTTCCTCTGCCGAGAGAATAGGACGATTGCCATGGATCGTTCGGTCCAGGAACCAAGACAAACTTGCATGTTTTGATAATAACAGGAAAGTTCGATAGAAGGGCAGCAAAGTCATCAAAATTGCTTTTGTAGCTTTCCGAATTCGAAAACAGAGTGCTGGTGCCATTTACCGCTATGAGTTGTTTTGAGCAGAAAGAGCCTGCCATGACGATCGCCAAAGGTAGCTCTGTATCATCCGAGCCCTGTTGATCAATGAGCATCGCCTCAAGTTGGGTAAAGTATTTCTTGAGCCCTGTCATGATTTTTTTGTCGTCAAGATGACAGTTGGCACCGAAATAAATGAACTTGTGTCCACTGAGGGTTTTCTCCAAAGCGCCAAGCTTCTTCCTGAGCGGTTTGTCAATCTTTCCAATGGCACCATTTGACCGAGAGATGCCCCCAAGTATACCCATAAAATCAAGATAACCATAGCTTTTGAGAGTGGCATCACGTCTTTCGGCGGGCGGGTGACTTATGTTGGAAACGTGGAAGCGGCCACTGATCACAGAGGCATCATTACTCATTGAGCCTCCAGAAGCCGAGTAAATTCCTTCCACGATAAGGAACATTCCAGGCGTGTAAAAAGAACCTTCCGTAGTGTGCGTGTGTGTGAAGTCAAGTTCGATATGATCAGTCGAATCTTCAAGAATGTAGTTATCGTTCATGTTCTTCGACAAAAGGCCAAACAATATGAACCTGCCTCCATCTCTACCCAAAACGTTCTTGATCAAAGTAATGTCATACTTCACGTCGCCGCTGTTCAACGTACTGTTGATGGCAGCAAGACTGGAAAAAGACTGTTTCTGGAAATTTTCGTGCCTCGACAAGCGGTCCACGAGAAGATGATATCTCTGGTTGAAGTAGTGGGTGGCTGAGTTCAACGAGCTTTTAAGCTTTGGGCCGACAGGTGGTTTTGGAGTGAACTGCTTTCTCACTTTGTCGAACTCGAAGTTTGGCTGCTCGTCGGGCGAGATGAAGCTCCAATAGTCTGTCCAATTGATCACCACTTCTTCGCTTGTCGCTGCTGATTCGATGTCCATTAATGTATCTGAACGCAGAGCTTTCTTCGGATCATCTCTGTCGATGCTCTTCTCTTTACTAAGCTCGTTCACAACCTGTTGTAAACCAGGCCCATCAATAAAGAGACCTCTATCTTGATGTTTCCAGGACTTGGCAATCTCCTCCATAAATAGCAGTGTTTTGGGACCCCTCCAGTCTGCTCCAAATCGGAGTCCTATCACGTCTGTGAGTACGAAAAGAGCATCTGTTTGAATATTAAGCCCGTGTTTTTTCGATAAGATCCGGTAAGCCATTGGCCGTATATTAGAAGGAACAAGCTTGACCGGAAGCGAAGCTGGCCCAGACATGATGGTGGTAGTTAGGTTCTATAAAATGCAATGAGGCAGGATGTTGATGTAGACGCGCACTAAACAACGCGTACTAAGAAAGCGCTACTCCACAGAAGCCTGGATAGATTTGAGGGAACTGTCGAGTTGTGCGAATTTGGAAAGGATTTCGTGGTCGGCTTTTTGCTTGTGGCAGAGTGAAGCTCGAGTTTTGAGATATTGGGCGATTCTCTCTGCCTTGACAATATCGAAGTCGTAGCGTCTTACCCAGCTTCGCTTGATCTGCCTGTCGAGATGGTGGATTCTGAGGCTCCTTTTTTCGATTTTCTCTTTGAATTCGTTTTGGAGCTGGTGGAAATTAGTTTCGATCTTCTTTAACGCAGTTTGGTTGTAGTTCTCCATGCGCTGCTTCTCTTCCATATTAGGGTCAAATGCTTGAAAATACACGCCGTAGTCTTCAAAAAGGGCTTCCCACTTGCTAGGCCGGGTATCCTCAGTGGAGCTGAGCGGCTCGATGAGTTTGTGAAGACGAAACTGGAGATTGTGGTCCTTGTAACCCTTTGTATCTTCAATGACGGCATTGACGATTTCACGGAATTTCTTCACGTCGGCGTCATTTTCCCGTAGCTTCGCTTCGACATATTCAAGGGGGCTTTTCGTCGCAGAAGCTGCCTGTTCTAACTGCCTGGCTTTTAGCCGTGCTTCGGCAACTTGGAGGTACTCTTCCTTCAGTTGGATGTCTATCTCGCGTTTCTCGAGCTCAATTCTTTTAGCGTCAAGCTCAATTCGCTTTTTCTCGAGCTCCAGGGCCTTTTCCGCCAAGCTCTCCTCGCGTCTTTTCAAATGTTGGTCTCTCGCATTCTGTTGCATCAAGAAAGACTCATTCTCACGCAAAACCTCGTCTCTAAGCTCCTTGACTTTCTGTCTCTCGAGCTCTTTATACCTTCGGCTTGCCCGGAATTGAAGGTCCTCCAATTCTTCTTTTAGCGTATGCACCGTGGCCTGGTGGTCCTGTGTTGCAACATAAAGTTTCCGCTCTAGCTCCTCCTTGAGATCGGCTGTACTGTTCTGCTGTTGCAGTAGGAGCAGCTCAAGCTCGACTATCCTATCTTTCAACGTCTTGACTTCCTCTCGCGCCTTGGCTCTTCTTACTTCCTCGTCTACCTCATCGATCTCATTACCTCTGTCCCACGAAGGGTATCTGCGCTGGAACAAGCTCTGGTCAATTGCAACGTGGCGCCTTGGTGTCTCCACGGGCACTTCGTGACGGGCCAAGCCGGCGGATTCGTTGAGCTGCTTATATTGCAGATCCTCCGAGGGTCCCATTTTTGCTAGAAAGGATCGTAGTTTCAGGAATACGCTCTCCCGGCCTGGTGTGCTCTCTCTCCTTGCCCTTTCCTTCTTTTCCGCCCAGCTTCTGTTTTTCGTTATTCCTAAAACCTCGGGCTTTTCCCACGACCGCTTGGGTGGTGAGAGTCCTCTGTTCAATCGAGGTATCCTTCCGCCTGAAGCCGCGGACTCTCTTAGTAGTTTGATGGGAGAGTCCAATTTGCGGTTTCTTAAACCCCCGTCAACTTCTGCAAGTCGTGGTACCGAAGGTCGGCTTCTCAAGTACTCATCATACTTCCTAGACAAGTTCCTCGTTTTGGCTGGGCTCAGCAGCCTCATGGGACTATTTCCCCGTATGGTACTAGGATTCAAAGCCCGGAATCGAGCATATTTTTCGCCCAATGGGTTGGAAGACGCCATCCCTAGAACCTGGTTTGTATTGGTCTACCTCTGTTATGGGAGATCGCGCCTCAACAATAACACCAAGGTGTAGTACATTTTTCGCAGCCACTAGCACCCAATCTCTATTTCTCCACAGAGCTCCACTTTTCTGCTCAGCGTGCTGACATACAATTTGTAAGTACCCGTCTGGATGATCCACTGCTGCGATTCGGCTTCCCAGATACTCAAATCCCGGTGTCTCACCTCAAACTCCACCTCTCCACATTCGTCTGGGCCTAAGTAGATCTTATCCATGCCTCTGAGAACCTTGGGCGGTGATGCCACTATGGTGCTGGGAAATTCCACGTAGAGCTGAGCTGCGTAACTTCCCGCCATTGGCCCCACATTCAGCACCTTGGCTGTCACTTTGTAGAGTGTCTCCCACAAAGCTCCATTACCTCCAGGCTCACCTCCAGCTAAAGGCGCCTCACATTGCTGGTCTGGATCGTACCCTTTGGGGTAATCGTAACAGTCGTCGTCGTCAAGCGATCTGACATCCTCGTTGTACAAGTATGGGTACACCACGCCGGGAACTGGGTCCATTTCGTCATGGGGGAAGAGCGCATCCTCTGGATCACACACATCGTCCTGGATGGTTTTGGAGAGGGGGAGATAATCGCCTGGACAAGGAAGATACTCGGACGGCGGGTTGATCTCACAGATTGCAAGATCGGAAACTTCAAATTTCGTGTACGACAAGCCGTGGCCAAACTCGTACCGGGGCTTGATGGTGTGCTTCTCGAAAAACCTGTAGTCGAGGTACACCCCACGATCAAAGTTATCCTGAGGGTCCACACAATCACCTAGGCTGTCTCTGATATCAACGTAGTGCAGGTTCTTTCTAGCAATGGTGAAGGGTAGTATGCCAGAGGGATTGAATTCGCCGAAAAGCGCTTCAGCTATAGCGGCTCCTACGAACTGGCCAGAAGGTGGAACAAAAAGTACGCCAACAACGTGCTCATGTTCGATCCACTTCTCCATATTCACAGGACCTACCGCATTCACCACAACGACTACTTTTTTGCAGTGCTCGGTCGCTCGGTTAATCAACTCGTCACCGTTGTGCCAAAGTGAGACATTCTTCCTGTCGCCATAATTGCAATCCACGTCAATGTAGCCCTCGCCAGAAACAGAATTCACCACGACAATGGTCATATCGGCGAAATCAGCAAGCTCCTCCGTCCTCTCGAGATCCCAATTATCCTCGGAAATATCCACCACAATGCCTCTTTCACGGGCTTTCTTGGATATTGCTTCCTGGGCTGTGATCACCCATGGATTGTTAACAGCAGCAGACCCCCAGCCCGATGTGAGTGTTCCATCGGTGCATTTTTGATCTCTGCAATTGAACCCATTTGGATCGACGCCGCCAGCGAGCCCCGCCACTAACAACCGTCTGATCCCGTCGTCCTTGTCAATGGGAAGGTTCCGATTACGATTTTTGAGAAGCACCACCGCCTCACGGGCCACCTCAAGGGCTATTTCGTCGTTGAGGGTGGACCGGGCGTCAACGTGCCAATTCTGTTGAATAATGGGCCCGTGGTGCTGATAGGGGAATTGCTGGCCGTATGTGTGGTGGGTCCATGAGCTGAAGTTGGGAATCTCGTCCTCCGAAGGAAGCAGGATTGATTTGGACGAGAAGAAGGGCGCTAGAATTCGGGTTGCCATGTCGTTCAATCTCTGCTGGGGAATAGTGTTATTGTACACGGCCCTGGTGAGAAGAGGACCCCAGTAAGACTTACCTCCCAACCAGTCGTCAAACACCTCCCCTGGCATTGTCATGTCTAACCCAGAGAGCGCCGACGTTACCCCAGAATGCTGAGCTCCCCAGTCTGACACAACAAAGCCTTGAAAAGCAAGCTCCTCCTTGAGAAGGTAGTTGAGGAGGTAGGAGTTCTCGCAAGCATAGGTGTTGTTCACCATGTTGTATCCACACATTACCCCACCAACGCCGGCCCGAACAACATCTGCAAATGGCCACAAATAAACCTCGTGCATAGCCCTGTCGCCTATATTGGCGCTGATCGACAGGTCGAGCCGGTCGTAGTCCTCATTCTCCCATTCACCAACTTGTCGAAAGTGCTCCTGTTCGTTGCCCACAAGGTGCTTAGCAACAGCCACAACGCCTTCGTCTTGGATTCCTTTCACTGTGGCAGCACCCAAAACACCTTGAAGGTACGGATCGGCGCCAAAACTCTCCCAGTTTCTGCCTCCTTTGGCTTTGAGACCCATTGGCCCAATCGACGGTCCTAGCGCTACATGGACGCCTTTGGCCCTGTGTTCTCTTCCAATGGCTTTGCCTCTTCTGTAGACCAACGCCTTGTTGAATGTACTGGCTGCTGCCAAGCCGGAAGGAAAGTGGGTGACAAAGTCGGTGAAGCGAACTCCGTTGGGACCATCCTGAAGACACAATGCTGGTATCCCAAGACGGGGTATGGAGCCTGTATTGCCTACACAAGGCCCCGATCCCCAGCCTGAACCCGTGGTCAAGTTTACCTTCTCGGTGATTGACATCCGATCCACTAGTTTCCTCGCCTTATCATAGGCCTTCTGCCAGTGGCTCTCGATTCTGCCTCCAAGAGCTGCGTGTTAAAAAGAGCTAGAGATAAAGATTGAAGTTGAACTTACGGCTTGGGTAGTATGGCTTTGTCCAGTAGTGCTCCAGAGGATGGTCGTATCCATAGTAAATGAGAGGGTTTTCATGGTGGTTGGCACGCTTCTGCAAGCCACCAGTATCTCTGAAGATGGACCTTATGGTAACTGCTGGCGGCTTTGTTGCACCAAAAACAAAAGAGAGCCATAAAAAGGGTCCCAAAAGCGTTGAAAGTGGATGCATTATGAAAAGAAAAGAAGGTGGTGTCGCGGCTGCAAAAAGTAAATCGGTTGCACTTTATACGCCTCGCTGGCTGGGCCAAAAGGAGTGTCTGAATTGAACATTAAATACGCCATAACTATTGGAAACCTTCCACCTGTACTTGAACAGGGGTTATAACATTGGGTGCTGGGTTGTTGACGCCAGTGCTTTCCAAGTCGATTTTGTTCAAAGTGGCTGAGCTTTTCAACGTTGTGGCAGAGCCATTGGGATGGAGCATTGGCGGCGAAAAAGAGTGTCTTGTCATGCTGGAGAACTTGCTCGTGGAAAACTGGGACTGGTTGTTGAGGTTTTGGTTGTTCTGTAACGGCGCCTTGGGGTGTGAGGCACCTTCGTCTCCGGGAATCGCTGGTGGTGTCATGGGGGCCGTTGTTGATTTCGTGGTAATTTGACTCGAGTGCTTTTGCAGCACTGTCGTGATATCTGCCGCTTTGAGATCAAGCAGTCTGATAGACTGAGCGAGGTCGCTAGTATTGCCAATAGACTGCGTGTGGCGGTGTGTTTCGGGACTCTCTTGGGTTTTGGGAGTGATGGTTCCGTTCGCTGCCTTCGTGGTAGTAGAGCCTCTTGCGCTCTTTGCTTTGAGTTCGGGCGCCTCGGGTTCCAAGAATTTCTTGAGCTTCTTGATAGCCTCCTCGCGATCTAGCAAAAGGGCATTCTCGAAATACCCAGGTCTAGAATCATCAATCTTCATGCTGTTGGGAAACCTGACACCGTTAAAAAGGTTGAAGAGCTCTGCACGGTATGTCTTCGGTAGAGGGTTGCTGGAAATAAATATGTTTCCGAGCTTTGAATCCTCAATCGTGAAGAGATCAATAAGCGGCTTCAATTGGGCCATTGAGCTGAGCTTGTTCCTCCGCAAATCGATCTTCTCTAAACATTCTATCTTTTCGATGCCTTCTATGCTTGTGATCTTGTTGTTGTTGAGACTTAACGTTGTGAGGTTCTTGAGGTTAGTGGGTAGGTTATGCAATGAAGTGATGTAATTATCGGCGAAGTTTAAGTACTTCACGCTTGTGAGTTGGTCTAGACCTGGTGGCAATTCTTCTAGCAAGTTGTTGGCCAAGTTCAACTTGACCAAGTTTGTGAGCGGTTTGAAGACGAATGAAGGAATGGAGGTGATGGATCCCTCTGACACAGTGAGCTGTCTCAAGTAAAACCACTTCGATTCCGGCATCGTTGCGTATTCTCGTTCAAGAGGATTTGATGACGCAGTAAATGCCACATCTGTAGACAGTGGGAATGTTAGGTCAGCGATGAACAGTTCACGACTGTAAGGACTGGCAGAAGCTGTGAAAGCACGTTCCCTTCGCTGAAAAGGATGTTTGTGGGAAGCGTGCTCGAGATTGTCATGCAAAATCGGAGCATCATGGCGCTTAGACTGGCGAGGGTTGCTGAAAGAGGAACGACCGTTTTCATCATCAATCACCAAACCGTACAAAACCAGCGCAAGGTCCGAGACTTTGCTGTTCCGGATGATAAGAATACGCAACTGCTCACTGAGGACGTGCCAGCCGAAAACCTCATTGGGCTCATACTCCACCAACTCGAGCACTTGAAGATTCTTGAACATCTTCAACGGAACCAGAGTGTCACAGGGATACTCCTCGTATCCCGATATGCTGTATATTTTTGTCTTTGGCGACAATATCAAGCACGGGATCTTGGTGAAGGACGAGTACAAGTACTTGATGTCGCGATGAATGATCTTGGGGTCCTTGCTGAAAGAGAAAGACCTCCAATAGACCGAGGCACTGGACACTATCGATTTGACAGAATTCATCGACGTGATCGACCGAGCGTCGCTCTCAAACTGCCGCTGTGTTCTGGCGTTGTTGGCCATGAAAGATATAAATGTGGGTTCGTGGTTGGGAGAGTCCAACTTGATATTAAGCGGGCCCACGTCGACCCCAAGCGTCGAGTTTTCAATTCTCTCGCTGATATAGTACAAATGGTGGATGGTGAAAGTCATCCTAAGCGGTCTCACTTTCGAACTGCTCCTGCTCTTCAGGAAACAGAGAAGCCCATTGGCCAAAGCCTCCTCGTTCTTTCGAATGTACGTGGCCAACCGCTGGACATAGACGTCTCCCTCTATAGAAGAGTCGTTGCCGAAATTGCCCATTCTCCTTGCTCTTGGACGGTTTGTGGCTGTATGGAGAAGTGTTGATCTTTACTTTAAGTAGTTGGTGCGACCCCCAAGATTGTTTGTTTTGTTTAGTTTCTCGCTGCACTGCAGGACTTTTAGCGCTGTAGTACGGCGACACTGAAGCCCTGAGATGTTTTCCTTTTTTTTTAAATGACCCTTTGAGTCAGCCCTGTGATTTCAGCGGTTTTTGAATTTCGACGTTTCAGGTATGGAAGGTACTTGTGCGCAGTGCTTAAAGGCTTTCAGGAGGCTTCTAGATAGCGAAATAGCACAAAACGGAAAAGGCTGTCATGAGACAAATTACTTGCTGTGCTTTTTGGATTCAGATTTCTTGGTTCCAAAGGTGAATTTAGTTCGAACTTTGCAATCTTTGGTGCATTGTCAAGCAGCCGTTGTGCATTGAACGTCACAAGACCCTTAATACCTAGATTAACTTGCGCCATTATTTACACTTCTAACAAGTACTTCACAATCAAAAGTTGGGTCTTGTTGAATTCAGGCCAACTAATTTTGTTAATCTTGGATCCATTGCTTCTCCATATTTGCATTTTACGCTTTCACACTTCAATTAGTCTACAGTTCTACAGCTCTACAGTTCTACATATCCACATATCCACATATCTACAGATCTACAGCTATAAATCCTCTCGAAGCGTTCAATTGATATATCACTCCTCCGTATCTAATTGTCTTTTTCTTTTTCCATCCAAAAATTGCCAGTGTTCACCTATACAGATATCTTGCTCCACTTCTGTCCTCATTTCATCCACCACACCTTCTCTCTACACTTCCTCATATTCAAAATAAGTTCCAAACCGTGCCTTCCATATACCCAATTTACCTACCTACTGATTGTTCCTCGTCCCCCGGGGGGTCTCGGGTGGACGGATTCACCGTCAACCGCTCCATAATACTAGCAGGCGGAATCCCTGCTAAGCTGCAGTTGGTGTCGATGCTTCTTCGCCTCACGCGCCGAGTCAGGCTTGCAAGCGTTACAATCAGCTCGCTGTCCCGTTCTCTTTCAGCGCCTTGTCTGGTGTGCAACAGCCCAGTGTAGTAGCTGGGCGATACAGACGCATGGGGGCTAGGAAACACCGACGTTTCTGCCGTGGATGCCACCCCAGATGTGTTGTCCTGGTGATGCTCACTGCTGATTATCGACGGAGGGTTTGTCGAAGTGTGGGACACAATCAGTTTGAGCGGGATGGTGGAAATGTTATCCTCTGACATCTGCGAGTCGACGTCACTGCCGATATCCATGGATTTAAGCGACTTTCGCGTGCTGTTGTCGTCCAGAGCGACCCCTGGCGTCGGAGTGCCTGGCGTGTTTCTCACGTTGAACCTGACTTCGTTGGGCCGTTCAATTCCAGCTCCTCTGGGCACAGCAGGTCGTGGCTGAGAATGGACACGTTGTGCATGTTGATGTTGGTTTGGCGGTGCCTGGGAGGCGGGCCCCTGAACGAGTCTTTTGACCCAGCTAAATCTTCCCCTAGTGTTCCCACGAGTGGCTCTCTTATCATGGAGATATGCTATTGTTAGCAATTGCTATAGTTGACAAGATGATTGGATACATACGCGCCTCAGAAACTTGTGACATTAAACTGTGGAGCTCAAAAGTAGTCCTAAAAGGTTAGGAGTTAGTTACTTTTATTTGATGAGGAGTGAGCTGAGCCTATGTTAGATACTGTGCATTCGCGCGGCACTGGAATGCCTGTGTAGAGAACGACTGCTTACTTTCGTAGATGCAAGACAAGGCAGGCGCAGCCAAAAATGAAAAAAATGCGCAAGCCCGGAATCGAACCGGGGGCCCAACGATGGCAACGTTGGATTTTACCACTAAACCACTTGCGCAGAGCTCCGAGACGGGGAATTGAACCCCGGTCTACCGCGCGACAAGCGGTAATTCTAGCCACTAAACTATCTCGGACTTGGATGAAGGTGTTATGGTTCGTTTAGGGATCTCTTTTAGCGGTTGGTCTTAAGCCCAAGTTATACT